>CM056171.1:32934943-33063755 GCA_029691765.1 Entomobrya proxima | reverse complement strand
ACAATATGTGAAGTACTAGATTGTTTTATGCTTTTAATGGTAACAGTAAGGTTATGCGTTTAAGTAGGTATGTATAAAATGTTATAGTTTTTTATATGTGAAAATTTTCAACATTCAACATAGTGATACCTTTTTTGCTGACACGTTTAAAGTTTGAATGAGAAGGAATTATATTTTCCTTAAAATGCTCGGCTTATAGCTAGTAGAAATTGCATTGCTATAATAAAAAGGTAATGAATGAAAAATGCTTTTATGTTTTGATTAAAAAAGGAATTTAAAAAATGATAAAGATAAATGGAATTCCTTCTTGCAAAAATTGACGCTATTTACTTAAATGATTATATGGTAATTTATAACGATGCAAGTACCGTGACCATTTATAGAGTATTATAAAAATGACATTATTAATCATTCAGTACATCATCCGCTATAAGTATTAAAACTTCTTAAATTACACCAGCGCTAGAATTTTGTCAGTAGAATTATATGCATTTCATCCTGTAACGTATAATCAAACTAAACTAATTAAGAAATGATTAAAAAACAATTTAAAAAAATTAAAGTAGGAGGCTATATAATTGTGTGCTTTTATGAAAATTCACAGATGTACTCTGTCTATAACATGTGTGTAGGTGTAATGTGTTTTGGTAGTGGTAAAACAAAACTTGTAAGTTTAATAGATTCATATATAATACTTAGCAATTATTATACACTCAATCTCACTCAACTAAAGTATTTATTATAAAGTAATATTTTAATGTATACCTACCATGCTTGCATAATGATCATTTCTGCAAAAGAGCAAAACCTGTAATTTCCAATATATTGTGGTTTTATTATTATTATATTACACTTCTTTAAAAATCGTACATGATATTATTGTGATGTGTCCGGAATGGAAAATTAAAAAAGTATATTAATCTACATACCGATGATGACCGATGTAAAAAAGTTTATTCATTATGGATACTATACCTAAACTATAAGCATGATATATCTAATCTTATTGTTCATGTATGCATTATACCAAAAACTGAAAATACCAGTAAAAAGCAAATTAAACTACCAAGAAAGTAATGATGATTGAATGAAACACGACCATTTCATTTCATGCGGATATTTTAAACTCATACACGAAGCGATTCCAAAGGAAGGTATGCATAAGTTGAAAGTAAGCCAGTACCACCAAGAAACCAAAAACTATCATTTGCATGATTCATTCTCATTGCATTTGATCCGATATGCAAGCATAATATGAAATATTACAAACTACATCTTTTACATTCCATTTTTCATCATTGAGTAATGTATAGCTTCCGCAATATTAATTTCATCGCAATTTCATCCCCCGAATGAAACATGACCAAAAGACGAACACCTATTATTATCTAGCGTGTAAGACGTGTAATCAATCACTTAAACATGGTCCACACACAGCGAGAGGAACTATTACAGTGCAAAAATCAATTAACTGCGACTCACCTTTCATGCAAGTGTGCTTGATTTTCTATACCAAAGGAATATACTTGGAAAGTATTACTTATAACCAATAATAAAGCAGAGGCGAATCTACAGCTGGGCAGTTTGAGACTCTTTTGATGAGCGAGATTGGAGAGAGTGATAGATAATTCATGCTCTAGCAATAAAAACACCAGCAACGTGTTAGATATATTCACGTACTTTGTTTTAATGTTTTCTCCTCGCTAGGCTGTAATGGATATTGAAGAAACATTAAACTATACACATATTTTGCACAGGAAAAGCCATGTTACAATTTGCTCGGAACAAATGTGCCTATCCGCATGCACAAGAAATCGGAGATTGTTGTACCAGTTTCAATATAATCCTAGCGCCCAGTTTTCCGACTTTTGGGTGAAAACGTGCGCTGAGTGCACAATACTCCTTTGAGCTACATAATAACATGCACAGAACCAATCAGCACACCGTGCAAAATCAGATTACACCCGACTTTGATTGGAACAAATGAACAAGAGATTATCGTAACTGGAGCCGGATAAGCTTATGGGGAACGCGTAGTAGCTAGCTAATCTCCGTCTCTAAAATACCGCGTGTGCATAATGTTCATACAATATTTTGTACATGCCTTTAGTTTCGTGTTTACAAAAGGGCAGACGCAGACGGTTTTGTGATCAACTTTTTCATTTATGAAAGTTAAGCCGATCGAAAGAAAAACATTTTTGCTGATCTGATAAACATTATTGTGCGAAAGGAAAACAAAACTGGTATCAAGTCTAGCACCTACTTTACATTCATTTGTAGTTGGTAAGTAGATTTTTATTGAAAATCAATTGGTTGCTCATTCATTTACCTTTTGTATGCTCTATTGTCACTCTTAATGCTCCTTTTCTCAATGCAATTTTCTGCCCAAAAAGGAAAAACGACCCTTGAAAAGTTTTCTTTACTGCTTTTGTGCATTCATTCGGAATGTAAAATGGCTAGCTCAATCTCAGCCAGTATTCATACTCAATTTCTGGTGGAAGTTTGAGTTTCAAGTAAGAGTATATGTAGTTTATTCAGATTTTTAAGTCCAGACAGACTGACAAAAATTACCAGCAGCAGAGGTAAAACTATAAGCCTCTTTTTCCTTGCTCCTTTGGCTGCCTACCACTTTTTTTGTAAGACTTTTGCTTCTGCTTTAAGCGTATTGATCCTTGCCATAATCACATCTTATTACGCACGCATCATCATTTTTTGAATAACAATTTTCATAACTTTTAGTTCAGCACGGTAGTTCTGGACAATCTGTCTAGTCTGCCTCCCTTCTCCTCCTTTTCACCTAAAGCCAAACAAGAAGGGAAAAGGGCATCTCTCTCTACCTGGAAAATAGGATAGGTAAATAGATTTTTAGTGGAGATACCAAAAATCCTCCTTCTTCATCGCACCATCATCATCATCAAGAAGACAAGATCAACTTTGGTTGCTCTTAACCTCTTCTTAACTTTATGGTGAATTATTATGAAATATTAAGCTGTTCCATCCCATTATTGACGCATTTACTCCAGTTTGTATACACATTATGAAAAGCTACTTGCTATATAAGCCTTCTTGCCTTGCTTTTGACCGAGAGCAAAGATAAAGGTCTCGAATTTGTAAAACTGATTTAAAGAGTCTGACTGATGATGTAAAGGAGATATGGGACGCAGAATGAATAACAAGGCAGGGCTGATTGATAAAATGGAGCGATTCACTCCTCGTTCAAACAGCCTTTCTTCCTTCTCACAAACAATCATACATAATCAGTCTTTGGATTGTTGGGCTCCCTTCCTTCTTTATTGTTTCTCATTGTTCTCTGCTGTAAGCAGAGATAATATGTTATGCATGATGCGTAATAATAATCATGACACATTAGACATTCAAAATAGACGAAGCTTGAATAAGGAACACACAAAAGGATCATCCTTGTTAGTCATTTCGTTTCAATACTTTGTATACGAGTGTTTGGGGTATAGTGAGCTTCTTTACGGTAAGTTGGGATTTTGTGTTCGGTTGCGCTTCAGAAAAAAAACAGCATCATGTAATACTATTACAGTAATATGCAATAAAAACTCCAATGAAATTTACATTTTTATTCGTAATCATAATTGTGGCAACTGTGATTTTCATCGAAAAAAATCAGCATATAAAAGGATTCAATTTCCATCTGCTGGATAATATATTATCTTTTACAGATCAGCTACTATTTTTAGTGAATGATTGGATTCTACCCTGACAAAGGTTTCGTGAGGTATTGAATTTACAGTAATATACATAAACCTCAAAAACACTCAAGTGCTCGACACTGGATATTTTTGAAAAATAAATATGCATGCAGGTAAATGAAGAATAAGTTCCATACAGTCGGAACAAACTCCAATAGCAAAAAAGTACACTTATAAATCTTTGCGTAGAATAGTAAAATTTTAAACATGATGTAACAAATTATGTACGTAGCTTCCCTTGTAGGTAATACTCGTTACACATGTAGGGAATAATGTTTGTAGCTAAGCTCATGTTTGCCTATGTTCAAAATGTTGAACATTTTGTGTTTCAGTTAAGGAAAACAAGGTAAAACCTTGCTTATTTCATTGATGATGATAACGACAATGTAGGAAAGCAATAAACAACAAAAGCAGCGCAGTTGTAGTGCTTCTCCATGAATTACCTCTTGCTTTCCCCACCATGAACTGAACCTTTTTTACCTCTTATATGTTTCATACCTGTATCTATATTCTTCTTACTATGTTGCGTTGCTAGTTTGCTTCACTTTAGATTAGTTAGCTTGATAACAATTGTTTTATTCTTGTTAACCATGTCCCCTTTCAATTTTAAAATTGTGGGTTTATTCCAGCTCGACCTCGTACGTTAAATGGGACAACTGTCCGATGCAACGTGCAACATAGATAAAGAACAAAAACACTAAGAAGGCTTCATACAAATGTTCATGTTGCATGTTCTATGAAGGGAGCATGCATGATGTGCATTTTTAGAATACCTTTTTTTCAGATGAGGACAGGTATTCAACAAAATACTTTTGAAAGCTGTAAACCCGTTGACTGGACCGAGAAAAAATTAAATCAGTCAGGTGTGATTAAAAGTAGTTGATGTTTTAGATTTTAAAACTGGATCAATCATTATCTTGCTCATTCGTCAAGTTGACTGTTCATTTTAAGGTAAACACCAAGCTATTAGAGGAAATAATCTGAAGAAGCAAGCCGTACAGTAACAACTGATTTTTTTACTTTAAAAAAGTAATATGGTTGGATAGAATGGTAAAAGTTGAATTTACTGAACGTGACTCCCAAAACAAAGCAATGATGCAAAACATTTAAACTCAAACTGACAATGAGATAGCATACAGTAATGTCGTGTACACCCGTGTGTAAAACTTTAAAACAGTATGTTCTATGCTAACTGCTACTTTCAATCAACAACGGCTGAATTATTATGTTTTAAGCATTTTTTGTTTAAAATCGAATTTCAAGTAAAACGTATTAAAGCACCCGTTAACTTTCCATGACTTATCCTTCAATCATCCGGACCTTTTCATATTGCTGCTGCTCGAAATCCTCATCATATCATAGTCATTATCACGGCTTAACGTTTTTCATGGTTGTTACGCCCATTATATTCTCAACCAAACTCATCTCATACTCATCATCCATCCATCCTCATCGACAAGAATCATATCAGCCAGCTTCAATACACAATATAACGACGGCTTTGTAAAAAAGCACTTCCTTCAAAAAATCAACGTTCTGTTGTTCGCGTCGTCATCATAATCATCATTGTACTGGTGATAACACCATTATTCGCATTCTTCACTCTAATAATTCAAAATCACCTTTTAGGTTGATGCACAGCACACAGACAGACACAACGACGTAGCACACGGTATACACGTCCAAACATTATCGTCATTATATTTAATCACCTTTTTCTCTTTTTTTGCATTTAGCCAGGTGAAGTCAGGTCAGCCTTTTTGCCTGTCAGAGTCGTGGTGTCGTACACGTTTTCAGCGTTCTTCCTTTATCATTAATAAATTCACAAAAATGAAATGAACCTCGTATCGTCATTATCAATCAGCGTCAGTTTCTTCTGAACAGTTCAATCAGTCGGTCGTACTAAAAGAATTGCGATAAGTATATCATAATAGCATTTATGTTTTTTTTATCAACTTTACTTATCAAAATAATAATATTATGTAGACGCGCACTCTTGTGCAATTTGTGTAGTAACAATATTTTCGGCTTTTCTTGTGTTTTGCTACCAATTCTCGGAATCTCAGAGATTCAATTTAACTTGAATAATATTGTGCTGATTCGTCTTTTGATATGTTTTATTACTGCTTGGATCATGTAAGGGAAATGACGATAATAAAAAGTAAGAAAAAATACACACAAGATATGTATCATTGATCATCTAACTCAGTTTCACTTTTAATGATGAAGATTCCTCATGAAACCCTATACCTTTGTATTTTTCTGCGATGTTCAAAAAACTACATAAAACGCAACTTGATCATAATGACGAGTTGTAGTTTCTTTCCCTTCATTTCAGCTTTCAGTATAGTAGTGCCACAAAATTATGCTCATGATACTAAACGCTTTCTCAATTTTTTTGCTGCTTTTAATATTGCAACGCGTAAAACCACAAACAGAAATTCTGTGAAAAAATATTACATGGTAGAATTAGAGACGAGATGAAGCAAAAGCTTGGGAAAACGGAAAAAAGTGCTTTCAAAAATATCATATCATAATTAAGACTAGGTAGTCGGGATCCCCAACTGCGCTACGTGTGTCTTGCCTTTATCCATAACCATTTCAAAGGAAATGAAGTTGATCTGTATGTTTTACGAAACGTATAAAGTAGTAAATACGTAACGTCAAGCAAAAACCCGGTGTTGCATAAATATTGTGTACGTAATGCTTATTAAAACAAACTTTCATCTTTTTTGTTACATAATAGCGTAAGGTGTATGATAATATGTAACCAAAACCGATTCAGGTTGTTGGCGTTGTTTACAAAAGACAAGTACAAATTATTTTTTACGGAAATAATGAGAGAGAAATTTTGTTTGTGCACTATGTAGTGTGGATATTATAGTATGTGCCCTTTTGGTAGATAAATACTTGAAACACGTGAAAACACAAAAAAGAAAACGGATTGAAATTCCTGATGGTTGGATGATTAAATTCGTTGTGACAAATTATGTACGTTGATGAGCATTTAGATTGAAGTTGGCGATTGTTGCGCATAATGTGATGGAAAGCACAGCAGTAGCACACGGGGAGTTGGAAAAAGTGAGGATAATGGTTACACGGGGCATATTCGACGCATCCCTACAAACTGATAATATGATGATGCACTATGAAAACACCTTTTTCATCCTCTTTTCGCTCCCTACAAAACTTTTATCAATTTTCAAGGAAAAAAGGCAACAGACAGGTAAGGCTTAGACTTATATATGAGGAATGAAGCTTCCACACTTGAAACCGGCTTTTTTGCCTCCCTATCTAGCTTTTCCCATTTTGTCTAGTTTTGAGTTTTTGATCAAACATCAACCCTTCCTTGCTGGTAAAAGAGGGAATTTGTGTATACATTTGTATGAGAATGCATTCTTCATCTAACTTTTGTGCAGCAGATTTTTGTGATGATATTTTTAAAACAGTATCAGCACAGCACGCACGCTTAAAAACAAACCAAACCAAGTGGTGTGGTTAGTTTGGTACGTGTACCTATAAACGATGAATAATTATCGTAAGTTAAAAAGTAGACATTTGAGATTCCACACAAATATGTATTTCAGAGTGCCCCTAAAAAGCAGGTAAGAGAAAGGCAGTGCTCAACAAACAGCATCAATCCAGGATTTATCACTTTATCTAGACTTCTTTACTTGAGCCACCACACCATTTCATAATATTGTGACTTCTTGTCCACAAATAAAAATCGTTGATCTTTCAATTTGATAGTGTAGATTATCATGCTCATGTTTATTATTATGTATTATGTACAAGTAAAACCTCTGAAAGTATAACAGCATGTTTTAACCCGAGCAGTGGAATCCACAATGGATACATAAACATACTTTGTACTTGTCATTCTACAAAAATAAAACTTGCCTATTTTATACACATGTACATAAGTACTGCAAGCTAGATTAATTCAGTATACTGGTCTCCAAAATGTCTCAACCACTTTTTCATGGACGAAAAAAGAAAATGAGCAACAAACAACAAGATATCTCATCATCGTCAACCCTGGTAAGATGATGATAATCATAATAAGAAAATTTGTTTCCTTCATGGAAGGAATGGGACAACTTTGTAACTGGATACCCCAACATGAGACAAATTATCTTTGGCCTGTAGAATGTTTTATGATATGTCTCTCTCCTCTACCTGTTGTGCTTTTGTAATCTTTTTTGGTCTTGCATTGCGCAACTTGCATGTAGTATATAAGAGCAGCAAAAAGTGATGGTATTTGTATTAACCAAGAAAATAGTTTATGCCTACACGTATATTCATTGTGTTAACGATAATCTTGCGCGCATCTGACATTATCTGCATTATTATGAACTAACTCTTAAAAATAAATGACTTACAAATAACTACATTATATATACGCAACAACATGTCTCCAGAAATGGCTTTTATATGATTATAATGCTCACTCTTATAAAAATTACAAATTATACAGATTTGGTACGATAATTTTATACTTTTACTCTTATTATTACCAGAACTTTAACCAAAAAGACCAAACATGGAGGGGAGACGTTTTTTATTCGACTTGTCGAACTTCATACCTGCGAGTTGTGCAGTGTATAGAGAAATGTGTTCAAACCAGCAGAGAACTGAACACATCATAATACTCAATCTGTACAATGATAACCATCTAATGAAACATGTTTAAGAACAAAGTTTATAATGAATGTGGTCCATCCAATTCATTTGTCACAGCGTTCATCTGATTAATAAAACTTGAACTAAAGACGAAACAATGCTGTTTTGGGATCATAAAAACATCAAATAATTTAACAAATAAATTTCAACAGCAAGCTGAGAAATAAAATGGTAAAAATAAAGAGCAAAAAACGAAGAATGATTGATTGAGCTTACTTACAATAAGTACAACAATATTTAAGAAACAATATACATTGTCAATTGTTATAAAAACTTTCACCAGGAACTACGAAAAAGAAAAGAAAATTGAAATCGAAAAGACTTTAACATGCCGATACAATTTTATGCATACAGGAAACACTCAATACCTTCTTTTTGCAAACTTTCCTTCGTTTGAGCTTGTGACGCACATAAATTTTCCGGATGTTACTCTTCAATTACGGATTGAAATTGTATCCGCAGTTCAAAATACGTAACATCGAATATTAAAAAATAAATAAAAACAGATAACATATAAGAACTCTTTACATTATTACAACATATAGAATTTGATATCACACAGGCAAATATTGAGCATAGGCATTTACATGAGCATTCTATACCTCTAGCTGCTGACGTTATCAAGAAGTAAACACACACAATGAATATTTTTTCTAGCTAATGTACTGAAGTCTCAAATTTCCGCCCGATACTTTATCCTTTCACTGCTAGCATTATGCACAAAACTGATACTTTATGAAACTTTTTACTTTTTTTCCAGGTAAAGGTAGATGAGATGTGGAAAAGACGTCCTTTTCTTCTTACTCTCATCTCTCTGTGTGTTTCGCCATATCATTCCCTCCTATCATCTATGTGATCTGATACTTACTTTTTTCGGTTTATCCATATCTCCACTTCTACCTGTTGTGAACACTCTGAACACTGTGCGTTTATGAATGTCTGTGTTTGTGATAGGTTTAGTTTTTATTTGGTTAGTATCCATATTCTACTCCATATCATTATCATATCTTCCAAAATGGATCAAGAAACCGGATATTGTGTCCTTTCTTTTAAATAATAATAATGTACTATACCCACCCATTATGCATGTTCATGAATGATGTAGGAAAATAGCTTACGCTACCACTACTGCCTTATCAGTTTCAAATAATAAGGCGTTTCATAATATAGACGCGGAGAATTGAATAAACTGAGAGAAACGCATTACTTAACAATCATTTTCTGTGTATGCCAAGTAAAGATGGATGGATATTGTGTATCAATGTGCTCAAATAATATGTAAACCTATATTGACCCATGAGACTCTGTTACAGATAACGTTAAGTTGCTTGCGTCTGAAACGCTTTACAAACATACATATACTCTACTCCAGCTCTGTTATTTTAGTGTAGGTTTGTAGGGAATTCGTATATTATGTTTATGTGATAAAGGATCTGGAAAGCAGTCGGGATTAGGTTACAAAGATTGTTATTTTGGACAGGTGAAAGTTATATGAGAAGAGAAGAAGAAACAATTTTGAGCTGGTAAATATTGCAGTGTACATACTGTTATTTATTCCCTTACAATAATAAGTCCCATCACATTGAAATCAGAATAACTTCATATCAAAACTTGTATTATTTTTTATTTTGTGCAATAATAAAAACATTCGAAAAGCAAAATTAACTTTATAGATTATATGAGAACTTCAATGTGTCACTGAAGCCACGATTGACAATAATACTTTTTTAATCAATCAAAGCTTTAAATTGAATTTTGATTACCAAAATTTGCACACTACCATTCACTTTAGCAGTTGCATCCCAAATTTATAACTGTGATTGTAATGCAAATGACTTTTATTTATATGTGCATGTTTATTTTTTCTGTATTGATAATTCCAAAACTCTTTTGTGAAACCAGACCTCACTCCAAGGCTCCTGTGAAATTGACAATGAATTAAGGCATGAGCAAACTCGAACATGTAAAACTTCACGATCGTGACGCTTCGATTGTCGATGGAATACGGTGCTACATGCCTTGCTTCTATAACCTGATGATGACGCGTTTTGCCTTATTCTACCTTAGTAAAATATTCCTTCTTTCCCTGATATCAAATTTCATCTTCGTTTATCGTAATAGTTTCCCTCCTGTGGCAGCTCTCTGTCCGAGTAATTCGATACCCGGTTTTCTATCTTTGTCAGGCAAACACAACAAACGCAAAGTCTGTGTGGAGTTAAGTAATAATATGTATTCCTATCCATCCAGTTAGCATACGCCTCCCATTTGTGTATTTTCTCTACGTGACGTGGATAGAATTTTATAAAAAAATGGTGCATACCATCTAATGATCATTCTATTTATGTTCCAGTTAGTCTAGAATTTTTTTAGTTAATCAACTAAAATACTGTTACTGTACGCATTACGTATGTATACATTTAATGTATTACATTATTCATAAAATAAGTTATCATAAATAACTGTCTCTAGAAGTAGGACAATAAGTTTTACAATATATTGCAAATTAAATTGAATGGTGTAGTCAATACTTTCACTCTTTCAAACAATATTTAGTTGCCAAAAAGGTATAAGAAGCGTGTGAATTAGATATTTTTTGGAAACTCATTTCAAACATATAGATTGTAAGAACTCTAGCTTTCTAACAGTTCATTCCAATACTGCGCGTAGTAAAGCCATGCTCTTCCCATCATCAAGTCTGTACAAGTCCTTGCTTTCTATAGTAAACCTACCTATTTTGGTTTGATCATACATATCGCTAAAGCGTAAGTGTAACATATAATTTCTCCTGAAACGCAAGCTAATAAAAAAGTTCTTTTCGTCGACATCTAAACGGCTATTGTGGTTTCGTCATCATATTCGTACCTAAATCACATTTTATTAGCTAGTAGACGGCAGGGGTTCGCCCATTTCGGAAGGCGGTACACAAAGCCAAAAAAGAGATTGCTCTTGTCGACAGTCTTTTCCAACGTCCCTTCACATCGTTAACCACACTTGAGTGACTTTGCAAGCACATTCATGCTGCTGCTTTTTTATCGTCAATATTTATTATTTATTGTCGTTAACCTGCATTGTGGATGATGTTTAACTACACACTACTGTTTGCTTGCACTCGTCGCGCATTGTGTATTGTGTGTGCGTTGCAACTCCCCAAACAAAGGGAAAGCAGCGGTCTTGGGAAAACACCGTTTTCTCGCATTTCAAACTTGGCATGTTCCGTTTTCCATTTTATTAATGACAATAAGGTGTGTTTACTTTTCTTATCGTAACAATAAAATTTGGATTTCATGTACTGTTTTGCAGTTACAGCGTATTAAAACCTTGTCTTTCTGCTCTGTCAAGTAGATGAATATTTCTTGGCAAAGTAGGCAAGAAATCTTTTCACTTGCTGCATTTCTCTTTTTACGAAACCGCCCAAACCTCGAAAATCTATAAATAATATTTAGCAAATTGCATATATATATTCGTTTCATTTTAAAGCAGAAAGTTTTCCGTCATCATCATTCCAATACAAAAATGCACATGGTACAACCCAAACAGTTAAAACCGCAAATTAATGATGGTATAAGCTGCTTGCTAAATTTCGGAAAGCATTGTTATTATATTTTTTGCTGGCTCGTTGGCTGGCATAATATATCTACGTATTTTAGTTTGGTGTAAGCATGTGCATTTCACCTATCCCATCTGCAACGATAATAGTTAATAGCTTCTCAAAGAAGGTGCTTGAATCTCCTCTTTCATTAGCGGGCTCATCCCTAAAAGTGCCGATTTCCAAGCCTTAACCCTATAATTTTTTATTGATCTCGTAACATACAACATGTAATTACTGATAATATGATCGTGAAAAGCATTATCCATCCACATATCATAATATTATTCCCAGCACTTTATTTCTAGTGACGTACACACAAGAACATTCGATTTTTATATTGGTGTACTGTGTCAGGATTTTATTTTTATGATTTACTTTTTAACAGCTTCCACCAACTCATGATGATCAATGATGGTACAACAATGAAATGAACAACGATTTTTGGACGTGCATTATTACAACCATGCACATTTTTTCTTGTGTTTGGTCCTTCAGGTTTGGTACATGCATTAGGGTTTAGTTCTTTTTACAGAAGATGTGCTTTGCATACCATTTAGTTATTTCGAGAGAAAAAAAGTATCACCCACAACAAGTATCGCCATCACTTATTTATGATCCGACAATCAATATTCATCTGCACTTCTTTCTACTTTTTTATTTCTTAAAATATAAAGGCAAAAAGGATCTTTTTCATGCACATCTCTAGCCAAAATAATTATTATTATCATTTTAAGTTTCTTTTGTACATTCTTAATTCTCATATTGCTCTTTTAACGTCTTCAGTATCACGTTCGCATTAATGGAAGGGAAAGGATTAATATTATTATCCAAATTCCGTGCGCTTGTTTGATGAAAGCATGCGCGATGTGTGCGTACAAATAATATTATCTTTCCTTTTTGTAGGTTGGCGAGATGAGTGAATCGTAGTCAAGATTCAAGCAAAAGCAAAAAGACTCTCTCGCTCCTTTTCGTAAAAGTATCCTCTTTCCAATTTTTCTCTGGTTTTTGCTGGCGTTATTTGAGTTACTTATTTTTAATGATTTTTCATTCTCAATTTTCTTTTGATAATAATATTATGACAGGTTTGTCCTTTGATGTTAAGTATTACTTTTGTTGTTGTGCCGTACACCACTATTATCTTCTTGGATCCGTATTACACTTCACCTTGCGCTATAAGTTACTACTACTAAAGGTATATGAAGAATGAAAAGAAAACAGAGCGGAAATCTAACCTGATGCCGTTTGAACGATGAACCATATATTACACACATAGCATCACAGAATTTCATTTCATCATGATTCCATACAGCTACAATTCTAGTATAATGAATGGGGATAGTTAGGAGTGAGGATAATCATGATCAAAATGATGAATATCATCATCATTATAACCACAAGTCTTTCTCTTTGTACTCTCTTCTGACGAATATTTTGGTGCAAAAATGAGCATTGTATATTATAACTTTGATCACTTAACACGATTGAAGCAAGAGAGGTTTGTTTTAATCCTATTAACATACCAACGCTTATTGCTCCTCTCCACACTTCCATATTAATTTGCTGGTAATTTACTTTGATTTTCTTTTCCATTTTCCAAGAGTTTTTTATGCTTTCCATCGCGAGACAAGTCACAATCTTCAGTAATATGCCGTCATCATCACCATTACACAGAAATTAACAGTGCGCCGACATGAATGCAAATCAGAAATGCGAAATATGAATTTGTGCATCTTTTAAAAACTGCACGCGTAAATTCGTTATCGTGAATTTTAAAAAATCACGAGGATGCTGAGGCAGGTGCCAAATTAGCTTTTAAACGACATTCCGGTAATAATGCAAAAATTCTCATTATCGATTTTGATGCTTTTTAGCGTGTGCCAAATTGTATATTCTCTGAGCTGGTTTCTGTGTGAATACTATACAATTACAAGATATGTTTTTTTCCGTTACGCAGTCATCACAGTCATCAATAAATTAGTATTGAGACACGCATTCTTACACACTTCTTGCAAATACGGATAGAAGATGGATTATTGGTAGGAAAAATCTAATAAATTATTATTACTACTTTTGAAAATTGAGGATACACAAGCATCGTAATATGCAGCGTAAAAGCGAAAGAATTTGGCAGGCGTTTTCCTCAATTTTAAAAATTATGTTTTTGATTGCCATAAGACTGATCGAAAATTTGTAATTCATTGAAAAATTACTAGCTTCCTAAGTGCTTATGGATTTTTATAAACAAATGTATAATGAAACTAACTGTAATGAAAAGATGCATGATATGATGACTTCACGTTTAACGCGTGGCGACACAAATCCTTCTGAATCTTCTATTGTTTTCCAAGTGCAATAATTAATTACCCACTAAACTAAACTCTGAAATTTTTTATTGCATGTTTATGAAGTTACCTCCCATGAAAGGGGATGTGACGCGTGCCTTAAAAAGTTAAAAATAGCGACAAGAAATGAAGGAGCCAGAAGCCCTCTTTGATTCGGCTGCAAAGGGTGAACGCATAGAAGTATGGCACAATAAGGAGGCGTTTTATGGAGGGACTCGCAAATCGTATAATTACTACCTATGCAGCAAGTTGCATGCGTTTCTGAAATTCTGAAAGGTGGGTACATTCATAAAATGAAATTCTGTGGCCGACTCTTTTCAATACTCCATAAGTTTTATTACCAACTGATTGGGTGGGGGCGTGGACGCTTAAGCATTAGGTAAAATGCACAAGAAAAAAACTTTCATCATAAACACTTCTTGTTCCGTTTTGTTCTGCGCCGCTGATACAGTAAAACCCTTCGAGAGTTTAAACACTTTACACTAAAAAGCTCCGAATCAAATGTTCAATCAGACCATCAAATTTCCATGAAGCTTCTTGAAGGAAGCATTTATGAAATGACAACTTTGAGCTTATTTATTCTGGAAAACATTTCAATATTGTAAAATACGAACATGAGTAAAACGACTAATTTGCAACAAAACAATTTTTTCATTGTTTTGTAATACAAAATTTGTATGCACAGTATGTAGCGTATTCTCTACAAGTGTACTGTACAATGAAAAGTTTTCATTGAAAACCATGTAGCGATAATGAGAAGATCAAATGTGTGCTCATCGTGAGCAATTAGCAACAAAGTCGAGTTATGTGTAATTTGCCAAAGTTTTCTTGCTTCGCCCGCATTGCTGCTGTTGGGAAAAAATGAGCATTTACCATATTAGGCTTCACACTTTTGAAACTAATTAATTTTCTGGCTTTGTGAATTCAGTAAATGAATATACTATACCCATGTTATGCCGTACTCGTGGTCGTTGTGCCAAAAGCTAAAAAGTCATGCCATAATCAGTGCATGGTGCATTACCTTACATCACGACATGGTTGCTCAAAGGTGTTCTTCAATTTATCTCTAAATATTTCTCTGCCACTTGCCAGCTTTCATACAAAACACCTATCATAATAACTTTTCGCCTAACATCACATTACTAACTCATCCAAAAACCATATATTTATGCGTTCAGTATTTCTTGTTACAAAAGCAGCCGTTTTATAAGAATTTCTTCTCATTTTTTCCGGCTATTAAACAGAATATGATATACTATAACATGGTTAAAACACTTAAAACAGTAAAAAATCTTTAAAAGCTCTACATTTAAAAAAGTAGTATATAAAAAATTCCACTTCTTTATACTAAATACATGAATGTGACGATGACGCAAATCCATGTCAGAGGGAACATTACTACTAGAAGTAGAATCATGCAAAGCAAAAAGTAGGAAAGGAAACCAATCCCCCTAAAACCTGCTGTATACCCCATAAATATGCGATTTAGAAGCCTTCTCACCTCTATCATTTGAGCGTGACGTTTCTCGATAAATTTCTCCTTCATGATTATCACCCTGAATCGATACTTCGTAGCCTCAAATCGATAATTGAATTGGAAGGAAATCATAATTTATAGCTTTCGTTTCCATCTTTGATTACTTTGCCGTGCAGCAGCAACTTGACTGCATATAACACATCAGTTCAGACCTTGCATTTTATATAGCACCTATTCAAGAAGAAATAAAAATGGTACAAATACATTACTAACTGTTCATAATACAAACTTCTTATGTTGCTCATATAACTTGCATAAAT
Organism: Entomobrya proxima; assembly: GCA_029691765.1. NCBI lineage: Eukaryota > Metazoa > Arthropoda > Collembola > Entomobryomorpha > Entomobryidae > Entomobrya > Entomobrya proxima. The sequence goes on along the minus strand of CM056171.1, from coordinate 33,047,625 downwards.
TCAATCGCCATTTTCTTTATCTGATAGTATTCCCAAAAAAGCATAAAGTGATTGCATATTACCCATCTTTAATAACGCCTCTGTCAACCTTTTTATTCAATAGATTCCATTCCAAAATTCCAACCCAATTCAACTTTCTCCAGCACGCATTGCATACCGTTTTCTCTGTCATTTTTCTAGGTTAACTTATTTTGATGTTCCATCAAAAGCAATTCAATGGTACCCTACATTTTCATGTCATGATCGCTACTATGTACATACTTATGTATTATGTACTACTAATCAGTTTGATATTCTAGACTATTTTGAGGAAAGGTAACAAATGATTTTAACTATGCCAAAGCTTATAATGATTTAATATAATTAATGATTAATTACTGAAAAAGTCTAGCATTGCCCATAATCTTGGACCATCGCTTTTCCCGTCACCGTTTGGCATTGATTCTCAGCTTGACCAGATTCGTGTAGACCGAAGCCGCTGTGGCCGCGCTAAACGCAAAGTGCATGTAAAGTAGACTATCAAAATTGAAAAGTGCTCAGCTGCTGCTGCTCCGTTCTCTGAACTCTGAGCACTCAATGCACTCACGTAAACAAAAACAGTGGCCAGATGAGTCCATGACTCACCGCAAAGCCAAACAGGAAAGGATAAAGGAAAAATGGATCTCTGTCGTAGTCTGTAGTTTAATCCAAGATTTTAATGAAGTTATCACGATTAAAAGTGACAACTGCAGTATTATTAGGGCTACAAAGTGCATTTAAAGTTGTTGGAACGCATGTGGTGGGTTGATGTTGATTCAAAAGTCGTAATTCAGGAGTGACGAACTAAAGCCCCACCCTACAGGAAGTCAGAGGATGCACAGAGGATTTGCTGGAAACGCTGGACAAAAGTAAATAGAATCTGGAGGAGAAGGTTGCTGGTGGGGGCAGAGGTAAGAAGTTTGTTACTATTTTCGAATGAACTGTGAAATTCTGTGTAATTTTGATGGGTTTTGTGGTTAATGTTGCAGGTTTTTCAGAATAAAACGGACTGAATTCAGCTGGGAAAATGACGGGACGAAATATTGGAAGCATTGAGGTTCGGCATGACACGGCTCCAAACGACATGACCCTGAAAAGTAAGAAGGATGAGATCAAGTTCGGGATTCGGACGCCTCTTCGAGATAGTGACAAGGGGGAGTTGGTGTTTCTTACTCAGGAGCAACCGATATCGGACGCTGTGAGTTTTGTGTGCCAGTCCTGGGGTTTTCCTGATCCGACAATATTTGCTTTGAAGTTTAGCGAGCCCCCGGGACACTATGTGACGGAGGCAACTAGGAAAGAGCTGTGTGGCAAGTTGGTTACGATGTACTACTCGCCAGCGAAAGTGTGCGAAGATATTATTGCAAAACTGAAGAGTAACGACAAAGAGAGCATCAAGAGTGGATTGAAGGAACTGTGCAATAGTGCGTCAGATCCTACCGTTGCGGATGTATTTGTTGGATTGGAAGGGTTAACCACTTTGCTGGACCTGATTGAAAAGGACAAATTAACGGATAAGGAGATGGGGCTAGCCAATGCGTTGCAGTCACTACTGGATATTATGCTGTTGTCAGATAAAGCAACTTGGGATAAACTTCATTCAGCAGTCGTTTCAAAGTAAGACATTTTTATGAATGTGTACACAATACTCTATGGAATATAAACTAACAATAATTTGTTGTGTTTGTAGGGTCTGTTCATACGTAAATGCACCGAAAGGTATGGATAAGGCAGCACTTGGTCCAGCCCTGCAGGTATTAATGGGAAAATGCAAAGCGTTGAGAGGAACTGGATCAACATTTAGTTTATAAATGTACTAATTCTTTTATTTATGTTGTTTATAGGTGCTTGAAAGTGCCGTTTCTTCTGGATCTGCATATTCCCAAGTTGAAAAGGAAGTGACACTTGGCGTACTGGTAAGTCCTTGCTTAAATTATAGTTATAAGTTATAGTATTTGTATTTTCACTACAATGTCATTACTTTATTTCATTTTCTTTATCTCAGGTTACCCATGTGCAAAATAGCGATACGAAAGTTCAGCAAAATGCTTTGGCTTTAGTCAATGCATTGCTCAGTAAGGCAGACCCGTTCAAAAGAAAATCATTAGCCACTACACTGGCATCCAGAAAGTATCGGGATATAGTTTTGCAATACGTTGTAAGTTAAGTCGAGAATAGTTTTTCCAACTAATTCATCGATTAATGACTATTAAAAATGTATTTTCAATGTTCTTGTTCAAGATCAACAAAAAACCTGGTGATCGTCCATCGGAAACCAATCACGAATTGTATGTCATGCAGACACTATTCCTGAATTTGTTAGAGGAGCGGCGGCAGACTCCTGTTGATCCACAGGTTAGTAGTAGTAGTTGATTTTAAACAGTTGTATGTCATTTGTCTGTGTTGATTTGAACTGAACATTTTAATGAAATGTGCTTATTTCTGTTTTTAGGACCAAGACGCACAAGGTAAAATCAAGGAACTGTTCCGGATTGCATTTGAATCGGATGCAGGAAACTACGCTGCGATCAATTTTGAGACAAACAATCTTTCCAACGGAGGCAGAAAAGATAAGCCAAACTTCAAACGAGATTACCAAAGACTTGGGTTTGTAAATGACGCCAATCCGGCACTCGATTTTCAGATAGCTCCACCCGGTGCATTAGCCCTCGATTGCATGTAAGCTTAGTTTTGAGGAGAAAGCAATTTATCATTGAAAATGTGGGATGCAGGGAGAATTCTTTTCTCTTCCAGGTATCATCTTGCCACCAGTCATACTGAGAACTACAGCAAAATAGTATTGGAAAGTGCATGTCGGTCTAGCGGGGACGAATGTCCTTTCGCCAAATCTTCTATCGTTTTGGTCAACGCTCTGTGTGACATCATGAAAATGGGAGAACCACCAGGAGACCAACAGGGGAAATTTTATCCCTTTTATTTTCAACATGTGAGTATAAGTGTTACTAGTACAAAAATGATGTCTCGCCAAGTTTTTTTTACATGTTATAATGCTTATTTTTCCTTTTATCAGGATAAACCTTTTGAAGAATTGTACTGTGTTTGCGCACAACTAGTTACAAAAACTTGGAAAGAAATGAGGGCGACCATGGAAGATTTTGATAAAGTATTTGACGTAGTACGAGAACAAATCAGACGGGCCTTGGATAAAGTACCGGAAACCTTTGACTCGCTAAGAAATCAATTGAATAGTTTGACTTATCAGGAAATCACAAATCTCAGACAGCAAGAGCGAACAAATCGAGAAGAATGGGAGTTGCAAGTATGATAGAGATAAAATTGACATCTTAGAAAGTAGAAGAAGCAAAACCGGACATTGTTGATTGATAACAATTTTATTTTTAGGCAAAACCAATCCAAGAATTAAGAAAAAAGTTGGAACCGGAAATGATCGAATTGATCAAACAAAACAGACTCAACTATTTGATAGCTGGAACAAGATTCAACAAGTTTACTTCCCGAGGATTGGTAAGCTGATGCTTAAAAAGTATTTAAAATATGCAGAGATAACAATTAGCTCGCCTTAAAATCAATCATCCAATTTTATTTCTAGGTTTTGCAAAGAGTGAAGGAAAAGTTTTGGTTTTGTCGGTTGTCAAACAACGGCAAAGTCTTCCATTACGGTGATTGTGAAGAGAAAGCAACACCTTTGCCTGAGGAACTGTCCAACAAGCTCAATGTTAATGATATCAAAGGTCTGCTAACAGGAAAGGAGTGCCCACACATGAAAGATTCAAAGTAAAGACAACAGATTTTTAAAGACAATTATTAAGATATCCTAAATTGATGCTAACCTAACACGAATTATTTTCAGAGGGAAGAAGGGAAACTTACCACTTGCATTTAGTTTGGTGACCGAAAAGGATCCTCTTCGTACAGTTGACTTTGTGGCTCCAGATGAAAAGACATTTTACCTTTGGACAGATGGAATTAACGCCCTACTTGGTACGCTATTTACAAGTAAACTACAGTGTGCTTAAGATGAGATAATTATACCAATATACTAATGTGCATTATGCATGGTCATTTTTGCAGGAAAGGAAATGGTCAGTAAGGAAGCAAAGAAAGACCTGGACGTTCTCCTACACATGGAGATTAAGTTGAGACTTTTGGATATCGAGGGGATACCAGAGATTCCTCAAGAACCACCAGAAATTCCAGAGCTTCCGAAAAACTTTGATTTCAGTTCCCTCCAATTAAATGGGATCACAACTAAATAGAGCTTTTTGAATGATTGTCCAAATAACTGGCATTTATATTTTTAACTTTTCGGCCTCAAAATGTAGTATTAATAGGTAGGGAGTTGTATCTTGTCTTTGTCATGTTACCGTACAAATCATTTGCTTTTATTATAAAAATTGCCAACTATGCCAGTCAAATGAAAATTGAGTGTGTTCCAAAGAGTCTTCCTGGATGATGTTTGTCATAATTGTTTTACTGTGATTGTGAATAGTAGTTTTTAGCTTAGTACAGTAGTTGTGTGCTTCATTATCTATACATTATTTTGTGCCAGCAGCATAAACTAATAGTAATACAATATGAAAGACAAGTAGGTATAGGTATATATTCTTATATACTTGACAAATATCAATTTGCTTTGATAATCGTTTTGACTTTGATTGATATAATATGATTGTGTGCATAAAAATAGCAAAAAGGCTATTTTATTTTACGTGTGTAGGTTAGATTATAACCTATGTACGCTTTATGACTAAAATAGTTCATATAATATGCATTTTTAACTGAATAAAATGTTTTAATCTCACAAAATCGTTCTAACGTAAAAATGCGAAACGGTTTTATTTACTTAAAAAATTAGCGAACATTGAACATAACAGGAAAGTTTACTATTGTTCCTATTATTAATCAGAACTGTTTATTTAGTGTGTGGTGATTCTAGCTGAATAGTAACTGGGCCATCATTCTGAATGTGTACTTGCATGTAATTTCCAAATTTTCCTTCTGTAAAAGCAAAAAAATCGCATGATGCATTATTAGTGTTCATAAAGTACAAATTAAGGTAAAAAATGTAGCTTACCTTTAATTAGGTCAGGATTGTAAGAAGCTTTCAGGGAATTGATGAATTTGTCAAAAAAATCTTTGGATTCTGTGGATGGCATGGCATGATGAAAGTCTGGACTATTTCCTTTCAGAACGTTATAAAGGGTGAATTGACTAACGCACAAAATCTGGAAGAATATCAAACAATTTATGAGAACTTGAAAGTCTTGACAAGACCTCTATTAATATATTTTATCTATTGATGCATTAGTTGAATGAATACCTCATATTTTTTATGGGAAACGCTATACTGCCACCGCTTTCCATTCTCATCATCCCAAATTCGCAGGTTAAGTAGCTTCCGTACGCTGGAACAAAAATATAGTATGAATGTCCGTGTAATAAAAAGTACTAGGCTTCTAGCATGTTAGAAAATTTCTAATAGAAATCGTCAAAAAAGGTCATTTAAAGAACTTACATGTATTCAATATCTTTGTCGGTGTCTTCTCGCGATATACCGACAAGAACGCAAATTCCTCTTCCGATACTGCTCACAAGTTCATCATTGACTAGCAAACAAACATGAATAGAATATATTAATCAGTGACGCTTTTTTATTAGAATAATTTGAAATATTTCTTTGCTGTACCGACCTGTTACACTAGCTTGAGTGACACGCTGCACTATAGCACGCATTTTGACTATTATTGGTGACGCTGAGCTTACTATATGTATGCAGCGCAAACTACAGCAATTACAGTTACATTAATGAGATAAATTACAATTTCCAATAGTAAACCTACTAGTGAAAGTTGACACGAAACGGGATAACCCGGTAGTACTAACTTGGGTCTTTATGCAATAGTAGTTTCAAGTCGTTGTTTTCCAGCGAAAGAGCTTGGGGTTTTGTGAGAACTGGACTGGTTTTTTCAACTACGCTTGACAAATATGGTTAAGTTTCAGAATTCAATGTAACATACTTTCTACGTTGCTTTCCATCTTTTGCCTTTGTTGAGCTTAGCAGCGTCAGCGTTTCAGCATAGCTTGAATAGGTATTAACAGAAAAACTTATCTGTGAAATTTTATATGCAAATGCATGAAAGTAGACAATGTTCTGATTTTCCATTGTCTAGTCTATGAATGGGGAGATATGATAAGATGTTATGCATTAATATGATAAAAAAGATTAAAATACATTTGCATGTTCATGATAAACTGTGCAAAGAAAGTCGCATTTTCATGAATCGTGAAAACAAGATGACACCAAGAAAATGAAATTATTTTCGCCTAATCAACCACTTTATTACACATTCATTCATTTTTTTACATAAACTTGGTTTGAACATTTTTTAAACTATAACAAAGGTAATGGTAAATATAACTGCTTAACGTGTTAACCTTTCTTTTGCTACTTTCTTATATATAACCTTTCTAATTATAATTCCAAGGAGCTATTGAATTGAAGAACCTCTTTTTAGTATGTAGTAGAAATATTATTTAATGTTTTAAATATAATATATTGACAACTCTCAACAAATAATGCTTGTACCATCAGAAGAACTTTTTTTTCTCCATAATAGTAAAATCCATTCACTCCACTTCATTGTACAGGAAACAGGAATACATTGGTTACAGCATTATAGTATACAATCTGCGGGTAGCATATTTTAGTTTAAAGATTAGATATCTCGTTTTCGAAACTGCTCCATTTATCAAACAGATCCCATTCGTTCTGGAGTCAGGACTCATCATCACCACTTATAGAACAAAATAAAATGCTTGCGCATATAATAAGATAAGTACCTACAAAGAAATATTATCTTGATCTTGTTTTTAACGATTTGCCAATAAAAGTGGTTCAAGGTGAAGAGACAGTTTTTTGATCTCGCTGTTTTTTTCCATTACGCATAGGATCTGTATTTGGAGCAGTTCCTTTAAAATTATTTAGCGACACAGATTCTTACATCGTAACTATTATGCTAGATCCTTTGTACAAAAGATTTTAACTTTTCATTGTCTCGACCATTTCGTTTATACACGTTCCTTATTAATGAATATTTATATATCATGTACACATGCCCATGTTGTTGCAGACATTAATATTGTTAAAAAGTTTTATTCATACACTTTTACTAATTTTCACCCTTTGCTTGATTCATTCGTAATTTCGTCAGTTACAAAAATTCCATTTTTTATTAATGAGAGCTGAAAAATGCTTACGAGGCTTCAGTTTTAAAAAAGCTGAAAAGTTCCATTTTACATGGGGTGTATTTACTATTTTGTACAAACTTACCATATTATATCGGCAAACCTTTTAAAACTTTTTTAGCAAAGTTGTAAACAGCCATAATGTGTGGCATTTAGCAAACTCCTGTCGGTGACACACGCTATCCGTTTCCAAATTTTACAATAATTACGATTATATATGGATAAGAATGTACAGTTACAGTTTTTATTACACATGTATCAAAGTACAAATGGTAAAAATGGCTTCTTTTTGGCTGTGGCGACTACCCACGAAAAATTCTCATACTGTACTAATCGGCTGTCACAAAACTGTGGTATATAAAAATGTTAGAGATTCTTAATTTCTTTCTTTTTTGGAACAAAATGCATACCGATTGATTATGCTTTGCATGTGATTATGAATGTATATAGAAAGCCCGATCAAGATTCGCTGATTTAATTTCATATAAAGTTTTTTTTGGCCCTGTTACTTTTACGCAAAATGAAAATTTAGCTTCTGAATAAAAATCAATCATAAGTTTTGTTTCCTTTTGCAGCTCTCGTGAATCAGTTCGTTAATGATTGAGCGAGTTTGGTCGATGAAATTTTTTCTTATGAGTCTCATCATTAGCTTGATACACAGGTTAACTGAGGCACCAAAAATTAGAATGGAATTGATGATTCTTTTTGTTTCGTTAAATTCAAAATATGTTTAGAAAAACAAAGAGCATTTTTTTATCTTCTCTCTGGGTCAACTCCGTGGGGCAGTGCAGTATGATATCGATATCTTTGTACACACCTAGTAAAACTATGTAGAGACTAACTGAGTTCGCAGCTATTTCTTGGAATCTTTAAACAGTACAACAACTATAAAATATGAAACTAAATAATGTATTATATCAACCGAGTAAACCAAAATAATTTCTTCTTTGATTGAAAGTTTATGGTAAAACATCTACTACATAATAATAATTCATATTTTATCTTATATTTTTCTTACAAGAAAAGCATACTACGAAACCAATCTCTCTTACTGTAACAATATTACTTATGTATAAACAATTTAATGATTATAAAATACACATCAGCAATAATTGTAACATATTTAATGCAATATGATAATAATAACTGTAAATTCAACAAGTTTAAGTGGAAGAGTTTTATATATTTTATGCAGAAGATTGCGAGAAATAAGCTACTACTACTACAGTACGCAATTTATAAATCTGAATCTGAATAGCATTCTTTCCTAAGCAAAATTCTCAGCCACATGGTCATATTGTATATTTGCTAGATATTTTACTTCATTTAAAACATATAAAAATTTTAAAAGTACCTTCCTTTGTATCGTTTTAATATTATGCATTTAACACGAAAACATCTTGTAAAGTGCTTGCATATGGCAAGAGGAGAAGACCAAGACCATATTATATTTTATGGATGTAATAGTAGTTAAATGAAACATTGTATCAGTTTAGATCTGTGTTTCTTCTTATCCGCGTACTTTACATAAATTCAAAACGCTAAAAACTTAACTAGCTGATGAAAATGCAACGTTGTTACAATCATAACGCATGTATTTATGTATATAATATGTGTGTAAACTTAATGATATCATCAGTTACTTAATTCTTTTAGGTTATATTATTCAACGCTTTTTATTTCTCTAATACACAACAAATTATCGAATTATCGCAATATTACATCAGTAGCAAGTAGTAGATAACATAAAGGAATTGCTTTTTAAATAATAAAACTATTCAACACCTGAAATTTAACTCTTAATTTTCTATTAGTGTAGTAGTAGTAGTACACATTAATAATCAAATTTACAAACACCATTAGATTCGTACCAGGAAAAAATGTTTTTGATTCACAAATTCCTCCCGACTTTTTCTCTCTGGAATATCTCTATACTTTTTCAAACTTTATTACATACTTTAAATCATGGTCTTATTTTAACGTAATAGCTAAATTCAAATACACGTAGTAGCAAATATTTTGATTCATCATTTTTGTGTGGTTGAATAATAATCAATGTTGCTTACACTCTAAAAAGATCTACAATATTAATTTGGTGGAAAAGTTTTATTCTGCAACCGCTACTTCATTCTCATGGTCATGATGTCCATTCGTTTCCTGCAAAACAAGAATTTAGTGTTAAACTTGATACGAAATATAGTCAAAAAGTTTTAATAATCTCAAGTTCTATTTCTATGTATAACTTACTCCGTTTGTAAGAACCTCGGGAGCACTGGAAATCACTTCGACGATCTCCTTCTTTACTGTCTTCACTGACTCAATAGTCTCGGAAACTTGTTCCACCACATCGTCCACCTGTTCGATAAAGCAATTAAAACGTAGGTATATTGTGTTCTCAAAAATATTGCAAATTCATTGTTATTCAATTTTAGTCACATCATTTTCACATTTTCATTCACTTTTAAATCAGCAAGATTATTAAAAAACGAAAGATATCATTTTAAAGTTATGTTTCTAGTGAGGCTTTGCAGAAATGCGGATAAAATTATTCAGTCAATTACATTGACTGAAGATTTTATTGCCAAAGAAGTAGTAAAACGTGCCAACTTTAAGTAAAAAAGCCAATCACTTTTTGTAAAGATTTGGCAAATGAGATAAGACTAGAAACATGTCGATACAGGTTTCTTTGCATGAGAACAACGTTATAACATTGTAAGCAAGGATGTTAATCATTCATTCTTGCACTCCATTTCTTCAAGCTTGGATATACGTACCTCGAGTTTGCTAATAGTCTCTGTTACGCTTTCCACGGTCTTCTCAACGGTCTCTTCGGTCTTCTCATCCACCTAAAAGTTATAATCAAAATGCATTAAGTAAAAGATATGAATTTTGGTAATATTCTCAGCATTCATATTTTGAGCTTCAATGTGCGTTTTCCACTTTTGTTTGTGCATCTCCAGGCAAAATTCAAAATAATATACTTTCTAGTACAAAGCGCATCTTTGTTCAACTAGTTCATAAGCATTTTCTTTTCTTGCAGAACAGCAAATCCACCCTGAGACAGCCATAAAGCGCTTTACATTTACATTCAGTTGTTTTATTTTTGCCTTGTCTACAGAAGCTTAGCTCTCTACTTCTCTAGTCTTTGGATGCTTTTCAGGGACTACAACATCAATCACAAAACCCCTTTTCTTCTATTTTCTTTATTCAACAAGATTTCATCATCGACTTCCCCATCAAATGAAAGGCGAGTTTCAACAAAGGAACAGCAGCAAGCAAACCAACTCGGCTCTTTCCTTGTTCGTCTTGAGAAGTTATTGAAGCAACTTCGCATCACTACTCTTTACATCTATTCTAGACATGTACATGTCTCTCGTCATTTGTATTCCTCACACCCATTTCAATTTCTCCATTACATCTACATATCTTCACGTACACAGCAGTCACATTCCTTTTACTACAAAAACTTCAAAAGCCTTGTCTCTCGCTCTTCCCTTTACCACTGGCGCTTGGCGCACTGCTTATTATAATCATTTTCTATGGACTTACTGAATGCAGCAGGAAACGCCATCATATCATGCAGCGCTGGAGAATCATTGCAACTGAACTAGTGGTTCAACACACGAAGTCATTCAAGCGTAATGTGTACATTATGTAACAACTTTCATCCTCATCATCATACCTGAGCAGGTTCTTCAGCAGGCTTTTCAGTGGCCACAGTCGTCTCCTCAACTTTCTCAGCGGGCTTCTCGACTTCCTCTACTTTCTTTTCTTCCTTGGTTTCCTCGGTCTTTTGAGCTTCCTCGGTTTTTACAACAGCCGCCTCTTCAACATTCTTTGCAGCGTCTCCTTGGCCAGCTTCCTCGCTCTTCACTTCTGTTGCTGTCTCGGCAGCTACCTCTCCATCCTTCTTCTCCTCTTCCTTCTTCTGTTAAAAAATAAAACAAAAATGCAAACGTTAATTTTGCTATTCATTATTATCATCATCACTAAAACCTTCACGGAGTAGTTCCCTGTTTCATTCCTAGCAATTACAGCTAATAAAGTTTAAAACTATACCAAACAACCCTCCCTCTCTACCTCTCCGCATCCGCATGCAACTTTAACTTGCTCGAATAAATGAAAGAGTGCACATCGTCTCGGCTCGTGCCATTTAAAATTAATCCATTAAAAACGTCATTTTCATTTCCATCTAATAAAACCATATTTCATCAGTTTTTACAAGTCCATGGCTCTCAATCTCAACGTGATTATCTCCTTTTCATCTCATGTTCACGTGAATTTCCGTAGTATTATGCCTTTTTAAAGATCAATCATAGTGGACCGAGAACACAACGACGGCATTAGTGAGATACGATAGTACAGACCGATGTACAAGCCTACTTTTATAAGACCACCCGACATTTTTTTTTATCTTTATCTGATGCCGTTTATTTCCCCATAGAATGAAAAATCCCTCTCTCTCCTCTCACATCAAAAAGGGAATCTCGTGTCTCGCGTGTGAATGTGAGCAACATGGAGTACAACTTTCATACGCCAAATTGCCACTGTTCCATCATGGCAGACGAAAGTGAACGCAGAACGTCACTTTCCCCTAACCAGAAAACCACACCAAGAGAAAAGCTCAACCCGGCAGCTTCCCTATTGCATGTTGCATCAGAGTGGATCCCTCATACTTTATTCAGCTTGCCTACATGCAAAAGCAACGCAACAGAACTCTGATCATAGACTACTGGGACTACTGCCACTGCAAGAGACCATTCTGATTGACTAGGTATATTATGACAATGTGAACATAAAAAATGGAGAAAATAATGTGAAGATGATATAGATAACACAATCCAAAACATGTATATCCACTCATTCACAGCCAAACACAAGGTTTAAGCTGTCGTTTGCAGCACAACGTTTTAGAAACCAGTGTATACTTTCCAATACCTAATCATTTCTTTAGACTTGTTATAAAATGGCTGATTTAATCTGATCAAATCAAGTGGAGCCAATTGGTTATATTAACAGCTCATTTGTATTCATTCAATCACTCATATTACTCATATTTACATTCATAAAACAGACACTATTAAAAGGATGCAAACGCGCTTACAAGTGCAATTTTCTATTTGCCTCTGTTTGCTCATTCCATCGAGATGAAAAGCCTCTTCAAATTCTAAAACGTTAATTACCCGTACTTAAAGTATTACCACACGATTCTAAACTGAACAAGTATACAACATGGACCTCCAAGTAGCAAAAGGCAGAAAAATATGAGCATTTTTATTTTTTGCTTGTACCAATTAACAAAAGCCCTGAAAGTTGATGACGCTGAAAGACCAGAAAAACTGCATTGATCCTCATAATTGCATCAGGCATTGTATATTTCTACCAGCTTAACTTGATGATAACCACAACAATAATACTGTAGGAGGATCTGTTTCCAGAGATTGAAAGTGAAAAAATGAAACTGCTTCTCCAGAAGGGAAAAGAATGACTTGACAAGATGCAGATAATGGCCAAAGGCAGCGAGACCCATACAACGGTCAAGTTCATAATATTCACACAAGTTATGACCGTGAAGAATGCTCGCACATAAAAAATGTGTGTGCAAGTCAAAACGGCAGAACAGGGAGATTCAATTTAATACGTTTATTATCATTATTATTATAACCAGTGCAGTGTTACTGCTGTGAAAGCCAATAATAATAACATGAGATGCCTCGAAAGAGAGGAAAAGGAAGAAACATGTGTGCGTCTCGCAAGCAGTTTCTCTCTGAAACTGTATGCCTTAATCAAATTCAAAATCGAAAGATTTATGAGCTTGTATTGTGCAAGATGACAGAATAAAAGGAGAAAAACGAGAGGAAAGAGAAGCGAATGTCTTCTGTACTAAATTACAAAAATAACAACAACACAAAAAGCTCATTCCTTAATTTTCACAATTTATACCCTTGCCTCTCTCCCGACTCTACATCAAAATGATGAAATAAGAAAAAAACTAACTAGCTAAATGGAAACATTTTTCTTTCAACATGAATACCTTCATCATCAAAAAATATTAAGTAGTTCCTCCACATGCTTATTTATAAGCATGTACAAATTCTCTTTAGTCAACGCCATGAAAAAGGCAATTGCATTTTAAGAAACCAACAAGTATGTACTACTCCAAGATTGAAGTACGCTCAAAAAGACTTGCACAAAAGGGTGCTCCCACCAGTCTTTAGTCGGCCGTTTTTATAGATAAAAACTTTGCTCGCCTTCCTTTTTGTGATTCACTGTACCATGTAGAATGTTTTCCGAGTAAAACGACATGACTTAGAGAGTACATTTTTTGATGATGATACCACGCAATAAAAATAGTAAGTAAAAATATGCCTCAGTTATCAGAGGAGTGCATCTTTCGCGGGGACTAGACTACTGTGCATTTCTTATTGCTAGTAATGAACGATACAAGTGTTCGTATTCTTTTTCCTTCTCACCCTCAAAAAAAATATCCAACTCCGAATGCAAATTTCCCCAACAGGACACAGAACTCAAGTAAGTGCATGCAGTATGGCGTACATCTATCTATCATCTCTATGCATGCATAATTCCTCCTAGTTTTACTGAATTGCACAACTTGTTTTTCATCGGAATGAAAAACACAAAGAAAGCAAGTTTTTGGTGAAATGGGATGAATGTACTGAACATTCACTTTTAATCGAGCAAGACAGTGAAAACGCTAAAAAGGCAACTACGCAAAATGCAGCAGTGTAATTTGGTATGCATGCAACCCACGAATACTACAACTATATTCGTCAGAATGAACCCATTGCATTTGCAACGAAACTGATCATGATGACTCATAGGAGAGCCAGGGAGAGTCATGTCATCCAGACACGATATCAAACGAAAATCAGTAGTTTTGCTGGCTCAGCCAAAGGAGAAGGGGAATGTAAAATGCATTTTGGAAAGTGTATAATAAGATGGGACTCGAAAAAACTACCCTACAACTACAACCACACGACGGACGACGACAAGGAATGGTACTGCGGCTGGCTGCTGCAGAAAGTTTTTCGTTTAGTGGGTTGTTTCTCGTCTTGCTTTAGAGTGTGAGTGTGCAAGTAGGTACATATATAGCATTTGTCGAACAAAAAAGAAGCAAAACAGCCATGATAATTTTTGCTGAGTAGTTTTGTCGTGGTGGTTGGTAGTTGTGAGAAATGCGGTCTTGATAAAATTCGAAATATTGCCCGAGTATACAAGTACCAATACTTACACACACATGCATGCATGGAGTTTTACTCTATTTCATTTTCTCCCTGAGAGAATTTCTGTTTCAATGCCTTTTCTTTCATTGTGCACTTGAGCAAAATGCAAACGGCAAGTGCGCAACGATGAAGAACCGGCACACCAACGCGTTTTTGGTACCTTTCAAACCAGAAAGTCAGACAAAAGGGGAGCCGGAGAGAGAGGTGAGCTGAAGCTGCTTTCCGATCAGAGCTACCACCGCACCGCCAACACCACGCCATCATTGCATCACAAGAAGAGTATGCCAAAAAATGCTCTAAAACAACAGCGAAATAAGAGCGAGTAAAACGTAGACTTGCATTAAATCCGCCACACACACTCACATGTGCTCACTATTCAAACAGGAACTTGGGATCAAAAAGTGTAAGGACAGTAGCAAAGTGGTAGAGAGGTGGTGGAGCTGCTGCTTTTGTAGTCGGCAATATGGATGAAAATTCGTGGTAGCGGGGAAAATGAGTGGGGTAGTTGCATTTTCTACTTGGCAATCTGATAGAAAAACGAACTAGTAGCTGGGTTGCTTGTGAGCCTGAGCCTAACACCACCATCATGATGATGATCACACGGAAAATGCATGTGAAGGAGATTCATCCCAGAAGCAGCAGTAGTTGAGTAGTCAGTAGAGGTGGTAGTTAGTGTATATGGAAAATGGAACTGACAAACTCGCTGTTCTTCTACACCAGTGAAACCTACAATTTTCGTTTCTGAAGGGGTGGAAACTTGAAGTTGAGCGTGGTTGCTCTTCTTGCTCTCGGAGAACTTGCACTGCTGGGGCTTTCTCAGAGCCAAAGCGTAGTAGACGTAATCGTAATACCAGAGTCCGATATAATATATATGTATTGTATAAGGAAAATTGGTAAATGGAAATAGATGTGATGGGGATATGCATGTCATATTGTATTATTCTGGTATTCTTCCATTCACATTCGCATAATGTATAATATGCTGGAAACTAAAAAAATATAATATACGAATAAGAAGCGATAATGATAACATGCCTTCTTTGAAGAATAATAATAATATTATTATCCTCTACGCTTTGGTAATATCTTAGTGCTGGGCGTTTTTAGGTTTTCTTTTGCTTCTTTTTTCATACAAAATCAAACTGCTCACCTTCCTACTTACTGTCTTACTCGGAATCTTATGCATAAATTTGCCCATGACCTCCAGCTGGAAAGAATGACCCTGTTATGCCTTTCCTCATTTTCATTACTATTATTTCTGCCACTTTTGCTGATTGCTGATGCCCGAAAGACGTCGGCATATATGGAAATAATTTTTTCCATTCGCATAGGCAAGGAGCTAATTTAGTTCTGCGAACAACATGATAATTATGTTTGGTAATAAATTTTTTCATTATTCCTGGATGAAACGAATCCCACTGCTATTCATCTCTGGATAAGCTTGACCGTATAATATCATCTTTATCAAAGTTTCTCTGGATGACATTATTTTTTATATTCTCTAGCTATCAAAATGGATAAAACCCAAACCAAGTTTATTCTGCTCAATACCAAAATCAACAACTCAGCAATCATGTAAACCAATAATAACAATTTTTATCCATACTAAACCACGACATTGTGAGTATGAGATCTTTTTTTTCAACCACATCAATTTCGTTGCTGGCTACAACAACGTCATTATTATCCACATCAACACGGCACAACATGTTATTATCTTCACACTTCTTTGTTTTCATGCGAGTACCACAGCAGCAGTAAAAGAACATTTTTATGAAGATTTACTATCTGTCTCACTCATATCATATTCCGTCGTTCTGAAGTAGTGCAATATGCACATAAACTTTCAGAGAAGAAAGATCCAAGCAGACAGAGTAAGCGAGAGTAGATCCGTCACTTGAGTTTTTTATGACATTCATCATTCACTTACTCCCCTTCTTATTACTATTATTAATAAACATTCTCGTCATCCAACATCGCTAACATTAGCTTTGAAGCTAAAATCTACGCTTCTTAGCTAAGAAGAGAAGCAACAGGGCATGATTCCATAATGGCTTTAAGAGCCAGTGCAGTAGCACTTGAAGAAGTTGTGATGCTGCACAAGAGCAGCAATATTCATTTGATTTAGGGTAGTCGTTCGAGATTATCTAGTTACTAGTGTGCATAAAATTACTTTTCCGAGCGGTACAATAACAACAACGCAACCACCACATATGCATACATTATTCTTCAACAAACAATGTGAGAACTACAGCAAAAGAATATTACATAACAAAAGAGATAACAACTTCAAGTTTTTATGAAATCAAACACGCTTGAACCATCACACGGCTTTTTGGACGGTTAAATAGGATATCATCATCATTCATGTAATAATATACTTCCCTTCTCTAGTCGTCCTTCTTTTCTTTCTTTCTCTTTTCTGACCGTTTCAGTCAGTCAGTCACACACACACATTATTATGATTATTACCATTATTACTAGCCTATCTACTTGCATTAATGCTCGACGACAGAACAGCGTGTATGACAGACACACTTTTTACAGAGTCAAGTTTGTAATGTTATTTATTCATCGTCGTAGGATGGTGCATAAAAAGGAAAATTCGCTTTTAGCAATGCATAGTAGTTTTCCCATCAGAATCATCATCAAATCTAGTATTCATCCCGTGACTCCTCATTAGCCGAAAACAACTGTTAAATGGATTTCATAATATTAGAAAAGCCTTTCTTCTGGCACGATCAACCCATAACAGTGCCTATATCTATGATGATGTGATCACGACGGTGGTAGTATAATGATGATGATGTGGATGATGAACAACAATACTAATACGCAACAAAACCCTGCAAGTAAAGCTTGTCGGATGCATGCATACTGCATACAATAATATGCTTTCCAGTTTTTATTGACTTCCCCCAAAAGCCATGATGATGGCCGTAGAATTACTATTATTGCTGAGTTGCCGCTGTTTTACCCAACTTAATATTATTTCATTATGTAGTTGGAGAAGTATATCGAGTTGTTTATTGCATTCACAAATTTGTGAAGGAACATGATACGATGTTCAATCATCATTGCGGACTTGCATAAAAAATCTAATACTGCGACGGAAAACAGAGAATGCACACACACTGCACTATAATCACAGTTTTTACAACGCGTTTTTAGTAATGGCTTAAAATACGTCATGCTACCCGTGGACATGCACGCTTCAATAATATCAAAGTAGTCAAGTTGCTATTTTAGACACTTATTTGCATTTACGGCAATAATACTTAAATTTTCATATCACTTTGCCGTGAAGTTTTTATTGTCTTAACCGGCAAGTGGAGCGTAAACAGTTATGTTTTATCATCAAGCACACCAGCAAGTCCACAGTCATGGTAAGGTACGACAAACCTTGCAAATAATTTCTAGCCCTTCTTGTCTTTACAGCTTGGTTTTTGGTGGGTAGTGCCATTAAAGTTGTGAGTTAAAAAAGACGACGTATTGTTCATACCTAGTAACTAACAAAGGTGGCTTACTAAGATAATTAAAAAAAGCTGGCAACCTTTCTAATCCCAACTTTTATTAAGGCAAATGCAAAAGTAATGTAAGCCATGCCAAAAATATGCAGTTTCCGTGATCTAGCATCATTCCCCGACCTAGCTATCTAAATAGTCCAACAACTACTCAACCATATAATATATAATCTATTTAACAGCTTTTGCAACAGTTTTAATGTCTGTCCTTATTTCTATCACCAGTAGTTTATGACCATACACATACGTCAGAGACTCTCATATTATCCTCTTCGTCTCATTCATCATCCTTGTGAAAAGCAATCAGTCAGAATTAAACTTTATAATATACTTGCCCTCCCCGCTTTCCTGGCTCCACATTGTCCAATTCAATATTTTTTCTCCTTTCACAGAGCCACCTTTGTATAACCTCCTCCTCCACAAAGACTCATAACTTATTGTAAAACTACATTATTTTTTCACTCGATTCTATCGAAAGACCAAGCCTCTCTTTTTCCCCAAAAAATTGGGCACAAAACAGCCAGAACCACTTATCTATTCCATACGTCACCCGAGCCCACAATGTCGTGTAAATAGCCGGTCTGCACATGCAACTTGGTAAACAGACGGAAAAACGCTACCAAGCTTCAACTTCCTACCCCTCATCATCATCTAGATTCCACCTCGCCTTCGTGTTGTTTTCCATGTCGTCTACTACTACTACATCTACAAAAAAAAACTGAAAAATTCGACAAGCAGGCATCAACATAAAAACCGGTAGAAATGATGATGATATGACTGTGAAAACAAGCTGTTACTTGGTGCATTAGTACTGGATCACGGAATTGCTACTAGAATACACAACAAACAAGAGAAGGACCAAGAGAACCAGAACAACCAACTTTTACAGAAAAATTACAAAAAATGCATCCGTTTACCACTTCTCACAAATACATACATTCCTACCCCGGATTCTATTACAGTCAGGCAGCGCGCAGTCCTGCTGCGAAGTAACAATGTAGCTACTTATTATCATGAATACAGCAAACTCCTATATGCTCGCCATACGGAAATTGACAAAAACCTACCTTTTCCTCCGATAAGAGCTCTATTACACTATGTGGCTATTCTACGCTTGAATAGACACAAAAACGTAAATGGCAATGTCGAATGAGCAGATCAGCAGAAGTGGTGGGCACATATTATATACACGATCTCCTACAATGACAATGCAAGCAAACTGGAAGGTAACAGCCGGAAAAGTCTTTCTTCTCTGAACAAATGCTACTCTCGACATGGAATGACACAACCAAACACAAAATACATATCTTATCTTGCCCGTTACGTTCACAATAATAATGCAAAAGCAACAGTCCCGTCATGACTGTTGACTGTGTGTGTGTAAAAGCAAAAAGGGTACAAATTGTGAGAAGAAAGCCTGTCTGGCTGTTTGTTGGAGGCATCTATTTTCCCCCTTGACGCAATAGAGTAAATGTAATAATATGTAATCTAAGAAGCGTATCCATTTATCTACACGCCGTAATACGAGGAATTATGATCCCATCGGTGGAGTCGAATTATACGACAAGTCATATAAGATTTTCGTCGAAATACTAAAGTCATTGATCATCTTTGACAAATTCATTTACAACAGTCAATCAGTCGCTGACTTTTTTCCCTTTTTTGCTTGCTGAATGAATGGTCTCTGTGTAGAATCTTTGAATAAGCCTTTTCAACGACATCGGATGTATGCATGCATGGACGATGGGTGTGTACATCAATAATGTCTTAAATGAGCCCTAAAGTCAAACAAAGCCATGACAGGGATGAGGATGACCACCGTTGGCATTACCATGAACAGGCATTTAAGTCATTATGATTATTATTATGATCCCTGTCACATTCCACTACAATGAACCAATGACAAGTTGTATTACATTTATAATGCTATTGTTACATTATATTGTTATTACAACAACAGTGCACTTTTGGTCATTTCTTGTGTTAGTACTGGTTGACTACTGCGTTACAACCACCACACAGAACTCGGAAGAAAGGAATTGTTCATTCTGTCATGTACATGCAAAATGACCATATATTACTAGCGGACAAGTAATGACTAACAACAACAAGTAACAAGAATACGGAACACTATCAGCATTCTTTCCTTCCTTTCTCGACTTTTTAAAATCACTCACCAGGACAGTTTTGTTGACTATTATGTATGAATAGCTTTAGTGTTAAGAAGAAAAACGTTTTAGAACCACAACTACTTACACATGTTAGTATTTTTCTTTAGACATTGTATGCTATCCAGTCTAACAATTTGCACATTCAAATTCAACAATGCAAACACAGGTACGCATGCTGGACTTATGTAATAGGTATTTATCATTAAGCAACAACGCATCAAAGCTGTTTGTGTTTGGGCACACCAAGAGCATTTATAGTAATTGTGTGTTTATCTAATGAAAATGAACAGAGAATGCTGATGCGATATTTTACACTCATTCAATCTTGAACAATTCAGCAAGCGAATTCTATATAGGACGTACATAAAAAGTAGACACGTACAAGTTTAATGAGACTTTGATGGATTAGCAGACTACGCGCTTAGGTACTCTTCTCAGAAACAAATCACCAAAAAATTCAATTGGACATTATGATGGGCTGGCCATGCTAGTTTTCGCATTGTGTGATTATTATGATAAATACTGGTTGTATTATTATAATGTTTGCTTGTATGCACAACCATACAGCTTGCTTATGATCATAAACTAATTACAAATCGCAATTTCGCTGCAATCATATGAAAATTGCTAGAGGCTCGGGCTGGCCGACACATTCCATTCATTCTGCCGGATATTTATACTTGCCATCTAATGAAATTTTGCAAACTGTTGTCATTTTTACTATGATAGAAAAGTAAACTGCTTAGCCGCTCCCTCCACAAACACGCAGCATTGTTTTAATACTCCTGGAGGCATACAACACCAGACTAAACGCAAAAATGGATTTAGATATGGCTGAATTAATACCACTACTTGTATCTACAAAGATAAAAAATGATAATGACAACGACAGAGCGTTTTGAGGATGACTACGTGTCTGTCAGTTAGATTACTGTTTTAGCTAGTTTTCGGTATGCTCCGTTGACAGTGTAATTCGAGCTGTTTTTATGACAGGAAATATTTTACATAGCCATTTTCCCAGAAAGTAAAAACGAATGGGTTTATGCACGGCCATCGTATAATTGTGCTTGCCATAATGTTTATTTCAAATTTCATCCAAAATGCAAGTTCAAGGAAACATGAAAATAAAATGTAGCAAACATGATAAAATATGCGACAAAGTAGTGAGTTTCATAACCAAACTTGCGTATGGAATGAAAAGTAAGACATGTCACAATTTCGGTTTCCAGCATTGCTGCGCACTTATACTTTAACGTTATGCACGTCTTTCTAAAGGAAAGTAAAGGCTTTATAGGGTGGCAGGCAGCTTTAGGGTTAGTCTGTCAAATTCCTTGTCATGTCACATATACATCTGTTGTCTACCAAAGTAAAACTTGCTTTTTGAGATCTCTTTTTGTGGTATATTGCTCACATTATTACACCAAAAAAGCTGACTTCCTATCTCGCTTCCTCCATGCATGCCTCTTTTTTCTCCATCACAAAATGTTATTCTCCAACTTTGCCAAGCTGTTAGAGAGGTTCTTTGCATTCATACACATAAGCACTATGTAGTTTATACAAAGATATGAGCGTTTTCTATATTATTAGACTGCCTTCCTAGTAGCACCCCAGAGACCCAATAATATCCCTTTGTTACTGAGTATTCCAGAGAACAGAAAGTTACAGCGTGATTGGATGCATGGAACAGACAGATCTTAGCAGGAGAACATCACATTGAAGTTGTGTGCTTTATAAAAATTTCTTACATAAACGAAGCAGTGTTATTATTACCATTATTGCGTAGAATATGTGTATGGGTTTACGACCACCATAATACTTATCCCACAAATATGGTAAACGACCGCAGTTGATTTTTTAGCGCACAAAAATTTGTGTTTTACAAGCAAGCGGAAACAACTCTACATTGGTTTTTACTTTGAGTTAGATTTTATTCAATCTATGCGTGCATTTCTGCATGAACTACACAATCCATTCAAATCAATTCATCGGGGTACAAGGTGCCAAGATCGCCTACGTGATCGAGCAACCAAGTTTTGTACTAAAAGTTGTTGGCACAACCGGTGCATACTGCCAAGAATTCGAGGCATACATGATCACAAAGCGCAGATGGACTAAAATCGCCAGGTCATAAAAATGTATCGTATCTTGTACGAATGTTGACATCATCATTTGTGATTCCTTTTAGCAGGCCTGGACAAATAATTTTATACGGGTGAAAATTAAGACGCAAAGTTGTATTCTTGTTTTGATCAGTAGTAAGATCAAGGCTAGGCAGTATGTTAATTAGCCATAAAATTACAAGTACATATCATGTTTACACTTTACTAATAAAGCCGCCCAAAAGATTAATGACGCCACGACGCAAGGAATTTGAGATATGAGACGTAAAAAATTCAAAGTTTGTTTATCCGTGGCACATCGCTAGATGGTTGAGCAATATTTAAAATACGCATTTCAAAACTGGATAACCTAAACAATTTGCTATATTTGTTAGGTATATTTGCTTGTACAACCAGCAAGACTCCACAACAATTACACAAGAGACAGTAAACAACAGTTTTATTTCTCCGCAAGTTCATGAAGTGAATACTCAAAACCATTCACTTCTCGCGACTCATTTGTCCAATTCTTGTATAAGCATTCACCCTTCAGCAAAATTACACAATTATCGTTACCTATCGTCATTACCACCACCATCATCGTCAAGAAAATGAGAATAGTGAAGACAAGGTAAACAACCGTCTACACTTCGAAAGCTTTGTAGCAACGATAGTTTCGGATTGCACGAACAAGGAATAAAATCAGTAACAAAAACATGAAGAGGAAATGACTTTTCACTCCAACAATCCATTTCGCTCACAAACAGATAGAACACGATGATGATGATGATGGTAGCGATACGCTTCCACTTTTACAATATACCAGACTACCACCGTGTGAGCAGGATATTGCGAGATCTTTCAGAGGAGGGATGAGCCATCATGAGCTTGATACAGAATGACAAACAAGAGGTTTATTCACCCATGAAAACCAGTGCTCCAAATTGACCTCAAATTAGCTTTGGTTATCCAACAAAACCATATTACATAGTTAGTCTCTCCATAAGAGCACATTAGAGTAATTCAAAGATGGATGAAACAGTGATAAAGATGATTATGGCCTGTCTAGTTTAATGCTTCCCTGTCTATAGTGTAGCAAGAGGAATGTAAAAGTGTCTTTCTTCTTTCCAAAAACTTTGTTTTTAGAACTATTACAATCACAGACTCTACAGGAGATCACATCAATTTCCCATTCACCACACTAAGAGCTACATACATAGTATTCAAACATATAGAATTACACCCAAAACAGATATTATATACCCTTATCTCTTTTTTGTTTTATTTTTTTAAAAGAAAATTAGTCGATTTGAGATCAAAGAAAAGAGTTACTACTTGAAAGAATGTACCATTGGCTGTATAGTGTATACTAGCTACGCATTTTTATCGTAAAATTTCCTTTCAGAATCACGAAAGTCATGATACCAATGTCACGGACAGGGTGCTCTTTTCGTTTGTGCGGTATAAACACGACACGTAGAGCATTGATATTATTACGCACATGCATCTATTCAAGAGACGCACAAAGGCTATCTTAATGTGAACACGCCTTATCTATTTGTTATTTCACCGAAGGAGAACTACCAAAAACCTATTCAATTGAATATTATGTACTTTTACTTGGTCTATTTTGTTTGCGTATTGTATGCGCAAATCTTTAGTCTGTCCCAGGTTGCCGTTAACTTTAATTGCTGATTCCTCAAAAGATAAGGTTTACTAAGAGAACGACTTTGTGTTTATCAACAACGGTCCAAAAAGCAATTTCAATTTGTAAAATCCCCATGCGAGAGGTTAAGTTATGGTACTAGTGTCAAGAGTAGTTTTGCTGGTACATATAATAATATTCATAAAAAAATATTTTAGCATTTCGAATAGCTTTGCCTCAAACAAGGAAAGAGCACGGTCAATAAAACGTGGTTTCAGCACGAGGAAGACCTAACTGCGGCATAATTAGTAGAAACAAAGATTCTTTCGAGAAGGTCATAGAAGTTTAATACTTTTAACTTTCTTTCACATGACTATATAGGCATTTACATGCGTCAAATCATGTTCACCCAAATACCACTTAAACCACTAGGAGGATTTGGTACACACAAAAATAATGATACATAGTAATTAACCAGAGTTACTCATACCTTTGCACCGAAAATAGACGTGATGAGGTTCCTTATACGCTCCATAATTTCAGCTTAGGGCACGAATTAACGTGTCTTTTCCAGTAATCAATTTTCCGTTTATACTACTTCTCCACTAAATACTACTCCAATCTACACAACTAAATTATTAACTCTATACAGCTAAACTAAGTTTGGTTCACCAGGAAAAAATTCCTTTGAAAAAAAATATCACCGGTTTTCGGATCACTTAGCACGATTTTCTCGTGTAAGTAAAAAGCGGGCTTCCTCTACTTGAGCTATGATATAATGATGTTAACAACTTGTAGTCTCACGAAAAGTAAAGATCTGCTAGAGCATCAAAAAGTTAACTTTTTTCTGTGACTACTGTTGGACTGTTCCTGTTGTCCTGAGATTGTAAGTCTCGTGATGCTGGTATGATGCTATTACAACAGCAGAACAGAATCACTAAAGGGAAAATAATATTTAACGTTAGCTGGTGCTACTGCTACACTTCTCAGAATGGCAAAATATCCTATTACAGAGGAAGATACACAAGGAAAAAAGATTTTTTTGCTATAACTAGCCAGCTTCTCAATGATCAAAGAATGTAACTTGTCTGATTCCTTCTTCCACTTTGTTCTACAGTCTTCTCTTTTCTTTTTTACCTTACCAATCCAGTCAACCAGAAAATCAAACCAATCAAAATCCAACGCTAATAGACAAATACGGAAAGTCTCAAAGGAGATGGAGAGCAAGAGACCGTTCGTGGTTGCAAATTCATTCAACCCACGTACATTATGTTGTTTCACCTTAGTCATCGTTTTGTACTACCACACATATAGCAAAAGTGCACCTAAAATTTCAGGTCTTTTATACATGCCAACAAAAAAGCACTGCATAATATGGGATATAATTGGGCACCTACCGATGGAACATTTCCTATCTGTCAGCCAAAAAAAGTGCATCGTAAAAGATGACTAAGAATGGCAATAATAGGTACTAAATAGAGTAAGTATCTGAGGCAGAACAAATTTTTCGTCCTTTTTTAGTTCAGCCTGAATAGAGCTGCCAAACCATGGTATATGGTATGAATGTTATTTATATCCTGTGCTCTACATCATGTTAGAAAATATTCTCTGCTTTAATGCATTCCCAGATTTATCAAAATGCAGAAGGCCGATGATAAGAAGGTAGCGTATACGCAGTAGAGAGGAAGGCAACGTTGCAAACATGCTTGTCAGCAAATTCCTCACTGGTATAAGAAAACTTTCATTTCGCTCAATTTCACAATTCACAACAATGTAAACCCTGATGCTGCTGATGTTTGCTTGAATGCATAGCGAACAAAGCTAAAGTCAGCAAAACTTTTAAAAGCTTCATGTAGGTGATAAGGCTAATAACTTTACAGAGTATACTTGACTTTGGTTTAGCATTATCCAACACAACTTCTAAAGCCGCTTGGCTTTAGTACGCACTGGGACGTTGACGCTTGCTAAGCACGTTTACAACCAAATGATGCTGATTTTAATTGTTAGATAAGCATCCTAGTACGTATTTCGTGGTTAGCTGCCGTATGAAAGGGAAAATATTGGCAGACAGTAAGATCAAAGTAGAAAAATACATGACCTTTCCTTGTCGTATCTACCAACATTTCACACAGTGTGAAAAACCCCAAATTAGTGGGTTGGCTTTTATGCAAAAAAATCTTCCTTCCTACATATAACGTTATGATTCATATTTCATAGCTTAACTTCACCTATAGTACATATAATATGTAGAAAACTACGCAGAATCTTCAAAAAGATATAAAAAATACACACATGACCCATCATCCTGTATCCAGATTTACAGCTTAACGTTCTCATAAAGAACGTCAAAGCCAAGTTAGACTGTAGCTAATATAATTTTAATATCATATTCTTTTCCTTACTTGGTCTTTACTTGTTACCATTTTAGAGATCTCCAGCAAAGAAAACGAGCGGCATGTTTTTCTTGGGAATTGTCAATCTATTATGGTATGGTGCGACTAAAAGGCATCATGGCACTGCATGCTACGATCATGTCACTCATATTCCACCCAAAAAATCATAGTTTGTCATCAACTGTACATTAGTCATCTCGATCTCACACAAGACGCACATGGAACATGAAATATCATCATCATCACACTCAAGAATTTTTCCGAGGGCAACTGCAACTATTAGTCAACTTCTTTCTTTCCAGTCTTTTCATTCCCATCAGCAGCGCTGCATAACGCTGAGGATCATGTAATAACAGCATGCGTGGTTTGGCTATATATATTTAGTCCAATTCTGATTCTACACTTATCGAGCTATATATTATACCAACCCTGTTTGCTAGCTTCACATTATGGACCAAGGTTTCATAACCACAAATAACATGACAAGACTCATCATGGATGACTTAAAATGAAGACTTTTTAGGTTCAGCTTGAAGAACATTCTTACGAGAGAAATATCTTGTACTTGTTCCATTATCTCATCTATTTGGTACGGCCATTCCTTTCCATTAGTATAATCATCTTTTTTGTCCACATGCAGCACATGCAACCATTATCGCGTAATGGTTTGGCTACTAGTGCTCATTCCTCGTGACTTTGGCAAGATTTTGCTGTACTTTCTAAGAGATATCGCATGTGTCTGCATGCATTCGTTCACTTTTAAACTTCTGGACTTTTTTCCATATGACAATATGCATATTTTCAATTAAAATATCTATGTCTAGAGTCAAAGAAGCTATATATGTTGTAAATTCTTCTGCCGAGATTTAAGTACGTAAATGATGTTCATTTTACTTAAGTCGACTCTTCCTTTCTTACATTTTAAACGTATTAATATGAATAAAGAGCAACAAAAAAGGTTATTTACAGCAGCATTTAATCATTTCAATCTCCAAAAGAGGGCTAAATGGTTTCTTAATAAGACTTTCATTAGAAAATGTGATGTTGGCTTTTCTGCGTAGTTTCATTATTTATTTTAGTATCACAGGGCCATTAAGATAGATTTATGATGGAACGGGTAAATCAAATGTTATGTTTTTACAGTAGAAGAACTTTTGACTTCGTTGGAATGTGATGCTGTGAATGTTATCACTAATGTAAAATGTTGCGCCAGTCATACTGACAACAAATTCAGAATTAGAGCTAGCAAAGTAAAAATCTCTTCAACCTTTTAGAGTAAATAAAATATGAAATTCCTTTAACCTATTTAAAGCGCAGAAAGTAAAAAATGAACGCTCCCAGTTTTAACATTTAATGACTTTACACTGACCTTCAAGGCGACCGTCATCTTGGTGTTTGGTCACAAAGAATGCGTATGAAGCATATTTTTAAAAACAAATTCCTGGGACAGTTTATACACACATTTTAGCTGTACAATTTGGTTTGATTATCAATTGACTACATACAATATAGTGCAAAGTACTGCTTATCCAAAGACAAGCGTCTTTTGCAATAATATGTAACAAAAACACAGAAGCCGAAGTTTAATGACTCATTTTTAAAGGCGGTATAAAAGTAAAACTACTTTGTATGATAAATGAAAATGTTTTTCTTATAGGCACCGCTTCTGCGTTTTGCAAACAAAATGTCATGATCGGGTCTGCTGTACTGAGATGAGTCAACTAATTTTAGTAGATCTGCAATGTAGAGCAGCAGAGCACATATCAATCACGCAAGATATCCATGATGGCATGCAGTCAGGTTCAAAAACATGTTTCAGCAGGTTTTTCCCAATTCAACATGAAAATTCACGACTTTGTTTTTTTGAAAATTTTTTTGTTGGAAGTGATAGACCTTATTAAAGTGATCAACTTTAATGAAGGGCACCATCACCTAAACTCCCTCTGGCGGGAGTTACGGGCATGTCAATTTTCAAAAGTCAAAGACTTTGGTCGCCGATTACGCAAAAACGGTACAAGCTACGCCCAAAATTCCTTTTGCAATCGAAAGAGGACGAAATTTTGAGATTAGGAAATGTTTGCTTTTTTTGAATTTCGCTAAAAATGTTGAAAAAATTAGCACTCAAAAATATTGTATAAAGTGACAAAACACACATTTTTTGAGTGCTAATTTTTTCAACATTTTTAGCGAAATTCAAAAAAAGCAAACATTTCCTAATCTCAAAATTTCGTCCTCTTTCGATTGCAAAAGGAATTTTGGGCGTAGCTTGTACCGTTTTTGCGTAATCGGCGACCAAAGTCTTTGACTTTTGAAAATTAACATGCCCGTAACTCCCGCCAGAGGGAGTTTAGGTGATGGTGCCCTTCATTAAAGTTGATCACTTTAATAAGGTCTATCACTTCCAGCAAAAAATTTTTCAAAAAAACAAAGTCGTGAATTTTCATGTTGAATTGGGAAAAACCTGCTGGTTTCACAGAATTATCTACATGTACCGCTTGTTGCAGAATGACCAGCAGCGGTCAGCTTTGCTTTTTAAGCTTTAAAAAGAATGAATGACAGCATGGAATCACTTTTGGCAGAAATCTGCACTGCAAGTGCTAATTTGTGATGCGGCAGTGATGGATCAACCTCATCAACTCGTCAGGAAGAGATGACGCGAAATGAGTCACAAAAACAAGTTAAAGCCAATTAAGTAAATTGTTCATTTGCGTTTTGTTTTCATTGTTATGTATTATGTACAAAATGGAATTTCATCGAAATTTAGTTCATTGGATGACACATGATCACATCGTGCTTCATCAGTTCATATGATGCATTGCAGACCACGATTTATGCCATATTTGGATTAGTATTTTCAAAACAAGACATTTGAATTTCCTTTGAGAATGCCCTCTACGACTTTTTACTGTAATATGTGAGGATTAGCTTTTCCTAGACATTAAACACAACATTTTAGCCGTAGTGCTTCACTGGAATGTTGAGCGCACAAAAATATGTTATGGCTGGTTTGACGTAATGGACCAGTACTCCAGCAAGCGTCTTTTTGTGTGAATAGTATAAAAAATATACGTCAATGCCGAATGACATTCGATTTCCGATATGACAAAACTCTCTAAAGCAATATATATTATATAAAGCGTTTTATGTCAACTGAGTACCCAGATGGTTTTGTGTGCCGTGTCAAAAAGGCTTTCTTGACACTTTACCAAGTCTGACGGAGGGATCATATTCCTTCAATTGTCAGTTTCTTTTCCAAACAAGAAGGAAAAAGAAGTTCGTGTGTGCTTGGTTCATCTTCCTTTTCTCTTGCGTAACCTGCTGAATTCATTTTTTCTAGAGTTCGACAGAAACCTAATAATATAAAAAAATATCTACCTATAAGCATGTTATATGACGGTACACCATAAAAGTTTCCATACAACTTTAGTTTCTAATCCATCCATAAGAGCTTTGGTCTTTGCTCTGGATTCCTCGTTCTAGTCACTCCCAATCAATTGACAGGGAACATGAGAGTGAAGCTAAATAAATAATCTTGAAAGAAGAAGGGAGTTTAACCTAGTGTATGACTGCTCCTGTCAAAAACGTTTACACATTTTCCTTCCACCGTTCTACCATTGTTATTAAGTGATTTTCCTCTCTTTCAAAATGATACACGCACACACATCACAACCACAGGAAAATATCAGCTCATTTTGTGCAATGTACTTCAGCGTTTGGCTCTTTGGCTTTCCCTGGAGTCAACCTTAGGAAAAATGATATATGTACTTGTATGCTACTAATCAGAGTCTTGTGTTCTTTATGAAAGTGTAAGCATTAGTTTAGTATTTCCTATTTTAGTGTACATTTAAGCCCTAACCTTTCTTCCCCAAAGTATTCACATACAAAATCTGATTGAGCTAGTCCAATATCCAATTATTCCGTTTAATTAGCAAAAATAATTAAACTTAAACAATTAAAACTGCCAACCAGGCAAAACTCTGCTTAGAGATTCATTAGTTTCGTATCAAGTTAGCAGATCACGCCATGCTGCTTTCCCATTTTATACTTCCAGCCTTTTCCTGTTTTCATTTCTATCGGGAGAAATCCAATATGGCTCTAAAAGAAAATTTCTTTTCCCCCAAGCTGTTTGTGCAAGTGTTGCCAGAGATCTACGCACACACGCAACACACGTCCAGCGAATATCATCATTGCTTCAACTAATTTGCATATTTTCACTTACACGATCAATATACCTGTTCCTTTCCCTTTTTACACATACTTCCTTTCGGATAATCAACTGAAAGCTAGCTACTCTGCCTGGAATCACTAATGAATTTGGACCGCTTTCTTCGATAAAACAACACAAACCGAATGAGAAAAGCTTTCAGCTCAACCATCTGCTTCCGCTGCCCCGATTTCTTAATTGCCGTAATTATGTTTAAAACTACCAACAATTTACTCTACAAGGCAAACTATAAACAAAATGTTTCCGGCCTACACCAACCAATGACAATCCTATGCGTGCAGTGAATTTTTTCCTTCAATATTAACACCTATATAACTAGTTTGATAAACGGGCTTGATGATGCAACCCTGGAAGTCAGTAATTAAGCCTAGGAATGAGCAAGTATTCAGTTTATTACAAACAAAACAAAGCTACATATATCCTTCCAGAACAAACTGTCGGGAAACAATAGGTATCCTATCCTAGACTGCTGAATAAAAGAGGGTGTAATAGGGTGTATGTATCATTTAGTTGTCAGCATTAAGAAAGACTATAGCTATCTTGATGAGATTAATGCTGCGAAAATCCTTTGCTACATTACATCTTTCATCAAACTCTTTATGCGGCATGGTACGAAAAAGTAGCTCGATAATAAATTAAGACTCTTCTGGGCTGAAGCGTATAGATTCTTGTCCGTCGTAGACATAATTTAATCTTGTAAAATAATGCAGCATTTAATATAATACAAGCACCTCGGTCCTTCGTGTACACATGATCAAGTCTTATGTTCTGCAGCATCATTGTTATCCACTTCTTTTAGAAACGCTCATGCACTTCGTGCCAAAGTCCCAAGATTCCAGAATATATAACACCATAAAACGAGCAAATCTAAATAAATAAAGTAGCCAGCCAGCAGCATCGTCATATGCACGAGGTGGGTGGCATCCGCTTCGTCTCGTTATATATAATATGGGTTTTTTTCATACAATACAAACCCCAAATTGAATGCACCCCTTTAATCCAACATGTCAGCAGTCAGCACATAAAACATCTCTACTCTTTCGCAGGCCTGTCGGGCTGACACATAACCTTGCAATGCTTGTGGGTATCATCGAGGTAAATAAAATACGAAATAAGAATTGAAATTAAATTAGCATCATGCCGTGCCTAGCTCACAAAAATCTCGTAATTCTCTACTCTCCTCCATCATCTGGATTTACGGGAAAATATTGTTCCTGTGCATTTCAGTATATAAATCAAAATGAGGCTTTTGTCTAGTCTAGCTGGGCTTCTTATTGCTTTTTTTCTATATTTTACTCAATCCATGTATCCTTTTCATTGCCTCTGCAAACTATATACCTAGCATATCACAAATGACCTTACTACATACATTTGTATAATGCGATGAAGAAAAGGATTTTTCAAGAGAAAAAGTACCATAAGCCTTAACAAAACCAACTTTTGCCCGTTTCAAAAAATATGACGAAACTTTTTCACTCCATTTCAATTCATTTTTCATGCTAATGCTCCAAAATGCACTTGTACTTCTGCTATAATCCTTCTTTCAAAGGCTTGCGTTGCACACACCACAACGCTCCGAAAAAGAAGGAGCTCAAAGCTCGGCAGACAATGAGCTCGTTACGAGAGTAATGTGGATGCGTGCAAGTAAACTTTAAACACAGTAATGTAAACCTCTCCAGAATTCAAATACAACACAATGCCAAAAAATTCAACGCGCATCTAAACTTTTCACATAATGCATCCCTACTTTTTTAACTGTAACCTTGCCAGTGTGTGTAAACGCATGGACACAGAAGTCACATTATAAAAGCCACATGATAAAATATGGATCAAGTGGAAAGGTCGCTTTGGTTAAAAAAATATATATTATATTGCGTATTTATGAATTCTACATAC
The DNA here is from genome assembly GCA_029691765.1 of Entomobrya proxima. Classification (NCBI taxonomy): domain Eukaryota; kingdom Metazoa; phylum Arthropoda; class Collembola; order Entomobryomorpha; family Entomobryidae; genus Entomobrya; species Entomobrya proxima. The sequence continues at coordinate 33,015,183 of CM056171.1, read as the reverse complement.
CAATACGCGTGGCTTGTGGCTACTGTTGTTGTTTCTTACGAATACTAACTGGAATGGAAAGAAAAAAGCGAAAAAATGTTTTCAGACCAGCAAGAGTGGACTCTAGGGCTTTTCCTACTACTTCCTCTATCTTTACGTAATGATATCAAAACTCTCAAAAAGCAAAATAGACGCAGAGACGAGGACTGCGGCGGAGAGAGGAAGATATCTTTGACTTGTTTCTTCGACGTGTTTTCTCACAGACGCAACCACCAAAAAATGGTGCTCCCCAGCAACTTTATCAATATAAAAAGCTAACTGCAAGTAAAAAAAATGTATCTACATAAAGAGTTAAATCCTATAAAAATACAAACTAGTACACTGTTCAACCGACCACCACCGCTACCACAACATGAAGGCATAAATTCCTAGTGTGTGTGGACAGAGACAAGATTCCTTCGTTTTTCCTCCTATTCAATGTTCACTTCGTGAACACGCACACATGTGCATCATTCTGTCTCTTCCTTTTTTACTAAAGTTGCAGCAATACATAATAATAATCATATCATAATAGTAATATAATAAAACACAAAAGCAACGGAACGCTGCGTTGCTCTCTTTCAATATAATCCATTATTATTATCAAAAAGTAAAGTAGTAAAGGTCTAGGTCTTATTCTTCTTAAAAAGATTTTTTTTCGTCTTTGATACTGCTTATTCTTCTTTTGACTGTGAGCTATGTGATTCCTTTCTTTTTATTTCTTAAGTCTCCTCAACCATCCATCTTGCTTGCTTACTACTAGCGTTTACGTTATTGCAATGCCATTACACACTGCTCTTTTACACTATATCATTCCATCCATCCATCTAGCAACCACTCTTGCTTTTATTCTTCAATTCTCCATCTTCTTGGAATTCTTTTCAGATCTATTTCTCATCTTGCTTCCATTTACAAAAAAAGCTCTACTACCCAGACTACTGATACGCTACAACAACGACTTCACAAGTGCACTATTTTTCTCCAGATGCATAATACGCAAGCATTAAGAGAGCATCTTGGTGAGAGAGAATGTGTGTGTGATATATGAATGTGTATTAAGAAGAATGCACGGCTCACTTACTCAATATATATTTCTCTCGTTTTTCAAGTAAAAATAATTTTTTTGTCTTCCTTTTCTCCTTCTAAAAAAGCTCCGTTATACTCATGTGATGCTTGTTGGTCGTTTCGAGTAAAAAATACGGATGTTATGTGTGAGTCGTAGTAAGAAATCGCAGTAGACATCTTACACATTATTATAAAAAGTAGTACACTTTTCCGTTATATCTTATAGGCACTACTACTTGCTATATTTATTAAGGATGTTTTACAAGATTCTCATTCAAGTGATGCACACACCGGATTATATTATAGCCGTACTTGTCGAGGAGAGTCGGCATGTTCATATCTTGAAATAATATATGGGCTCCCATTATTGTCACCATTAAACAACTCTAGAATGAGCACTGTAAAAAAGAAAGGTGAGGGGAATGTAAGCAGAATGTGGATATTTTCTTGAGGTTACATTCCCACATATTTGCTGCTGTTTGTAAAAAACAAGCAAATGAGAAGGATATATATAACCCTTAGAAGGTAGTTAGAGCAGCAACTGAAACGAGTCTCTTGTAACAATAAACTCTTTGATAGTTTCTCCAATGATATTTGTTGTTGGTACATGCACCAACAAAAAATCTAGGATCCTCAAGTGCTTCGTTGTCATAAATTTCTACCATATCTGTGTTCAAAGTTAAATGCATCAGACATAACGATGGTGGTACATTTTGCTTGTTCAACTACAATACATCGTTTAAGCACCCTGTAGCAAGACCATTAGATTTTGGGATAATGCTTAAAATGTGCATAATGTTATGTCTTATGTGCGCATTTTTCTAAAAATACTTTTTTTCTAGCGGGACTCTGTAGCTCACTGAACAAGAGAGAGTCAACAACTGCTTTTAATCCCTTTTAATTTGGAGCCAGGAGGAGTAACTCCATAAACTCATAACTACCAACAAGCCTGATCGTTAGACATCTTTATTTTTTGAAAAACAGCGGCTTTGTTGCAGGGCTTTTGTCGGCAAAAATCTTAATCCACACGCCCAGAATCCGTAATTGGGGAAAACTCGAGGTGGACGGAAAACAAGCTCTAATACCTCATTTTTTAAACTTTAAGTTAAGGGCTTTACTTTTACATTACAACTAAAATGCCTCCCTTTTATTCCATACCTTTTTTATAAAAAGCTATGCAGGCCCAACTGCGTGTATTTAAAAATTCTGTCTATGGCAAAGAGCATCCCCTTCGCACAGAGAAACTTGGAGACCACTAAGATAGCGTGTAAACAATTGCTCAATATGAACCGGAAATGTACGAAGCTGAAAAATAGCTTCAAAACATGACATGTGGTTTTTCAAAGATAAACATTCCGTTTTCTCATGCTTTCTGAGTTTATTAGCTTCCAACACTTAGCCAGCAAGTAACAAACTAATCACGAAGGGTTGGCTGTGTCAAGCACCTGTGAGAATTGGTCTTAAAAAGTGGATAAAATTCAGCTATATACCTTATTACGTGATAGCAAAGTAGATTAAATGAAACCTAAAAAATACATTTACCCCAATGCACAAATCGAAAGCCATAAGTACCATTACATGCGCATTATTATGCAGTATTAACTTTTCAATTGAGCTGGTTTCACCTTTCCTACTTTCCACTCACAGATGGAAAATGAACAGCGTGGCATGGCACAGCACGAGTGTGAGAGAGATCCGATAAATATCGAGGGAAACCAAAAGTAATTTCATTTCCTGCCCTTGCGTCTCTATCCTTATGCTTTGCCATTGCTCTATCCGATTTACCTATTTATTAACACATAATACGACTCCCGTGATGCTTACTCCATGAAAATCCAAATGACAATATAAAACGTTAAGCTGCAAGTCTAATGTATTTTAGATGCCTTACAAAAACGTCTGTTTTTCCATTACAAACTTTAAAACAGGAGGCGTAACATTAACTGCGTTACACTTTTTAAAATCTTTATTGCTTGAAATTCGCATGCACTTTGCATACAATTTACAAGGCTACCTGTTTCTCAATAGTACACAACCATCATGTTTTTCATTTCAAATTTCAATTCAATTTCAAATCTTTGCCTTGCAATGCAAACCTCGTTTCCTAACAAATCGTTTTACAATGGACTAACAAATTAAAAAGCGCATCATCCACTATAACCTACACCCAGCTTAGAAAAACCGCTGGCATGGCATGCATATTCAATCAAAATATGTTTGCAACTTCACTGACCATAATAACAAATTCATGTTAAATAATATGTGATGTGGGTATGACGCTTCATAATAACACAATACATCTTTCACTCTTCGACAACTTCAATACCTAATTTGCATTTTCAAAAAAATAGGTCGAGAGGAAGAACTGACTCGATGTAATGAATGATAAGTGATATCTACGCCATTAATTGACATGATACACCCTCAAATTGAGAAATCGTGGCGAGCTTAGCCCGTGACTCGTGAATGAAAAATATTGGCATTTCATTATTGGCAAGCTCATCTCTCTCGCCATTTTGCTGCCTACCACTGTCCATTTCTCTTCAAAAGTCGATATATGACGTGAATTTCTAATTAATTTTGTGATATAGCGATTCATTTCATAATAATAATATGTGACTAGTGACGGCTGCGGTGGTCCTTAATGCGAAATAAACGTCAAAAGAATGTCCACTCCTTGAAAATACAATGTCCATAAAAAATTTCTAATACATACACACGCGCATTCCTTAACTTTAGTAGATTTCATTAATCTGCGCAGCATTATCATTTTCGCAGCTGATTTTCGTAAAGTCCTTGAATCATTTTTTATTATTATTATTCCGTTCATACTGCGAAAATTGTCTGGAATTTTAATAGGGAAATATGAGGGCAGACATACAGGCGGCATCATTGCCAAAATTTCTAATGATACTCTACTCATTCTTTTTCGCTTCATTTTAAATCGATTCTAACCCTGATTGAGCGACCTTGCTTGCAAACTATTTTTATGGGCAGTAATTTCTACTTTTGATTCATGGCATCTTCTTTGATGGCATTCCGCATTTTTTGCGTCGCCACTTGCCACTGCTATTTTAAATCAACAGCCTAACAACAACATAGTGTACACTGTACGGTTGATATTACTGCTAAAGTAAAGTTTACTTAGTAAACACGCTGTCATTTTCTCATTTCATTCTCGAAAACATCAAAAGGCACGTGTAATAAAAGTAATAATCAAGTAATCATCGTAAAATGTGCCAAGGAAGAAAGACGGTTTTCTCGGGACGTAACTTGTCAGTGGTTATACAACCCACGCATGCATATTTTAAAATAACCGGAAGCATAAAGTCGTATGTACACACGGGTACGGTTACAAAACCAAGTTAAGGTCACAACCATTTTCATCTCTTTCACTTGCCACATCCCATAGGATTGCATACACAAATAGACACAAAAGACAAGGTCCTTATGCCCTGACTGAAACCTCTTTTTCTTCAACCATAAACAGTATTATCTTTACACACAAACAGTTTCTTCTGATATATTTTCTCGTAAAAAGGCGAAAGGTTAAAGTTTTTCTTGTGTTTTTATGTAACTTACGTTCCATGTATTGTGTTGAGGCTATGGGGATCTCAACGTACTTAGATTTTACGGTTTCCCCAATAAAAAGGCTACACAAGTACTTTGTGTATATATTATGCTCATTCCTTTCCGGGAAAACTGCACACAGGAGCGTACTATCTCCCTTTGTGCGACGAAACAGGAAGAAAGGAAAATCGTGTTTGCCTCGCGATACGTTACATATGAACTTTTCTCCACGGCCACGTTTGTATCATCGACTCAGTTCATCCATCACTGAATTTCTTTTCCCCACACCATATACCACCACCATCACCACAGCAAATGCTTCGAATGCTTTGGGATACACCAGAGTTTTCTTTGCTCGTTCAGCTTGATGCGTTTCCCAACAACTCTCTTCTTACCAACACTACTTGATAATATATAAATTTCCAAAAAAATAGGAAGAAAAATTCCTTGTCGACGACGACGACTAGAATAGAAGGAGGATGCAAAGTTGACTCTGGTGTAAACTGTAAACCATGCATGAGTTGAGTGAGCGGAGAAAACTATATATACATTCTATGGAGAATACAAGCACAAGATGCTTGCAAAACTCATGTTTTCCGATCCGCTTCACTATGCTGTAACTTGAATGAGCTTAGGGGAATGAACGAACATTATTCAGGGGAAAAGAAAGTTTTTTTTCTTTCTCTCTAAAGATATTATGCGTGAGTAGCAATATGTATACAAGTGGGTATATATATTTCTCTCTTATTTCACTTTCCTCCACTGCTACTTACTAACAGATTCTACTTGAGTTGACTCAAGGGCAATGTACCATGAATACCCAGTGTAGTAGCAGGCGTGCAGGAGTTGTGTATACGCATTATGATGACTTGTTACAAGGTCGTCAGTGTAGAAAATTTGATTTCTCCATACAAAAGCTATAAAATGTAAAGTGCTTTAAATCGACTAAGTGCGTTCGAAACTGTATATGTACAAGCTTCAGTTGATATTTTGGTATTCCTAAACTGTCATTCATTTCTCTCTGGTGGGCGAGCGGGTGGCATTGTATGAACAAGTGCACAAGGTTTCTATTCAAATTTTTCCATATAGTAATACGTTAGTAATTTTGTGAATGCAGTAAAACCGATCGAGCAAGCTGATTGAGCAGTATTGTTGTGGATGCATTTGGAGGGTAGAAACCTAATTAATGCAAATGTCAGATGGGTATTTACGATTTTTATCCTGTAGCTGTAACTAGAAATGCTAACAATGCAGCGCGACTTTCACCAGAAATGACAAATTTTCATCTTACCTCTGGTGAGGCAACATCTCCATTTTTCTGTTTGTCGTCCTTGGCCTTCTTCTCTCTGCGGAGGAAGCTGAACCTACGGAAGGATCGCTTCTTTTGAACCTTATTCTTCTTCTCTTCACCCTCCTTGGTTGGAGTGGTATCTCCGTTTTGCTGTTTTTCTTCGTTTTCCCCTGCCTCCTTGGGCTTCATTGCCTCCTTAGCAGCGTCAGAAACCTTGTCCACAGCTTCGTTGGCAATATCTTTCATAATATCCTTCATTTGCTCCTTGGCTCCCTAAAAAACAGGAAGAGAAAAAAACGAAACAAGCTTTATTAGTTTTTCCTTGTATAATACATGAGAATGAGAAAACTTTTCTTCTTCGTCTCAAAAAATTAACTCATATTTTTAAATGCTTCCTGGGATTCCTTCAACATCTCCAGACAGTTGCATTTACATCACATCAACATCATCATCACGTCAGTTTGATAATCTTATTACTTTGCTCAGCTCACGAAATGCTCAAATGCTGCCGGTTGAATAAGAAGGAACATTTATACGGAAACGGGAATGTGTCAAAAACTCACATCATCATCTCTCTCCCGGAAAAACCGTTTCCACGTGTTGGAATAAAGCACTCATAAAAACTCAAAACTCTTACATGATTGCAAGTGTTACGTGTGTGCTCTTGCTTCAGTTCAGATGTGATGTTATACAACTACTTTTCTTCTTCCTCTTTTCACCAACCATACTTCATTTCATTCCCCTTTCCCAGGAAAAGAAATGAAAAAATACCTGACTTTCTTTTCATGATTTCACTTAAAACACGCTTTTCTTTTCTTCGTCACGACCAAAAACCACCGCTGCTGTTTCTTCTCAGAATCTCCTTGAAATGCTGCATGAGCCACCTTTTTATTTTTCCCTTCTAACTAGTACATACCCTTTCCACCTCAGGAAAAACTGATTTACTGTGTATCTTTGCTTTTTCTCCGTAAAATGCAGTGTAAATACACACGAACTACGCGTACAACTGATAGTAGTTTTTCTGTGTGCGTGCCTTCCGTACTCTCTGATCTGAGCAAACCAAACCTGGTTTCGTTTTTTTTTTCATCGGGAAATGAATAAATATATTAAAACTCTTTCAGGAAGGGAATTTACTATAAACCTGCTTTATGCTCTCTGCTGCTGTAGGATAGACCGTTAATTTAACTTGTATTGTGCTTCTTTCTGCCGAAAATCACATGGAAGAATGCTTCACAAGAGAGACACAATTCCAACGTAAATATGGGCATTATGCTCTATTGATTTCATGGTTATGTCATGTACTTTCCTCCATTCTCATTTTCACTACCTTCAACGAGCCTAGTTACTGCTGCCTATTCTCTTTTGCTGTGCATGTGTTGTTGTGTTGCCATTCTCCAACTCATTTTCATCCCTTTTCCTTTTACTGCCCTTAATAGTCCCAGCATTTTATTCTCTCTTCCGTAAACTACAACTCCAACGGCAAAATGATGGTAGGATACACACTCGCTTTTTATTTCTAAAATTCCTCACGAGATACGAGAAGTTTATTGCGCCCTTTTGGTTTAAATGAGTTGGCTGGTATTTGCCAGTAGCCATTTTCTCCTATCATTTGCTATAAAATATATACACCGAGAAAGTTTTTCCTTTCTTCTTCCGGCACCAGCACCACCGCCACCACTACTACAACTTTCCTGTGCAACCAGACTACCTAATGCGTTTAGCCACTACTAATAAGGAGAGCCGGTAGAATTTCTTTACAAAACAGCGTCTTTACATGTTTGCAGCGAACGCCACCACATCCCTGTCTTGCCTAAAGAACACGGCATTTTTATTGAATCTGATGGATCCATTCTCTACTCATTTAATACCGCTCATAAAATGGAGAGTAAATTGACAATTAAGTTACATTAAAATCTTTTTCCACTTTCCACTAACAATAAGTGTATACAATGACATAATCTAAGAAGCTATTTTAATGAATCTATTCGCAAAGAAATACTTTTAAAACAGCCCTTGTGCAGACCTAATCGGCGCGGCGACAGAAATAATAGCAATAAAAACGAATTGGATGGGATAGGCAAAAGCGCTATAGTACCATAATAGACACTTTTTTGTATGAGAATAGAATTGAAAGCTATTAAAACGACCAGCTATTGACGATCATGTTGATGCATAAGTACTGAACAATTTAACTTTGCCATTAGCAAAACTAAGGAAAACTTTGATGGTACTTTATTCAACTTTTCTAGTTCAGAACATCTTGAAAAATCATGCCATGAAACACAGAAAAGAGACGACGGTAGACCACAGAAGTGAGTTTGGTTACCAAAAAGCGCATCTACTCCACAGAATAAAGTAGCAAAAATAATTTGCTACAGAATTATGCAATAGAAAACAGAAACTAACTACGATAATGCGCTCTCCGCATTCATGCAATTCTTTCTACATGTCCTACACATTATCCTTTTAGTAGTCAATTTTCCCCGAACAACCTCACAATTTCAAGGGCAATTGCATTCGTAAATCGTTCAGAATGCGCTCAATTATAACCATTTTTGTAGTATTTATGAGAGTTTGCATGCCAGCTTCAAGTGAACCCATACATAATGTGGCACAAGAGGCAGATGTACAGGATTCAAATTCAAGACAGAATTTTTAAAAGGTGCTGGGGAAGAAGTGAATAATAGTGAATCTTGTATTCTTTTCAGCAAACAGTGTGTTAGTGTGTACCTGCACACAATACTTTTTGCACAAGATAACATGATGATGATGAGAAGCCCAGACATCAGAGTATTATGTATTTCAAAACCAAAAAGATAATACCTCCGATTCCACTTTTATGATATACCTACTCAGAAAAGAAGATATCAGTGTGTACTAAAAAATTTAACCCATGAAAAGAAAACATGTTCAATAAAAACTTTTTGTACACAGACGAATACCAAGATTGACAATGACGTTCCTGCATATGTCTGTTTTTTCAGCATTTGCAACCCGCAAGATTATCAAAGCCATGAAATTCAGCACTAGCAAAAAATTTAGTTATCCCATCAATCCCGTGTGTCGTCCTACTTCTTGTTCCTCCCTATAATCGCACAACCGGCAGCAGCAGCAGCACTTCAAATGTTCAATTTTCATCAATATACTCGTTCCACACAACGCCAACCCCTCCACACGACACACGTTTATCGTTTGGATTTTATAGGTACCATAAAAAACTCAACTTTCATAAAATCTTAGTCCCCAAAGCTGATTTTAATGACAGATATGAAAATAAAAACTGCTCTTGTTTTCCCCTTACCTCGATAATATGGTTGCCACCGTCCTTTCCAGGGTCCCCGTTTTGCACAACGGCAACATCCTCCACAACGGCTGCGTCTCCCTTCTTGGGAGTTCCGGAGATATTGGCCTTGCTAGCTTTTCCACCCATGTCGAATTTGTTAAAAAAGATGCGCGGAACTGGAAGTCAAGTTCAGTTAAAAAGAATAAAAAATTATTCTGTCGAGTTGATGGCGATGATCCTGCTGAGTGGATTCACGTGTTAAAAAACAGGCTGCTCTTCAACAAACAAACGTCTTAAGAAAATCTGTTAAGAAACACACAACAAAACAAAAACATTAGTCAGATGACTTTTTAACGCACAAAAAGATAAAAAACGCACCGTTAAAAAACCGTTAAAACAGCAATATATTTTTAAAAGCAAAGCACTATACCGAAAAAGGTGTAAGGAATGCAATCATCTTATTTTTTGTGGTGCGCGGGCATGTTAAAAGGTATAACCGTGAAACCGTGATCATGATAGCAATCGGCATGCGAAGCAAACAAAATTCTTGAAAGCAATCAGCCATCATCATGAGCATACTTTAACAAGAAGCGTTTAAAAAAAAGGGTTTCAATTTTCGGTCCCGTAACCGTATACATAGTTTATATAAATATTCCAAATCAGAATAAGAATCCGAAGGAATGCTCGTTTTGCAAATATGATGATCATGTTCATGATTCATAGTTCATAAAACATCATCAGAAGAGCAGAGCTCGGTGTAATCATCACCGTTGATCAGAATGAATTCCCAACAGCGCAGCAGCGTTATATAAAACGGTTGGTTAACAAGATGTTAAAGTGTATTATTCTTTACGGAATAAAATATTATGCTAACTTTGTATGTTTGATGATGAGGATGATCATTTGCCCACAACAGAAAAGAACAAGCAATTTAGTTTTTTTTCCTGAGCGCATCTCTATAACTTTAATAGTATGTACTGGGTTTGCAATAATGTAACTGTTTTGTGGTTACAAGGAGAATGAATTATTACATTCAATAATCTGCGGAATGTTTTAGCCTGACGGAGGACTCTGAATAATATATACAGTAAGCATTTTGAAAATGTTTTTCATTACATTTCCTCCGCGTCCGGTCGCCGCATTCATGTATAATATGCCTACTAAAGTATTTAGATTTGGATGTGGTGGTGGTGAGATTTTAATCTACCTTTGGGTTGCCAATCATAAATTCATAAGCAAGTAGTAATCAGTCAGCTCATCACATTATTGTCGGAGAGAAGAGTTTCGGTTGTTCACAAAATGCTTATATTGCAAGTGGCAACAAAGGAAAGATGAGCATACCACATGTGCTGCGTGCTAACTACCCTTTGAGTAGTATAATCGTTTGAAAATATTATTATGTAGCTCGTTGAAAAGATGATAATGAGTTTGAAGCCTAGTCTTGACTTATAGGATGATAACATGAGGAGATGATGGTCATCCATCACAGGAAGAGTATAAATATTTCACCAGTTTGTAATTCAAGCGTCCCATGCTGAAAGCTGTCTTTAGAGACTTTTTCATAGAATGCTAAATGGACAATGGAATTCACCGGTCAGAGAAAAGGCTAACGACAAGCTATATCGTGCCAATGTTAAAACTTACAAAACAACAACAAATGAGTGCCAGACTATAAAAAATGCATTTAATATCTGAAATTATGAGTACCAAAATTGATTCCGTGATGTACGTTACTTTCTTAGTCCATTGCAAAGGATAATATCGTGAAACGCAAACGAAACCTCAAGTGGTGCAAATTACTAATCTGCGCACCTGTTCCTCTTGAGATTCCCACCAGCAAAGTAGTATGAAAATTCAGGTTTGATATCTATAGATGTTGAGCAATGCTAATCTCAGCACTTTTACTGGATGAAAGACAAAGTTTTTTCATACATAATATTTTATTTTGCAATACGTGAGAAAAGCCTTATGCTCCCCGGCGTATTATACACCTCATTTAAGAATTTTCCACACCATGCGATTCGTGTTTACTTTTATTGCATTTTGCTTGCAAAACTGATTGGCTCTACTACTACTCGGGGAAGAATGCTCTTTCCCCCAGAGACCCAAAGAGCACCTCCACACGGGGCATATCAACGGATCTCATACCTGTTTTCCATGCATGCATGGACGATGATATCATAATCAAGGTAATAATATTGCTCATCATCGTCATTACCCACAATCATGAGAGCAGATTTTGAAGAAAAGAAAAAAACTACATTATATTCGCAGACCAATACTTATCATTTTTGTGTCTGCGTCTGTTTCTACTCTCTTTGGCCTTTTGTGTACATAAACAACTGTTGAAGGAAGGTATCATAAAATATGTGTACGCAGAAAATATCTGCTATTTTCGCCAGCTCTCTGCACAGCCTTCCTCCTCCTCTGGTTGCTGGAGAGCACATGATTGCTATAATTATTATTGCTCCTCGCTCGAAAACCAGTTTTGCCTCAAGCGAATCCCCTTTGGCATGGAACGCTCAAAAAATTATTTGTGGCAAAGCTGAAGAAACGGCAGCTTATTCGAAGAGAGGCTATTTCTTTGCAATAATGCAAAGTAGTAGTCGTCAGCAGAAGAGACGACCACGTTGATGATGACGATGATCATGGTGATTACAGACCGTTCATGATGATGATGACTACGGCAGCGTGGCTGTTTCAGTAAGGAAACAAGAAAACGTGAACCACAAAAGAGACTGACATAGCCTAAAAGTGTGCTTTGTTGTCTGCGCACGCAGAAATTTCAAATACCAGAGTCCATTATATTCACACAACACAGACATTGTGGATTATCATACTACAATCAGCTTTGGATGCGGGAACAAAGGACATTGTAAAAATGTACAAAAAACATACAGAACACTTGGTTGTTTAATTCCGTGTACTTTGCACCATTCACACAGAAAAATGACAGAGTGGGGATGACGATGATTATGTTCTGCCATTCAAAAATAGTTGTATGCAAATGTTATTATAGTCACAAAGGACCAGGAGGGCAAGTTATGGTAATAATATGTAGTTTTGTGATTCAACTGCGCATTCATTCTAGTTTACTCAAAGATTGACGAGAAGGTTGATGATAGTTGATGGTTTTAGTTGTTTGAGATTTCTGGCTCCATCATAAACATAAGCATCGTCAAGAGAGCTTATAATAAATGAATTTTGCTGTCGTTAAAAAGTCAGCGACAATTGTCAATGGCCATTACTCAATACTACTATATACGCACCCACAACCATCACCTTTTGAACCCGTCAGATTTCGTAGAAGAATGTGATGATCTGGCAGCTGCGCGCTTCTTGGCTTTTGGCTTAACTGTCAATTTTTAAACGTTTTTTGCTAATGTAGTATTATACATTATATTAGACACATAAAAACACATAACCGCTGGTCAATTTTGTGTGTTACACTTTACTAATCTGGACCAAAGAAACGTTTATAATTACCATTGACATTTTTCGCCAACTCTTTTGATACAAGGTCTTATCATAATTTCATACTAATGGCTGATGACATTTTTGACACAAAAATTCCTTTGAGGTGGTTCACTCTTTTATGACTGATGAATTACTATCTTTATTATTACATCATTGCTTTAATTCATTGTACCACTAATTTTGTTGTAATCGCGTAAAATATGGATTGTCAATTGACTGATCTGCAATAAAGACAAATGAATGAATTAATGCCAGTAATATGATGACTAAGGAAAATTTGATACTTTTTACGAGTTGTACACATTTAGAGGAAGCCGGCATAACTAGACTACGATGGCGTCACTTTTACGATGACCCATCAAGCTTTTTTTCCTTTTATGGTCATCGTCATTAATTATTCACTACTTTATTCCTTGAATCAAAAAATCCTCTTCATTAGTATAATCTTCTTGTATACTAAGAAGGATAAAACGCTTGTGTTCATAAACCGAATCTCGACATGCGTTTTTACAAACAAACAAAATTATGCAAGACTTCCAGTTCCACAGGGTGAAACTGCTTATCAGTTTGTTATCTCTTAAAAAGAGGAAAAATGTTTACACCCACTTACGTGTAACTGCCAAGTTGCATCATCCGTTTTCCCAGTGTAAAAATATGCTACGTCTAATCATCAAGAGTGAAAAAGGCTTAACTTTTGATGCTTGATACCCACTTGAAATATCTCATAAAAAGATTCCCCTTGTTATTGCATGCATAATATTATCTTGGTCTGGGATGCAAGGTGAAGATAAAAACGTACATTTTCCCCATTTTCCCAAACACACTTTTTGTATCACATCCCAATGATACAGATCGCCGTGCAGTATATATATTATACCGGCAGTTTCAACACATTTTTACGCAAGTCATCTAAAAATTTCCACAGGAAAGAAAATCCTTTTCCCTATATATCTAGTATTTAAACAACGGTGCAAGTGTGTAGGAGGATGACAAGTGCGCACTCCAATAAACTATTCCACTGAATAGGATATTACGACGAACTACCGTTATTATTGCAGCACATCCTTTTCCAGATTTTTTATTGTTTTATTTTTTGTTACGACTACTACTACTCTTGTACAGCCTCTCTCCAGCAGCACAACAATAAAAAATGAAAGGGATTTGTTTTTCAGAGAAAAAAACCGTAACTATAATATACGCTTACACAAACTACAAGTAATATTGAATTCGACCCTCCACATTCCACTCCAAAACTCTAGAACGCTTCCAACAAAAAGGAAGCCTATCTTGTGCTGCTATGAAATCCATCTTTGTCTCTTCGTGTAATTTAAAAAAGCCTTTTCCGATTGGAACATAGAAGCGTAACCGCACAAAGATTTGGAGGGCCAGGGAACAAACGCTAAACTAACAAAACAAAGACTGTTGCAGTAAATTTTTTATATGAATTACTATGCCTGCCTTGTCTACCCTTTCTATGTATGTACTAAATTTATCTGTCCTCTAGTTTCTGGCTTGCTATTGATCTATACTGTGGAGTGTGTACTCCACAAACACTCAAGTGCATCTTGAAATCAGTCATTCGTTACAATCGTCTCCGCTGTTGGCACGTTATTATCATCTCTTTCTTCTCTTTCAAGAGATCCTCACGTTGTAGCTAAATATTTGATCATCGGTGATGAAAAGGGTTACTCTCTTCTGCACAATAAGTTTAAAACATTTCACAACCAATCATGTCCCCTCTCCCATTATACACTACACGACGATGTTTCTACTATGTATATTCTCCAGCTATCTTGACTTTAGCCGAGTCTGACATTATTGTTTGAGATACACCGAAAAATAATGTTGCACAACTTGTGTGCGTAAAGTCATAAGTTGTAAGTTATATCAGTAAAAGATGTTGATGGCTCTAAGCGATTATTGCCATCGTTCTTACGTGCGCTCGTGTTGTTCTCAGGTTTCGACCAAATCTGTCGTTATATGTCCTTACTCAGGAAGAAATCAAATCAAGCAAAGTCTGCGTATTTGGCTTACACAAGGATTTAGTATTTCCGATCGAAATGGGTTTCTTTTCTTCTGATCATAAAGGCCCACCGAAAATCCCTAACTATTGTCCGAAAATTGTGTGTAACAAGTTATCCTATCCTGAAACTTGATTATAGCACTTCTGGCAATGCGCAGAAAAATCTTATGCTGTGCTCAGTATTACACACTCCACAAAACACGCCTTTGACACTGTCATGGTCATTCTTTTGTGTGGTTGTGTTCAAATTCCCAAAATCAATTTGCACCCTTGCCCTTTGAGAGATAGAGATTTTTCTCAGAGATTCGTTGCGCAAGGGAAGTAAGCGTGTACTAACAAAGTGATAATGTTTAAGCTTGCGAAATCCATATAATTTGTCGATGATTATATTTGGTTTTCAATATATAGTATTCAATGGTACCACATTGAAACTTACGCCAAAACCAAAAAAATGTTAACCACAGACAGAAGTTCACAAAACTGTCGATACTTAATACTCTTGTATTCCACTTCCTCCATCTCTTCTTTGCTTAGCCTAAAAAGCCCAAAACCATGCAAGCTTGTCATTTCATTCAATGCTCATCGAATCCTACACGAAAACAATATTTTTGTACATTGCCTAATGCTTATTCCTGCTTCCTATATCCTCCCCGTCATAAGTGACGAAGATAAGACCATTGAACTATGAAATGAATCAAGAAGCAATAAAACAATAAAGTCAGCGCATACAAAACAACAACGCACCCGTTCGTCACTGGAGTCTCTTTTGGGGGTTTTTTGCCTCTGGCGTTACTAAAAAATTGACTGCTGGCCATATGTTTTAATTTAAATACGAAAATCAATATTACAAATACAAATAGGTATCCATTTTTTTGTTTGCATATTGTCATTATCAATATAACAGTTTACAAAGAAACACAGCGTAATAGAGATCCCTATTTATGAAACATCCTTTTCTCACTACAATAGCCCAATCAATTTACACTCGTAGCAATAAAAAATAAAAAAATAACAATGCATACTATGTACTCATCATGATATCAAGCCTGGCTTATTCATCATCTCGAAAGCATTACTCATCACTTTGAATTGTCCTATGACGAATGAGCTCTCTGCTTCTTTTTTTCTGCTTGTGGCTCTGCGATTCTGTCGCTGCTGCTGCTTCTGCTGTAAGTAAGTTTTGGTACCATAAAGACCGTATGCCGTATGGCGATGCGTCAATTTTAAGTACGCCATACTACCCATAATATAATAGCTTTGCCATTGATATCATTACAACGGGATAAAAATAAAGGATATCTAATCATACTCGGCGAGTGTACGCGACAATGACAGCCACAAACTGCATTAGAAAAAATAGAGTGCGATAAACCGTTTCTCTCTCTCTTCCTTTGCCATACATGACTATCTCAACTCAAGCGCATTGCACCAAGCAAAAAATAATAACAACGTATTTTTTTTAAAGGAATGATAATGACGAGATGAATTGTATGTATGCTTGTGACAATGCTCTGACAACTTACAACAACTCAGAAAAAGACCATCATCGTCGTGTATATATATTTTTATCAACTTGACATCCACCAATTGCATGATTTTTTATAAGTTTATTCTTCTAGACTATGAAGAAGCTACATGCAAGCTTACAGGCATGTGGTGCGAGTGGAGCAGAGTGTGCACTGCTGCACGCACCTTTTTTCCTTTCGATTATCTGTCAATTGACATTCAATACAGGCATCCATAGAACATTTATTTTCGTCTTCTCACTAAATAAAGTCCCATCTTGTCGACCTTTCTCTTGCTTCTTATGAATATAAAACAGGTTTCTTCTCTCTCTCTCTTGTCACTAGTCGCTGGTGATACTTATCGAGCTTGAAGGGAAGAAGAGACTTCCAATCATCATGTTTATATACGTACTCTTTTTTTTTCTTTTGAAATGCTCGCCTCTCAGTCACTTTTTTATGCCTATGTAATATGTTCATAAACTTGTAATATATTGTAGAGCATGACGGGTAAAAATCCCATTCCATTCGTGGTATTACATGGGAATGGGAAATATGAAAAATAAACGGAGGTGCATGAGGGAGCTCCGGGTTCATTTTTCTTGGGAAGATATGCGGCAACTTGCAAGCACCTTGAGAGATGTTTTGCATTAGCGTTCATTTTTTATATAACAATTCAAGTTGGTGTATACACACTCAACTAACTCTCTGCACACAAAGAAGACCTCAAGAGATCGTTTTCCTTTTCTTGTGAGTTTGGAAGAAGAGCAGCACGCTGCCAAATAGTTTCTGAACTTTGAATACAGCAAAGGTGGCTGTCTTTTCTTCTCCCTGGAATAAAGTGTTTCTCCACTGTTTACTCGTTTCCATTTGCGCTCGTATAGAGTCCTATCATGTTTTCATTTGAATGTCTTTGAGCAAATTTAGAGGGTAAACTGACGATATATTATTATCATTATCGAGCTATTATTATTGTTTGGATAAAGAAAAACTATTGAATTCAATACACAGTGGTTTTTTCAACATAACTAGTCTATGAGAAAAACGCATTTATCTTTTGCATAATGGAACTATACGTTCACTTGGAAAACTTGACGAGAAGGAGAAGAAGGAGATCAAGACAGAGAAAAAGGTCCGAATAAACAGTGAGCTTTTACAGAGCCACTCTACTTATATTCGAAAGACGAAAGAATATAGAAGTCGCAGTGAAAGGCTAAAAATATGTATCCAGCCAGACACTTACTTTCAGGGAGGGTGGATAAAACTAGAGTCAAACTAAAAGTCTGCTCTTGGATATTATTATGCTTGCAATTTCCATGTGAAATAATAATAAAAATAGTTCTATAAAAGAAAAACGTGCAAGTGAAAGAATGAATTGAAAATAGGGCCTGAGGAGAGAACTACTAAAACTTTTTTATGAATATATACCAAAGTCGCATGATGCACAGACACAGTATAGAGTGTAATGCACGAAATGACTGTTAGGAAAATGATTATGATTTCTATAAAGCGCTTTATTGAAAGTCTTCCTTGAATTCTTGTCTGACACATTGAATGTGAGAAGTAACATAACCCATTTCATCCCAAGCAAGTTGCAGACAGCGTGAAAAACTGAAGGAATCAATCAATTCAAAGTCAAACTTTTTAAGCCATCCTTTTTCCTGCTTTTCTTTCTTCTTAAGAGTCGCAGCTCTTTTCTTTTAAAGCTGCGTGTTTCACATTTTTCAAGAAAATTATGCATGTGTGCACTAGGGAAAAAGTTTCTCTTCACGTAGTCAATCTGACTGAATACTAGCGATATTTCACACAGAGATTTACTTCTTTTTAGCCCTGAACTTGAGCAACTCTCATGGATGCCTCCAAGTTTTCTTTGCTTAAAGTTGAACAAGAAGCAGACACACAATATTTGAGCATAATGTTAGTTCACCAACGGATTAAGCCTCTTGATGCGGCGGTGGTGAAAAAATATCTACATGTTCCTCTCTCTGGAACCTATCGCGAAAAAATGTTTGACAGTTACAGGATTTACAACATGAAATACAAAATGGTTACACGCACACACGTTCCAATTCGGGTAAACATTTTTAAAACAAACACACCGGCAAATAAACACCAGACTATGATAGTAATGCCGTCATCATCATGTAGTCCCTATGTCTGTCTGCTAGCAAATTTTTCTTTGGTAAGAACATGTACATGAAATCAGCATTGCGTTCTATGCAGTTCATGTAACTGTCGCCCATTGGAACGTGTAGACAAGGTGTAGGTTAACATCACATTTCCCCCAGGATGTCTAACTACTTCTCTTTTTACATTTTTATCTGTGCCTTTATACGCACACAGCAGTGTAAACAAAGTGTCATGTAGCGACCACCTATAACTAATGTGCTTCGCAAACACTAATGAAAGGTTGTTCCTTCTCACTATAAAGATAACAGAGAAGAGATCTACGCTTGGTAGCGGTTTTATACTTAATCTATAGGCCAGGCCTTGTTATCTTGTTACATTAACATATTCCCGAATCGACTTTGCGCCTACTTCACCTCCAAACAAATATTGTGTTGGAGGTAACCAGTTACAATCTGACAGAAATGGTTACATCATCATCATCTTCATTTATCCCCTGTAGTATATACTTAACCAGCTAATGACGAAAAAGAAGTAACGCAACCAAGTTATCAATTACCATTAACCGCATTTGCACATGAAAAACTATCCGTTGAAACTAGCCCCACGACAGGCAGCATCAATTTTCTCTTTTGAGTCGTGTAGTGTACTGTACACATCCGAGTTAGACCAGGAAAATGGCCATAAATTCAATTCGGATGAGTTTGTTATAATACAATACGATACTGATGATGATGATATATATCCCTCCAGCATAACATGTATAATTTCTCAACAGTTGGTACTTCCATGTTCATAATTAAGTGTGCGATACAAGAAAAGTGATTTAAGTCTGAACATGGTCATTCACAAGAAAGGAATGAAGAACACTTTTTCATACATCTCCACAACTTATTGAAGGGAAAGCCCGTCAGGAAGACTTGCCATCTAGAGAAATGTACGAGCATGAGTATTCCCGTAATTTAATCCGAAGACAAAGCTTGTTGTAAAACTTGATTTCCTACTCTGATGTGATGCATTGCACTTTTGTGTCAGTATTGTTCCCGTGTCAGTCAAGCCATATGTATTTTTTATATTAATAAAGTAAAAATATAATATACATTTTATTTTAATGGTAATAATATAAAGTATGTCTGAAAACACGATCTGGCACCCACAGTCAATTAAGCTCTTGGGAAATTTACCTTGTACCATTTTTTATTATCTGAGCAATCGTTTTTCTTCCTTTTATGATCCGCTAAATCTTTATCGTACATCACCCTGTCAAAATTCGATAAAGTTTTAGCCTCCTCTAGTATTTAAGTACAGGGGGAGGACATATTATGTTGACAATGTTATGTTCCTTTTGAATGTGTGTCAAATGCATTTCCTTTTAAGTCTGTTGTGATCACAAAAACAGACAAGAAATACAACACTAAAATAAATGCTCAGGCTATAAAATAAAAGAAACGACTCGTTTGACACGAGGTAACACAACGCAGTAAAACTGTAGTGGAATTCATCACATCACTCCTGCTACTTTCTACAAAGACGGTGGCGTAACATTGAAAGATCCAGTCAACTAATAATATGTTACACGGTCAACAGTTTGATGATGGTGAGAGTGCCTGAATAAAATGTAGATCAAATTTCCTTTCATATGCAATGCAATTATTATTATGACTGTCATGTCATGGATGAAGTATCCAAAAGCTAATGAATGTAATATGTATTCGCGTGCGATATTATATGAAATTCTACTACTGGTTAGCAGTCAAAGGGAATAAAAACTAAGTCTATATAAAGCAAGGATTTTCATCTATTCCCCGCACGTTTCAAATTGGATTTGATGACATGACACAAAACCTAGTAGAAAGATTACTTTAACTACAAATCCCACATAGTGTAATTGACTAATATTCTAATAATAGGGAAACGCAACACACTAATGACTAACTGTCACTTACTGCACAGTTGCATTGCACATTGGATTATACTCGTTCTGGTGTACATCCTTTTATGACATTAACTCGAAATAAAAACTAGAACAAGACTCTGCCATTAAAGTCGGTAGAGTATAAAAAGGAAAAACGTATATTGCTACGCTATAGCTTGTTAGTTTCAAACAGTCAAAATGCAGTTTGTTGTTTTATCAACCTTAATCCTGTCTTGTAATTTCCTGTGGAGCAATACCGTGAAAAAATACTTGCTGACTAATACTCGATGGATTGAAAAGCATTTCCTTCACTTAATTTTCACGCTCATCCTCCCTCCAACGCTTTCACTTTATTTTTTTTTGAGTTAGAACGTGAACTCGTTCTCAGCACAACAGCATACTGCACGTTTCCCAATTCGTGTGACATACAAGAAGCAAGACTAAAAATCAAGAAAAACGGCTTCGCCTAAACTCATAAAGAGTACAACTGAAATAAATTACTTTTAAACGCCACGATGCTCTCCTGTTACGTGTGTTTGTTCATGTTTCATTGCGTTTCCATCCCTCGAGTTAGTCTTATTTACATACAGACACAGACGATATATGTACAAGCAACAAAGTCAACGAGTTGCTAATTTACATGGGCAATATATTTAACAAGGCAGTAACGGATAATACACTTTTAAACGGGCTATTAGCGAATGATTATCGACTTGTTCACACCACGCCAAGTTATTTTATTTTTATGTTTAAAATATACCTTCATTCAATGTGGTTTCAGGTATAGATAGGCATAATAAGCTTTTGTTATCTGCAATGTTTTCTTTTGCGTCGGTGTAAATCACGTCTGTTTAAACATGTCATGCCTCCCTTTAACAATCCTCGACATCAGCACAAAAAGAAATACAAACATATAAATTCAATTTAATTCGAAAAAAAACTGGTTGAGTGATCGAGATTTATATTTTAATAACAATGAAAGCATCGTTTTCAGCATAGCTTTCCTTTACAAAAATTTGCAATGGGAAAAGAGATAATAGACAGACAGGTATAATATTACAAAGCAAAAGATAAAACTCTTCCTAAGGTATCCTGTTACATACACGAATGCTAAAGTATATATATAACATACATATAAAAAATTGCAATCAGCGAATCAATCAAATCCCCCACCTGCGGATTACCCAGCAAACATTAAAAGAGAATCGAAAAGATCGCCACTAAATCACTTCCCTTCAAGGCTTTTTACGGTTTCGGAATGACTCTGTGTGCAAAATTTACCCAAAGATTTATCTTGATTGTATTTATGAGCAAGGCATGGATTTCATGGCTCCGAGCGTGACCAAATGTTCAAACAAAAGATTCATAAAAATTCTCTCCTGTGGTCAAGTTTGCAAGAAATACCCTAACCTGTCGACACAGAGAACTTAGTGAATTCGATTTTGCTAGAGTGCATGCACAATGTTGTTGTTCTATTAGCAAAACACACTAGAAAACACCATACTTAAACTTTATCAGCTCGCATATCGGCAACTCTTGAATCAAGTAAATTGCATGAGGCAAGCCAAGAGCAGCACGAAAAAAGTTCAAACTGGACAGGCAAAGGTAATAAAGTTTCAGTCTTCTTGCCTCTCTGCTTTGAAATCTACACTGCTTTCTAAAGGTAAAAAACGTGTACCTGTTTTCTATCAACTTTATTCTATCGAAACTCTCTCTCTCTCTCATTGCAATAATACTGCCAAAGTACAAGTTCATAAATGATAGAAAAGGTAAGGAAGGATAATGAGGGGTGCGGGTGTTGGCGGCGTCTGGAAGCTGATTTTTACAGTACAATAAAATATAGTTGGACAGGATGAATGCGCACTGTGTGTGTATATTTGAGTGATATAAAAGTGATATTTGAGGCACTACTTCCCTTTAATAATACATGAGTAATGCCAATAGTACCAGGTATTTTGGTAGAAACCTTTTTTGCTTGTTTATATTTCTTACTACGTTGGTTTACTTCATCGTTCTCAAACAATACCCAGTCTTAGCATTTTTCTCTTCAAGTTTTGTAGAATTTTGACTGCTAGTGGTGGTGTGGTTTGGGTGGAATGATAGCAACAGCAGTAATATTGGTGGTTGTACCTGCAATTCAATCACGCTGTGCATTTATGCATCCTTTCACCCTTGGTTGCACTTACGGCAACCACTGCCTGCGACGACGACAACCACAACGACAGCACAGAAGGGGATTCACCTTACAAAAACTAATAACATTTTAATACCAAATACCTAAGCGAAAAAGGCTCGAAAAAATGACAGAATTCGGTAATAAAACCCAAAGAGGAATATATAATGAGTGCATGGAGAGAAGAAACTATAGAGCAAACCAAAGCTGCGTGTTGTAAAGAACGTTGCATATGGCTTTATTAATTCGCTTGTTAACTACAATATCATATTTCCATTTTTCTTTTTCCCTCTTTCTTTTGTTTAGTATGTGTAGGTATAATCAATATTGTATAACATCGTAAATATGAAGATTTCAAAAACAAGAGATATGATAAAAGTTTGAGACATGTCTACTAATACTTTTCACGACACAAAGTGGTGCCACTACGAAAGCAATTGTGTGATCCAGCTTGTATACGTTCGAATTTCTCACCCTCACTCACCACCACCAAATAAAAGTTCATTTTGGAATACGAATATAAAAGCCAAAAATGTGTAGATGTATATTTATAATATGATATGGTATATACGAAAAATCCTTTTATTTGTTGATAGTAGTAGGCTCCATACTTGTTTATGGAATGTTGTGTCTGTGTATCCTTTCTTAATGATGATGGATATGACATCGTCTCCATCATACCGTACGAAAACGAAACCAAGCATGTACCTAATACCGAACACATGCACCCCAACTGGTGTGCGATCGGACTTTGTTCTTGCAGACATTTATATTATAATAGTGTGTCTAATAATATGATACTATTACACAGTATACCGTTAAAAGAAAATTTTCTACAATATCAGTATCAGATTTGTCACTATTATCATATTATTTCTCACTTCTTACTATACTTCTTCATATGAACAACTACTGTTGCACTTTTATCGTTAATGATAGCATTTTGTTTTGTTCGTAATACGCACTTGTAAAAGTTTTTGACAGTAATAGAGCAATACTAAGATGTATTTCTGAAAGAGCGCGCTTTTCTTGGGAATGTTTATTTATGCATTAGTAAATGGAGGTGTTTTTGTCACGGGAAAATGTTTTTCCTACAACAGCTTTATGTTTAACTCAGTGGCTGTAAAAACGAAAGAAAGCTGTACCGTTCTGCAACACACGATAATCATGATAATCCACACAAGATTATATCTCTCTCTCACTTTCCATGTACACGATGTAAATTTAAATGTAGACACAAGATTTGAGTAGCAGAAAAGGAAAGGAGAGAGGCTTTACTCATTCATTAGCCGACTATTCGTTTCTTTTCACCGAAAATGGAAACTGGATAAAAGCCCACCATACACAACGTTTTTCCTCTTTCGTGTCAGTTTACTCCTACAAAGATAAATACCATCATGAAGAATAAAGATGATCATCATGATGACTCTCTGCCGCTACTAAAACTGTTTTCATCTCAATGAATAATTACAGTCTAATATGTATAAAAGGAATCGGAAACGATAAGATGAAGCTATTATTCATGCAATGCACTAGCAGTTATAGTCAGGCAAAATGTTTTTGCTCATCCTTCCTCCTCCACTCAAACAAAAAGCTGGGGCTAACACCTCTTCTCCCTCTCTTTTTACTGCAGTAGCGGTAGCAGCAACAAATCTTTCTTATTTTCCCTTCATTTGGCTAGCAAACTTTCGTGAAAAGAAGAAAAGTGAGTGTGAGAGAGAGAACAAAATCCGGAGATGGTGATACAATCCTCCTCTCTCATCCTCCAAAGCTGCTGCTGCACTTTTATGTTATGACTACGATAATAATGATGATTACCAGCTTTTCAAGGCACTTCCTTCCTCGTCATCATCATCCCTAGGAACCATTCTTTTTACTCCATACACATCAAACAAACGGCCAAAAACTAGCAAATAGCAAATGTGTATCTTAATCCTCGCTTACGA
Organism: Entomobrya proxima; assembly: GCA_029691765.1. NCBI lineage: Eukaryota > Metazoa > Arthropoda > Collembola > Entomobryomorpha > Entomobryidae > Entomobrya > Entomobrya proxima. Next base: position 32,990,793 of record CM056171.1, on the reverse strand, counting down.
ATTACTTTAAGTACAGTACCAAATATAAGGCAAAGTGAAAGAAAAGTATATCATTTTATATAGGGATACACGGTAGGCTTTTCTGCTGTAAAAGTCTAATCTGTTGGTCAGGGATAATGATCTGCCATTTATTTACAAGTCACAACCTTCTTCCATTCTCCTATATACCATCAAACCAGAACACTGTCTATTTCTCTAGTCAAAAGATTGATTTCCTCTCCCCTAAAGACCGACATGAGAACAAAGTCAGACGACTTGTCCATCAACGAAAAATACGTGAAGAGGATAGTTAACGAAATAAAACGGCCATCATCACAAGAACAGCAGCAAGCTTGGCAGTTGGCAGTGGTACACAACAAAACACCAAAATGCTTCTTTACCATTTCCTTTTCTCTACATCTCTCCAGACTTGGGCTTCTCGACATATTTCTCTGTTCTTAATGCAATAAAAGAACTTGTCAAAACTGAGCAGCTAAAGGATTCTTAATTGCAATGCCACTCTATACGTGCATGCATACATTACACTGCTTATAATATCACTAGAAAGCCAGCCCCCGCTCCGCAGGTGGAGAGCCTGATTCAGGACCTAAATACTCATATTATTGTGCTGGGTGACATAGAGATAATTTCTACACGTTGAGTGTAGTTAGGATAAATCTTTTGCAACAAAAATCCTTTTCAAACCAAAAATTTATTTTTTAAGCAGGCCATGCCAAGTTTTGCTTGTTTCTAAATCACCTGAGCCAGGCCATTCGTGACCTTTAGGTGAAGTTCGTTAAGCCTTGTTCGAGCCAGGTATAACAGCCGACAGCGACTAATCTAAAGCTTTAGCATGGGTCAGCATTGCAAGCCTAAAATGCAAATTGTACATCAGGCTCTTGACACCTGAATCTCAAGCAAGCCCAACGTTGAATATATGCAAAGCTTAATTGCTGTAACTTTTGTCTGTCAGTTGTGTAGTTGACTGTAAACACAACACATGCCGCATTATCAGGGCAGTTGTATTGCAAAATTGCTTACCGAAAGAAGCAAGCCAAGCCAAGATTTGCTTGTCGCTTAGGCCATTGAGCCAGGTCTGCAGACCGTATTTGTAAACTTTGGGTGAAATCCGTCAAGTCGTCAAGCCATGTGCGACAGCGTAAAAGTTAACAGCAACTAAATTAAAGCCGTCGTTACTATATTTTTGGGCTTGCTTATTGCTTCCCATACATATAGTAAGTATGGGTGAGGATTGCAAGCCAGAAATGCAAATCCTACACATGACTCTTGGAACCTGAACTTCAAGCATGCCGGCATGAGATTAATATCCGAAGCTAAATAGTTGTAGCATTATCTTTTATCTGCCAGTAAACGTTTATACGCATCTGTAATAATCATGACAGTTATATTCTGATCAGGCCTTGCAGATGCAAATTAAATAATCTGACAACAGATTCGTCAGTTTGATCAAAAACTGGACGATAATCATGTGTCGCACATTACAATCACTTAAGATAGCAGATTTGGTCATTAAAGCCCTGAATCATTCCTTCCAGATTCGAATTTTATCAATTCGACCTCAAATTCATCAGTTTAGTAAAAAACTGGACCATAATCATGTGTCACACTATGCAATCACTAAAGGTTGAAGATTTAACCATTTAGGCCCTGATTCAGGACCTGCGGATTCGAATTTTAACAATCCAACCTGATATTCGTCTGTTTGGTCAAAAACTGGACCATAATCATGTGTCGCACCGTGCAATCGCTAAAGATTTCAGATTTAATCATTTAGGCCCTGATTCAGGACCTGCGGATTCGAATTTTAACAATCCAACCTGATATTCGTCCGTTTGGTCTAAAACTGGACCATAATCATGTGTCGCACCATGCAATCGCTAAAGATTTCAGATTTAACCATTTAGGCCCTGATTCAGGACCTGCGGATTCGAATTTTAAGAATCCAACCTGATATTCGTCCGTTGTTTGGTCTAAAACTGGACCATAATCATGTGTCGATGTGTCGCACCATGCAATCGCTAAAGATTTCAGATTTAACCATTTAGGCCCTGATTCAGGACCTGCGGATTCGAATGTTAGCAATCCGACCTCATATTCGTCCGTTTGGTCAAAAACTGGACCATAATCATGTGTCGCACCGTGCAATCGCTAAAGATTTCAGATTTAACCATTTAGGCCCTGATTCAGGACCTGCGGATTCGAATTTTAGCAATCCGACCTCATATTCGTCCGTTTGGTCAAAAACTGGACCATAATCATGTGTCGCACCGTGCAATCACTTAAGATTTCAGATTTAACCATTTAGGCCCTGATGCAGGCCCTGCATAATTATTTCAGGTACTATAGAGACAATTCGTAGACCTAGGGTTCATTTGGGATAAAGTTTGGGTACAAAAAAGCAAGCAAATATCATTTGCCATGGGTTGGATTCGAAGTCCTGACCCTTGTGTTAGTTTAGCAAAGCTACACCAGGTGGCGTATCAAAGTGAGCCGGGGCACGGGACCGGCGCGCTATATTATATAGATTTTCCACATCCCAAAAATGTAAATATGTAAAGATGTCTTTCAAAAATCTTAAACTAACCGATTGACTTGAGATGTGCTCTCTTCAAAAAATCATTCAAGTTTAAGAAAATCCTCATATATTACACACATTTCGTTAATAATACAAGGATTCACTCTTTCAAACGGAAAAATGCAAGCACAAAAGACGTCAAGAAAATGACGACCGCAATAACGCGCACACAGCCAGTGAAGCAATAGGAAAAGGGGCAAAAGCAGCAGGAAGAAGTATTCCTTCCACCCTTGTCAAATAATAAGTAAAGAACGTCTGTCAACTATCAACTTACTGTTGCTGCTTTAATCCTCTCTTGGTTCTCTCGTTCCTTTTTTCCCGAAAAACTGTTTCACATTCACACGGCTTTAATTAAGACTCCGCGACGACGACACTGTGTAACTATCACCCAAACAGTACTGAGGAAAGAAACGTTTCAACCAGTACGACAATAATGCACTTCACACTCTACAAAAGAAAAGAAGGAAATAATATATTATTACACACTGTGCGTGTAAGCTCGTTTTGGTACTTTTTGGTCAAAATGTTTTGATGAAATAGAAAAAGAACTGGAGTTTTGGTGCTTGTACTTGAGATGCACTCTCAACAACTGCTATATACCAAAACAAGGACTGAAGAAAGAAGTGTAATTTTTCAGAGTGATAGAGATTTGAAAACAAAACGCACTACAACAGAAGCTGCTTTTGAGTTTGAGTAACAACAACCGTTCATGTGAACAGGGAGTGAGTTAGCGAGTGACTGAAGAGATCGCCGTAGCTTCACTCTGTGAATCTTGAAAACTCAGAAGATGCACCACCAGACCAGAAATGGTAGTCGCGTACAACAACAGCCACAGCGCGACGAGAAGGGTTTGCAAGGGGAAAACGGCCAAGCTTCATACGAAACGCAACAAACTCAATGATGATGTGATATGCTACTCACACACGGCATATGAAAGCAAATGGTAGCTCTTCTGTGTGACTGTACCAGTTCGTTCTCTGAAGCTTTCTTCGTATGTACATATAATATGTATAAATGGAAAAAGTAACAAAAAATATGTATAACAGGCACCACCAACAAAGACCTCCAGATTATGAGATATAGAAGACAATGATGATGTTGTGCATGGCTGTGTGTAAAGCAAAAAAGGATGGTGGTGGTGGCAGAGTATGAACCCTCGGCAATGTTCAAGTTCAGAAAGAAAATGGGGAGGGATATCGAGGATAGAAGTGGCAAAGAAAGGAATTACAACCAAAAAACTTGTATACCTATTCGTACATACATTTATGATGCACATTGATGATGACTATAAGCACAGTAGAGTGGAGTGCCACGATGATGATAATAATATTATATGCATGTATGTAATGTGAGTGAGGAACGAACGAGAACGTTATGATGAGGAAGATTACTCACAAAATGCGTTCAACTTGACACGATTGTGTAGCTATATATATACGGCTACATAGTTTAAAGTTTGTTGGTGGAAGTAAAAGAAAAATATCCTGTGATATCCTGATATTTACAACTTGACACGAAGACTCTGAGTAATTCTTCAGAAAAGTATTGTTTGGCACTTTAAGCTCAAGTTTAAAAAATGTATTACATATTCTAATTCTGCTCATAATATACTTTTTATGTTTGCATTTTTATTCGAGTCAGTTCTAATTTCAGACAAGAATAGGAAAAAAATTTTTTACAAATCATTAGGCACTATTTGTGACTGTTACTGGCTATGACGGGAATACGGTAATTCAATGTTACAAAAGAACATCTTCTAGTCATTATAATCAAAAACAAGAATGATGATAAAACGCTTGTAAAAATGTTTATAAAAGGGCAACATTGGTAGGGCAAACACATAACAAAATATTATGATGCTTGAGTATTCACACACTCATTTTATTCATTTTGTTGCACGACCACTTTTAGCGAAATTAATCATGCTAGCATAATGCGTGGGAAATCATTACGTCATTGAGAAGTGTCCGCTTCCTCGAATTGTTTCGTGAATTATCAAGGATGCTCGCACTTAGAAATTAGACATTCTGCATTCCTGAAGTTGAAAGTCTATTAATGACTATAATAGCAGAGTGGTAGGTGCAGTAGCAGCAGCAGCAAGTAATAGGCACACCAAGGTACTTATTATGGAATGGACTATGAATAGCAAAAATAAGGTCAGTTGGGAAAATGTTGGGGATGGCACGTTGTGGTATTTTAGGTATGTATGCACAATGCACACATTTTTAGAGTTTAAAATGTTATTTCATCCTGATTATTAGATGAACCTGACCTAACCAGAATTTTATATTGTATTTGACATTACTCAGCCTCATCACATCATCATCGCTTTGTGAATAACTAGTATAAAACTTTATTCGTATTTTATATGGCATATGAGTAGCTAAAAATAACAAACTGATAAAGCTGATCCAAATACGCTCGTTCATATTGCTGATATTATAAGTCAAGCTCACACAGTAGCAATGAATATAACAACTTGCATTTATCCTCCAATAACATGACACGCCACCGCAAACAAAAGACTGGAATTTTATTTGTGCTCGTAATTGCTTCGTATATTATTATCAATGATTTTTTCTAGTTTGCAGTTCTACTAAAGACCAAGTTTTTACTTTTATGTATGAAAAAGTAGTCCAAACATAATAATATATGTACGTTATTATGAAGATCAGTAACAACCTCGTCAAGGAAGGAAAACAGGCAAACAAAAACAGGCAAGCTTAGCGCAAACAAACAAACTGTCACATGAGGATCTGGTGTTCTGCTTATATTGCATGCATCATCATCATTGACAACACCGACCGTTTAGAACATGAGTCATTATGCAAACTTCCTTCTGCATACACACTTTGTACACCAGTGCAATATACCAAAACGAAGCAGCCCCATTACACAAACATAAAATCAATGAACCAAACGCCTCATTATATCCACAGTTTAAAGTGGCTTTTATCTCACGCTTCCAGAGAGTTCAAATTTTAACTACAACAGAAGACTGCTTTATTCAGTTTACTTGCTTCCTCCCTCACAATAATATGATTGTATTATAATCCCCGAATATACACTCAATGAACTATTCAACCGAATCACACAAAGACAAAGAAGAACGAAAGAGAAATGATAATCATCGTCACTCTAAAACTTGATATAACTATATCATCCCACAAATCGTTAACATTCTTGAGCTCATAATCGTAATCATGAATGCGGTGCAATGGGCTGGATATTATTAAAGACACTTCATTCTTGTTCTCTCACTGCAACTAAAGCTGATGAAAGAGCAATGTAGTTAAAGTGCCGTGTGCATTGCATTGCATGTCAAATAGTCACCGGATCAAGCAGCCTGTTATTTTATGAAGTGTCTGTGTACATTGCTGCAACGGCTAAAACAATGGCCCTTATTATATCGATCACACATTTATTCATTTATCCTACAACATAGTTGGGAAAGGGAATATTTTATAAATGCTAGAGTCTTTCTTTCTTCTTTAATCATAAAAACAAACAAGTCAGTCATCAGTCACCAACACATATTCTAGAGTCAGTGATGAAAAATGATGATGAAACTCTGGAGGAGACACAAAGAACATTAAAAGAAAGCGCTCATTTACACGCTGTGCCATTCTAGTCATCACACTTTTCTGCCATTTCGGCTGACTGTTTATTTGACAAAAGAGGAGCAAACAGTTTATTCGAATGAAAATGATTATCTTGGTCTGTGGAGTCACCCGTCAACCAAAAAAGTCACTCCTTCTTTCTTTGCTCGAGCAAGAAAAAAAATACAATCCATCTTCAGTCATACGAAGAACAAACCAGCAACTCATTTCATTAACCGCATCGACCAACGAATGACAAATGACGTTTTTGTCATCTTCTTTTTTTCTCGAAATGTGAATGGGTCTAGACTAGAGGTAGTATATATGACATGCGGATATATATAATGAAGCAAAAACAAAACGCAGAGTCAACTTTATCCTTTTTGGTAAATCAGTAGAGTTGGCCATTTCTTTTTAGCTCCTTGTATTACTTAACTGTTTTACTGGTACAGCTTTCTGGTACCGACATCGCGTTTTTATCCCTTCTTGTTACTTAAAATTCTTTCTAGCAGATCATTTCTTAAATGTGATGTGACCTTATACGAACTGCGAACGAACATTTGGTATCGTGTACAATTTTCGTTAAAATGGAACAGAGAAAAAAGCCCAAGCATTTGAACAAAGTCAATGGACGTATTTTTTTCTCTCTCTCTAAAAGTATAGAAAAAGAGCAAGATCATCATCACATTCACCCTGAAAAAAGCGAGTCGAGTAGGTACGCAAAGAGAATGAGAGGTGGTGAGAGTGGAAAAATGGATAAGGAAAATGGAGGAAAAGAAGGATAAGGGGTGGGCGTGCTTGTGCAGTTTGTCGTCGTCATCGTCCTCTCCTTTCCCTTTAACAATCTCGAGCTTCTTTCGTTTTACTACAACAGTTGAATGAATAGCTCTGCCTGAACGTAACATTATATACCTATATAGATCGTACAAGAATACATATATAAATACACAATGTAATGCTTCCAACAACGTTATTGCCTTTTCCTATATAATTTTGTTGATATAAACATTGTGCACGGAAAAACAGTTTCTGCTCATTTCATTTTGGCTTCTATTTTCCCTTTCTCTAAAGTTTCTTGAATCCATGATCCTCTTATTGTGTATAGCGCAAAGTGCGCGAATGCTTGCACATTGTCGATTATTCACCACTGCTGTGGCCACGCGTTCTTTACTATTACGTATTACAGAAGAAAGTGGTTGTAGCGTAGCTGATGTTGTAAGATCATAACTGCAACAGTAAATAGTAGCAGTGCATTATTATTCGGGACAAAAATGTTTCCAAGTTGCAAGTTTCGTTTTGAGCAAAATGTAACCAAACTTGTCTTGGTGCGTCGAGTGTCTGTGTGCTAAAAACTCTACTCCTCCACCTCCTCCAGACTCTCTCCGCACCATGCACTATAAAAAGTAGTTAAGTTTATATTACTCCTTTAAGGATAACGGCAGCTGCAAGAAACGCTAGACGAGAACGAGAGGTTATTATAGCGCGACGACAGCAGACTACGCAAGGAAACGCACGTTCCTAATATCTTCTTGCCTTTTTGAAAAAGAAAGTGCAGCAGCAAAGCTGCGAAGCTTTGAATTCATTGTCAAGGCTGATGCCGTCTAGCATGTAAAAATTCTCCCAGATTCCGCATATCTATGTATATTATAGAAGACAAGGCAAGACAAGTCAAAATATACAGAGACTGCATGGTATACAGAAAACTCATATCCCCTCTTTAGGTGCGGAAGATAAAACCTAACAGGAAGAGCAAAGTTGTACTTTTCTTTAGATGTTCTCATACTGTCTTCAACTTTCTATATAATCATATCATAAATATTATACTATGGACATAAAGATAGTTGGGAAATTCCATGAAACACGCGTTGTATATAAGGGAATGCATCTAGCCACCACCACCACTACTATGTCTAGTACTACTACTGATATTAACCGGAGAATCCCTTTATGTACCATACGATGACATACGGGAATCGGTAAGGGTATTATATTGTGCGAGAGGAAAGAAAAAGCGAGGGGGAGTTTTGTCCGAGTAAAATTACTACAATTGTGAATGCTCTCTTCTTATGTCGCTGCTTTGCTATTCTGTTTAGACAATAATATGGGTTTACACTCTAGTCATCCAGCCAGACACAGAGATTCCTCTAGTAGGATATGTGCTCCATAATATGTCCGCACTCGAGAATAGATTTGCAGTCATGAAACCGAAAAAAAGTATACCGTCATCCCCACGCTTGATCCGCTGCAAACGCATTAAAATCAACAGAGACCATAATGTAACGTTATATTTTTTGTTCGCATGTTTGCAATGTAATGTTGTGTAGTAATGTGAACATGGCTTTGAGGAGAATACTATCTACGAACCATACGCAACTTTTGTATATGAACCAGTCAAGTTTCCAAACTACCACTTTACTATTCACCAGTCTGGTCTTGGTCGGATTGATGAAAAGGATATTGCTACTTCCCCTGTTTCTCTCTCAGTTGTGCGTATAGAGTGATGCTTAAGCGGAAAATAATATTACTTTTGGTAGAAAACCGATCTCTGTGTGTTTATGAGGCTTGCCAGCTTTATATAACGCGACATACACTTACACAGAGGCTTTCACCATTCAGTCACCGAGAGTAAGCAGCATGCTTTCTCATCCTTCCTCCCTCTGACTCACTATAAAACCATGATCCGTACCATCCCTCAGTCTTGTCAGCCTTTCTACAATGCCGGCACGGCATGAATACATGAATGACAGAGTCATTTATTATGGCTTGTGCAAACTCTTCTCAAGCGAGCTAATATGTGAATATTGTAATCTGGGTAAAACTACGTAAACTTTGTATTGATCGTTTTAAAAAGGATAAAAACATTTTTTAAAGTTATTCGTGGAATAAACCAGAATATTTTTAAAAGGGAGATTGTATCTCTGCATAATAAAATCGGCATTTTTATCAAAGTTTGTATTTATACCTCATCAAACGTAGCCTGTGGGCATATAGTAAAAAAATCTGCATTGCAATGTACAAACATCATCCCAAGGTTTACATCAAAATATTATGGAAATATAACTACTTGCGTAATTATGCAATAGGATAGTATCTCGGCGGCGGTATCGACTAGATCACCTGTATAATTTCTCATCATTTGCTCAGATGTAATCAGCGTCCTTGTAAACAACATCGTCCTGCCTGTTTTTTAAGGAAAAATCATGGCATTTCATTTTTGCTTCGTGATGGCATGTATGCATTTTTCTAGCTATTTTAGAAAACTTCTAAAAAGGAGTTGCTTCAAACCAAACTTTTGTAAAGTCTGGAAAATGAATCACTATAAATTTTTCTATTTTTGCAACGCAAGAAAATACAAAACCCATCCAGGGAAGAAGGGGCTAGAAGAAAAAGTGTTTTTATTTTCAAAAGCTTCTAGTAACAAACACGAAATACATATATTTTCCCAGGCTCAGCACTTTACCATCACTCCGCGTGGTACGAAGAACGCAGCAAGGAGAAACCCAACGCACATGAGCATACAAGAATAGAAAAACCAGTTTAATTTGCTTGAACCATAATAAAACTTCATCCTTGAAAACGAGAAAAAAACATGGAAGCAAATAAAAAAACTTCTTTCTATATTCTAAGAATATTTCATGCCACGCACATTCAAACTGCCGCCGCCGCCACGACCATCACCAACTCCATAACGAACACGGCAAGAAGGACGGAGGTTAGTTAACTATACCTACTGAGAGAGTACAATGGACATGTTATTATATAGGTAGTGATAATGGGCTTATAGTTAGTCTAGGTAATATTTGCTGAAGTGTGTGCGGAGAACGGCAATTTTTCAACTCTTGCAAACTAACGTAATTTAAAAAGTAGTAAGGCAGCCTCCATCCATCTCTCTAGCCTTTTATGGCAGTCCAACTTTGCACATTACAGTAATTCAGCGAGCAAATGAGTACAATGGCAAAACAAGTTCATCAAATTTTTAAACCTGGCAAAAAATGCACTTACAATTGTGTACAATAGATTTCTGGTGGACTGGGTACATTATATAAGCACTAGGGATGAAGATGATGATGATGATGATGTGCACATTCTTAGTCTTCCTTTTTTTTACTCTCTACCCTACACAATAAAGCAATTCATAGGAATATTTCGGTCTACAAAATTTAATTTTTGGAATGCCTGTTCAGAAAAAAATGGACAAAAAGCGATTCCATTACGAGTTATATATTTGCAGAGTACCGAGAAAATGTAAAAAACAGTTTCACTGTTGGCTGTAAATGTAAATTTATCGTTTTCAACGTTTCTCCAATTTACAGACATCACCATCTCATCACTATCGGGTACTTGCATGAATGCTTTTCATATTATCAGTTCATTCTACTGTCATGCTTGCCACATTTGGAGGATACTACTGCAGCAGATAGTAATTTTACGGATGCGACGTAATAATGTCGGCAGCAGCGCGACTGGTTTTCGTCATAATGGAGCACACACATGTGAATTTTATTTTTATTATTATATTACTATGCATGAGATGTGTTTATGTACACATATTTTACTTCTACTTCTTGCAAATATTTACACGACGCAAGTAAATGAGTTTCAGGGGAGCATTTTCTGCTGCTGATTTTCAAACCTCGATGAAAACGGTAACGACAAAACCGTCCAATTTTCTTTCCTTTCCACTTTGGTTTTGCACACCGTAAAAAGTCAATTAAAATCTAGTATCTCCAGGCGTATGGGTATAACGGACATCCATGGGGGGATACGAATCCTTATATATATTCTATGAACACGTCCTCTCTCTCTCTCTGGAAGAGCGTGTGGTAATAAATTAGTCATTCTCATTCGCATTCACGCACACTAACTACATAATATGCGAATGCCTTGGCCACGGACAGACACAGAACACTCGGGCTAGGCAGATTGCAAACCATAAACGCAACAGTCGGTAGTAAAAAGAGAGAACTTTGGTAACGTCCGCCGAAAATACAATGAAAATGTTGGCAACAAGATGCTAAACAGAAGTGCAAATATTTCACAACCAGAGAACAGAGCAAAAGAGTCTTCTCTTTTATCCATTATCAATCCTAAATCCACACTGCCGGATATATGTATGTTTTATGCATACAATATTAACATACACACACATGCCGTGCTTTTCAAGTGCTAACGCGTTTGATGGAACATCACGGAATGGTTTAACTTTCACTAGAGCTGGTGTTGAAAGCCGCATAATCATCGCTAAGTCAGCCTATTAAACTTGGGCCACGCACACAATACCAGGCCATTGTATAATATTAAAGTTTAAAATAAAGCTGACATAAAAACGTGAGCGCATTAGGAAAAGGTATCACTGACGAGCGGCTCACCATCAAACGCAGTGCTCTACACAGCTAAAATCCTAGCACATCCGTAGCTCGCAGGCACATCAAAGGTTAACTCCAGTTGTTGTTAGTAGCAAGTGTCTAGTACAATGCCTGATCTACTTCATTCATGTTTACCAACCACATATCAATTGTGTGAGCCACGCCACATCATTATTTGCAAAGTTTGCATTTTTTTTAGTTTTTACAAAAGCATCTTTGACGGGAATTCAAAAAGTTCAAAAGCAGATTTTTAATACAAGACCCTTTCATTCCTTTGCTAAAAAATTGCGATATCATAATGAGTATATCGATTTTGCTATCATCTAAACGAAGTCAAAAGCCATTGCAAAAGGAAAAGTGCTCAACGGTACATTGCTTACAATCCGAACAATGCTTTTACAGATTTAGCTTCTGAAAGTATTTCATATAAAAAGTCCTTCTTGCCATGGTGGAACCAAAGAGATCTTGTGTAACTGAATACTCCCCTCCAAAGAAACATCTTTGGTAAGTATTAGCTTGGATCTTGCTAAGCCGTCATTAAAGAGACGATTTGTGCTCCAATCCTGTATCGCATCTTTCCACTTTTATATCGTGGGAACCAACATACGTAAGACAGATTAGCTTCTTACCCATCATGATAATGGCTCATCTTCATCCATTTATTGCAAATATATATGTGAGCATCCAAGTGAAGGGTGAACTTTTCCACATTGTAGTGAAAAGTTGTTGAGCCAGCAAATGACAAAAAGCTTGGTCTAATGGATTTTATTCCATGAAACATAATAGTATCTATTCTTAATGCGTCTGTCTAGGCGTAACAGAAATATTTTTAACGCTAATCATCTCAGAAAATTTTCTACCTAAAACGAAGCTCATCATCATTAGCATATCACGTCACTCTCTTTCCAGCAGTAGCAAGTTGATACAACAACCAGTGCACTTTAAAAGATGTTCAGTCAACTACCAGAGCAAATCAAAAGCATTTAAACGCATATTAAATACATTGTAAAATGGTACTTTGATACATTTTATTTCGTGGAGATTTTATATTCATAATAATTATAGTTTTACTGTTAAACAGTTATCGTAATCTGATATTACGTTTGTTCTTAACGACTGCCATAAACCAAAGTTTAAAATATAGGAAAACATAACTCAAGATCCTAGTAAAGTCGCGAGCGAGTAAATATGGTTAAAATTCTCTCACGTCTCATATTATAATGTGTTAGTTGCTTCCTTCCAAGTAAAGTCTGTCTGAAGACTTGCATGTCGTTTTGGAACGACTTGGTATAAGCAGAACTGACAAGCACTCAAGTGGTTATAGTCCTTCTACCACCACTGCAATAATAGTTAAACATTGAACATCTTAATGCAAACACCCGTTTTATCGCTATATATGTCTAACCAAATCTATTACCATTTTATGCTATATGCTACATATACAATTTGACCCAAACGATGGGTGACTTTCGATAGAGTAAAATCTGTGTGATGTTCTTTTTTTGGGTGAGCGAAGCTTAATGTGGCATGACGAAGTTTTGAGACATAATCTTCGCTTTAATGGCTCAAAGCTTGTGATATAATTGTTACTAACATTATTTTTCTCCATCCCATCACTTACAAAAACATTCTTTACACAAACTCCTGTGGGCATTAGACATGTAAGTATGAGTGCCAATAAATTTTATTTTTAACACAAAGAACCGTGAAGTAGTAATACAGAAGAACGTTTTGTACACGAATAACCACCAAGTCATAAGAAGAAAGTTGGTAGAGATTTGAGATACGAGGAACTTGAACTACCCCGAAGGTTAATATTTTCTTCGGTATCCCAGGTCAAAGAAGTCACCTATTCATTCTGGAAATATAAGAATCAAGCTTAACTGTGTACTTATGCACATGTATATAAGCGTTCAATGTATAGGGACAAACAAGAAAATACAAAGTCACTCAATAGATCTTGACTCATTTTCCAAAAAACGCGCAGTGTCAAAGTAAATTATGTACATATATTTTATTTATCCCTGTGATTTTAGCCTGGCCGATGAAGTGAGCGTGTGAGCGAGACTATTTATGGATTTTTGTTGGCTCCTACAACATTATAATTCAAGGGAGAGTAATCGCTAACACCAAGAACGATTCTCATTCTCTCAAACTTTTTTTTCTTTTTTTCACGTATTATTCATCATTTTACTATCCGTCCATTATTGCTCAAGCTGAACCAAGCCCAGTTTTCTAGAGTCAGGGCGAAAACCCTGGAATTCAAACTGGATAATGCTTATAATATAGAGAATAGAGACAGTGGTGGTAGCAGCGTATATATATTGTAGGGGGTTAAGCGGCATATTACACGACACTTTACAGACTTCCTGTCTTATCTCTCTACACCCTCTATTCTTGGCCATTTCACAAGTCATACATCAAACCAAATACGTGCACAACTTGTGCTTCTTATTATACATACAAGAAAACTAGGTATATTACATTATATAACCATTTTTCTATCGTCAGCATATCATTATTACACCAAATTCAAGTATACTGTAGAGTTAGCACGAACTATAAATATAAAAATTTTGATCCGTAGAAAATGCTTAAAGATGCTTCTTTATCCTTTTTTTCAAAAACCTTTTTCTAATCTGCCATACTTGAGAGAGATTAAATAACATTCCAATGAAAAAGCTTTTGAATCACACAGGATAAAAAAGGGAACACTGAAGCATAAATAATATATTATAGCCGTGACTGGAACTTTTACGTGTAGATTAAATTCTCTGCCTTTTCTATTCTCATTATATACAGTGCCATACATACCTACTTACCAGCAATACTACTACCTATACACGCCAACAATTTTCTGTGCTGAAGAAGTAGTAGGAAACAAGCCGTCTTTTGACATTCATTTTTGTATGGCACACAGCTAAAGCCTAGTTTGTATAGATGGAAAATGAAACACTTTTTTCAAAGATTAAAAATGAGACTGTGTTCGCTCATTCTGCTCTATAGCTGTTGCAGGAGATTTCTTGATTACGTAACCTTCCAACGTTGATTCTTCTGGACAAGGAACGAAGGTAGTGAACAGTGAGCGCTTTAAAACGAACCTTTGCCACCTACCCCTACACACACCGTATAATCTTTGGGAGCAACAAGGGCAACAAAGTGTAATAGGTTTGTATAAAGTTAATGTAAGCCATTGAACGCAAAAAATGAGGCATTATCTTTGTCAATGGCTAGGTTATGGCTGGGCTGCATACTTTCGGCAGCCCCACACCACGCATAACTGTGTAGTTAAGTTGCTTGAACTATTGCATACAAACAACGAGGTAACGGAATTACAAAAGCTGGAAAGTTCCCTGGAGGGTTACATTTCAAAAGTTCATTCTACCATGCATTATTATTACTTCTTTAAGTGTCTCTTATGCTCGTGGAACACGTGAGTTTCGGCAATATCAACTTTAATGTTGTTCTCCTCTCGTTAGATTAACATTCATGTATTAATTTTTTTCTTTGTCAACTATCCTCCTCCATTTTAGAGAATGAGTAAAAGTCGGCAGATATTTTATCTTTGAACAGATAAAACTTATTTTATGCAAGTGGATAATAGTAATGATATGATATACAGTTTGAACTTTAATGAATTCGTAATAGCAGCACAATGAATTAAATATTAAAGATGAGAAAAGGATGATGGTGAAAAGATAAAACTTAAGTTTCAGACTTTTAGTGTATCCTCTACTAAGTGCAAAACAATAACAGAAAATTTTGGAGACTCTCAAAGAGTAAATTAAAGGGCATTATTTGAACATAAGCGTTCTCCGCCTCTTTTGCAAAATCTGGGTCTTAAAACAGGCGACTAAATCACGTTTAAATATGCATAAGCTTGAGAATAATTGTTTGTTCTCTTTAATATTAAAACAGAAGAAAAAAGCTTGTTTTATTGCTGCATTCAATCCTTAAAGCCTTTTTGTGTGGTGGCTAGAGGATTTTCAAACAGATAGTCAGTTTTAAAATGAAAAGTTTTTGCATTTATTGCCTTTACTCGACATTCCATTTTCAAAACTTTTATTCAGGTTTCCACTCCAGAAACTTTTGCCTTTTTCCTGTTTTTACTTGGTTGGGACGAGCAAAGTTTTAAGTACAACAAAGTAGACTTGACATGTAAGTGCGCTGTGCGACTAGATTTTCAAACAAACTTTGTCCGATTTGATTATTATGAGCGCATAGGAAAAGAGCGAGAGAGATAAACCCATCATGATAATACATTTTTTGACTAGTCATAGCAGTAGTAGTAGTAAGCTTTACCGCAGAATCGATTTTTGTTCAATTCAATTGTTGTAATCACGAAGCCTAAAGTGTCAGACGAAACATAAAAATACAAAATACTGCATGTAAAAATCAATGGAAATTATTTTCTTTCCCTCTCCCTTTCTCTCTCTCTGTCCTCCTGTCAAACACAAAACACATGGGCTGCTCAAAGCTTGTTGTAAAATGCAATATGCAGATAAACATCAACAAAATTACAACGAGACATTCTCTCTGCATCGTAAAATTGAGTAAACAACGAGTGTGGGCTAGATCAAATAAAAGCCGAGGGCCGAGAGTATGCAATTTAGTTTTTGGAATCTCATTTTCCCCATATTTAAACGTTTCCCATCTCTCTACCATTCTTCTAGGGCCGTATAGCTCATTACGCACGTTCAAACTAAGTAATACGAACATGCGAGTAATAACTGCAAAATGCAAAGTACAAACTCTAACTACCCACACATTAGATTACATTAGCCATATTTACTGCCTTTTTAAACAGTTTCTTTCTACTTTCTGTCCAACTGTGCTCAACGACCAGTGGTCATGTAATATGAAAGGAGGAATGAATACATCAACGAACACACACGTACAAAGCAGAGATGAAAAACAAAAAGACCTTTTGTTGTAGACATCCACATTATCCATCCGTCCCACTACTCCTCTCTCTTTCTTTCTTTTTTGTGTGTGATGAACAAAACAAACTTACAAAATGTCCAAACTAAACAGTAGCCGGCCATAAATGTACCAGTAGATTAGAGACCTGAGCATATCACAGAAGCCTGTGAAGTGAAGTCATATATTAAGTACCAAGTACCAGCAATGAATGCACACATTACAAACTAACGACTCATTTTCGACAACAAGCGTCACTCTGTTCACAAGTAAATCCATGCCCATAAACCCATATAATAATTAAACAAATGATCCTGCTTACTTTAACAATTATTATTATAATTATGTCTTCTCAGAAGAATGGAGTAATAAAACAACAACTCAAGTTCTTATCATTTTCTGTAACTTGAGAAAAGTCTGTCTTTATCAAACTTTAGTACGTCATACGTGAGCAAAGTTGAGATAATCCACGTTCCATGTTTGTACTTGTTGTTTTTGAGAGTGTGTGTGTGTGACTTACTCTAACAAGACATCTCACAAATCCGAACTTTGAGCTAGAAGACAAAGAGTGTTTCTTTATGGGACAAAATTGAACAGAAAAAATATAATGTTGACTTGAGTCTGTTGACATTCCAAGAAATTAGGAAAGTTGCTCTACATACATAAAAAGTCAATCCGTATCGACTTGAGTAGTCTCTCTTGTAAAAGACCCAACTTGTAACTAGATTTACATCATAATGGAAAAGACAACGAAAAAAGATTAACATTTCCCTTCTTGTACTCTACTCTCGTCTATACTTGATACCATGGCTTGTCAACAACAAAGTTCAAGGCCCTCCGGTCCTGTGGCGAAGAGAAGTTTATTCAAAGGCAGGAAAGCTAACGAAGCATGATGATCGTTCATCTCATTCTTTGGATACTAATACTTCCACTCAACCTAACCGTACGCCTACGTTGTTATAGGATGTAGTTTTTAGACATGAGCGACGACTTGACAAAAAAGAATATTATTTTCTATATCCATACTAGTACTGTACCTATAAATAATATTGCCAACTGAACCGTCAACATTTTCTGTACAAGCATAAACTGTAGTAAGGTGAACTGATACCAAAAAAGCAGGTACACAGCTAAAAGTGGACAAAAAATGGAAAATTTCAATCTATCTCGTATCATCCACAGGGAAATCTACTACCGTGTTGTTTAGCAAAAATGACAACAGGGTAAACAAAGGAAAGACTATTATGTAAAAAGATGCTACACAAAGATTTACCAACTTCTTGCTGATATACTACGCGGATCCACTTTTTAAAATTCCTTTTTCAGTGAATTAGGTTGTGTTCTGGTACACATTGTGTGTATCCCACACTTGTATAGCTGGCACTCATGACTTCAGAAAGGAAAACAACAACAAAGCGCTTAACATTTTTTCGTGCGTAATAATAGGAAAATGTCTGCCTTTGAAAAAAGCCTCTATGCTTCTTCTGCTAGACCAATCTTTGAACATAATGCCATGATGATGTGAACGTGAATAACAGCATACTTTTTTAAGTAAGCAATTTTCTTGTTAAAAGAAAATTTTTTGCGTGTATATTTTTACAACGTCCACGACGGCAAAAATTGCCCTTTATTCTCAAGAATGAAACATACCTTTGACTAATAGACAGGGACGGGCTACTGTTGGCTCCGCGGTTCATTCTCTAATTTTCTTACACTCCTGTCTTCAACTTCCTATTTGTAATAATAACAGTATAACACGTACATACATTTTGCTCAATTCTTCCATTTATGAGCAAAGCGTGTCCCTCTACTTTCCTATGACTATGGGGGAATGAACCAGCCATGATGTGCTTACCACAAAATGATATTTCAGAAAAAAGATGGGAACTTTTTGCATGCATCATCATCAACATCGTAGTCTTTTCATTCTTCATCACGATGACGCTTATGTCATATTATACACGCTGATACACATTCCTCCACCATCCTCACCGTTTGGCATTGCACAGAAAAGCAGCACAATATGCATTCTTTCTTAATCATCACAGTCGAGCAATGTCGGACAGAAGCATTAACAAAATTCACGAAACTTTTTTCAAAGAACGATATAAAATGAAACTATTTTTTTCTTCTTAAAATAGGCATACTACATTGTTGGCAAAACTTTTCAGAAGACGAAAAGAGGGACGCTAAAGACGCCGTGCCGTGCGCGGCGGCTGCTGCTGTTACCACTGATGAGATGATGAGTGAGAACGAAGCAAAGAGGTAAATGTCCTGGCCAGAGGGTTGATACGCAAAAAATAGGAATGTTATCTGAAAACTTCTTTTATCCATCTGCTGTTGTTAGTTGTTGCCTGATTCACTCACTACTTACTCCACCTTCCTCTTCATTAGCCCCTAATATATTTTTTTCAGCCAAGCATGTGAGTAATAAGAACACGAAATGAGCTCTTACGCTTTATTAAGTACGTATAAGAAAGAAAGATGTTGTACTTGTACTTCTACTTATCTGCTGTACACACGCGATTATGTTAAAAATATACGCGAAAGTATACTTTTGCTGCTGTGAATCTAAAACATTGTATTACATACCTCATTAATATAAAAAATTGTATTACATTTTGCATCAAATAAACATTCACAAAGAATCTGCTCGCATATAAGCAGGCATGTAATAAGAATAATGTGGTGGAACTGCGAGTATTTCTAGTAACGAGAGGACGATGATGATGTAATGTGGGTAACAATAAAAAATCGTAACATTGCATAACACAGTGATTGACAATAAAAGCAAACAGTAAGAAAAGGAACTGTACTGTGATGGTACACCTGCATACTTTTAAAGATTTGCTTTTCTCGCTTGGTCTACATGTAGGTACCTCTGAATAGCAGAAAAAATACTCTGAAGTAGCTCGGCTTTTCCTTAACTCTTGACAAATCTTGGTTTGCTGCTGCAATGATGATGCTGATGATGATGAAGAAACAGGTATACACATACGCAATGGTAGGAAATATCATTAAGTTTACTTGCCCCAAGATGTTACCGGTGTTTGTTCATGGTTGGAACATAGAATTTAAGAATCAGAGAACCGTAACGGATGAACAGGAACATAATGTGTAAAAGAAAGAGAGAAGGATGAGAAAAGACTGCCTTTCCACATCAGAAAGCCAAAGCCATCATCGTTCTTGTAAGGACTACACATTCGAAAAGGCCATTTTCTACATAAAACTCATAGCATTACGCTACCTATTTTGTTCACGCATTAAAAAGTTTATGGTATTAAAGCCAAAGCGAAAAAGCCTAGTCAAATCCAACTATCTATATAGTTTCTATAATTATGATGCGTTACCCTTTTGTTATATATATTAAGAATGCGCATAATATATAAGTTATACAAAAGACGACTTGAGTATAAACCGGGTTGGTATTTAGGGTTGTTGGTACGAGCACTTATAAAAAGGAAGGAAACTTCTACCAGCAACATTTTCACGATTTTTTTGCCAACAATTTCTCTCCACTTTTTTGCTTTTAAATCCCTAGATAAGTTTGCTCAAGCACTATATTGGATTTCCTTATATTTTCTCCGCTGTTCGATCCAAGAAGCTACAAAAACACTCAATAAAGGTAGGAGGAGGATGTTGGCTGTTGTTCAGTCCATATTGGTTTGCACGGCATCTTTTAACAAAACAATGGAAAAGTTACTTACGCCGAGCAAAACGTAGCAATATGATTTATAAAAGGCCACGGAACCTGTAAATCGCTCGAAACATTACTCATACATGTACGTTATATCTATAGAGAGCTTTTGGGTAATTGTTTTTGTACTTTTGAAACGTTACATTATTGTTACATGTTCTAAACACTATCCGCAAGTATACACATAGCCATGAGGACGCATATGGTATAATGTTGCATTGTTGACAGAGTTCCGTTGAAAATTGCCCAACAAAAACCTCCTCTGGTTGCTTTTCTTTTGTAATGATAACGTGTTGTGCTCGTAATTCTACAAACTGTCATGATTTGCTTGAAAGAATAATGTGTACTGTGTACTTTACTCTGAAAGCGTAAAATTCTCAAGTCCTATAACCTTGATCATAAAGATCATCTTTGGTGATTTATTCGCAAGCTACTCACCCAATATTCTCGTAAAATATGAGGACCAAGAGGCAAAAATAGTTAGCCCAAATATGGAATGTAAAAAAGATTTTAAAATCTTGGGAAATGTAGAAAAAGGGATTCCCATAAAAATGTGCAAAGAAATGTCTCCGGGCAAAAATCATACTTTCTTTCAATTTTTCCAAAAGTGATGTTCAAGATCTCTAGTCTAGGCCTAAATATTTCAGATGCTTGCAATATTTTTTGGCAACATTCACTGTGGTAAATGCCTATCATTTTTTATGCATCGGAATTTCTTCTCCAGATTCTACTTTGTATCTGTTTTTTCTATTTTAGTCTTGGCAGAGCAATGTCAGTAGTAGACATAATCGTAAATGCAAACAAAACAAATAGATTATCAAATGAAACGACCGTATCATCATTTTATGCAAATGTCTCAATATGCAGCGTAATAAATTTCAACCAACAGCGCTGCTCCTTCCTAAAACAATGAAGTAAACATGGTGGAAACAACATACCAGCAGGATCACACACTTGTAGCATGCACACAAAATAAATGAGATCCATTAGTAAATGAAATAAGCCTGGAAATACTTTTGTTCGATGGGATCTGCCTGCACGACGGAGGAGACTCTAGACAATTAAGTGCACGCAGAAACCCAAGGTAAACTTCTTCTCCCAAGAGTAAATCGATATGTCCTCCTACTAACTCCAATACCACAAGCAAACCCATATAGAGATAGTGTGCAAATGTAAGTAAAAGTAATCCGTGTAAAGTGTGTAGGTACATAACAATATTATCTCTAACTCACTGACCAGTTTTCAAACAGAAGCCTATAATTAACTGCAACTCTTCAACGAATACGTAGTAGTAGGAATAAATTATCCCAGCCACATGATACCTAAAACGAAAGTCAGATCCGACATGCACACAAACGAACAAGGCAATAACATTATAATATATTATTTTTACTACAGGGTATAGGTTAACGTGTTTCAGAGCAATATTTACTGTGTACAAATTCAGGGAAATTTGCAGCCAGCAAACTATTTTGCACTGCCTATAAACATGAAAGCTAGTTCCGAGACGGTTTAAAGATATTATTAATCATGAGAATTCTGCAGAGCTATCGGAAGTTTTCTTCGTATAATTAGCTTAATTGTGTACTTGAAAAGATAGATTACTCCAATAACAGATAAGGAGAGCTACAATTTATTCAAACTTGCAAATGATTAGCAATGCAACCAATAAACCTTGAATTTCCAATCTGCCCATTCCTCGATTATTTGAAGTGAATATTATTTATATCAAACATGCAAGCACTCGTGCCTAAGTTTCCGCTTCCTTTCCCTTTAAAAGTATAGAAAGGTAAGCGTTGCAAAGAGCACTCAAGCGCACTCAATTACAGTGCGGTTTATCCACAGTACCGTTGTTGTTTAGTGGGTGTGTAATTCACCATGATTTTAAAACTTGAAATGTCGAATATTGAGGGTCGGGAAAAACTTGGTGCTTGTGACTTACGTATTATTATTACATAGGTTATATTATTTAAATGGCCTAATAATGTTTTGGTAAGGATAATTGGTTTGTATTATTGGGACAATAATTGGTTCATGAATTTAATGATTAATGACTACCGATTCCAAGCTTCATAGGACAATAGCGGGAGAATGAAGATCTTCATTTTGCTTTTAGATTTTCCAAAATGGGCACAAGTTACATGACATATTACTAATCAAAAAATGTTTCAAAGAATGGAGTCGTGCTTAACGTTGCGTTCTGGTACACATATACTTTCAATATCTTGCTAGACTCATATTATATTTAATGATTTTACTACAATATAATTTGAAATCTAGTAAATAAGTAAAAACCAAGATGCATTTTAAAATGAGGTTGACTAGCTGACAAAGCAGATGAATGAAGAGTTTTGATTCATTTGAACATACGGCAATAAATTGTGAGCCAAGTTCACTTAGTATCAGTTTTATTTGCTTTATAAACACTTCCGTGTCAAAACAGTCGGTGTCATTTTCTTTTTTCTTTACTTATACTTGTGTGTCGGTGTCACTTATTGCTGCGCCTTAAAATTCTGCATAAATATTACTTGAATTGTTAGCCATGTCAATGTCTTTCAGCCAAAACGTCACTTTATACAATTGCCGTGTCAGTGAACAGACACTCTTTTCACCATTTTTCCTTTTGCACAATCAAATGTGCACAGAACAACGCAGGTGGTGGTGGGTGGGTTGGTATGTACCCGTGCAAATTATGCATCTCTTGCTGTTCTGATAAAACCAGGTTGTTCAGTATTCAATAAGTTTAAGTAGTAAATGAATGGTGCTAACTCCTACACAAAAGCAGATATCTACATCAGCTCATTATAAAACATGGATCAGCACTTGTAAAACAGTTACTTAAGTACTACTCGTAAAGACTGACACGCTGACATACCAAAAGTTCGTTGTTGCTGTTATCTCATTTTGCAACTCATTAGCACTGGCATCTCAAAACACACGAATATAATGCGTGATGCATGAAGTATACAGTGACAAGCGAGTGCAATTAATTTTTTTGCTTATCTTATATCTTCCTCATAAACAAAAAAGTCTCAGATTGAACGGAACTAGGTTAATACTGAGTCTTACCTAACCCAACCAAACGAATGTCACGTCACGACACGTCTCAATAAAGTTTGATGATATTCCCCTTCACGACTGTAAATAACATGTCAGTAGCAAAATGTGCAAAATACACCGAGAAATAATAATGTTAAAACATTGCAGTAATACCCTTAAATGATTTATAATTACAGGATAAACAATAAATAAAACCCGAATCCTGATTTTTTGCAAAAGGAATATTGATTGGAAGTAGGCGTGAGTCGTGAGCATCGACATATTCAAAAAATGATGTATGCACATAAATTACCGGCGATGTAACGGTATGCATCTTTGATTAGTACACATAGGGACAAGCCTCGTTTCTCTTCAACAAGTTTCCAGATCAATATCATTGAACAACTTCTTGACTCCACCGAAAACTAATGATGCTGACGCACTTCAACCTTTATCATCGTCATTATTGCCACTTGGTAAAAACCAGTAGTAGTGCAAAAGAAGCAGAAATACTTGACTACGTGACATTTCGTTGGATTGCTAATACTAAAGAAGATTATGAATGTACGAAAAACATCCAAATAATAAATAATATTATCCTTATCTGCTCGTCAGCAGACAAGAGATTCTCATGCAGCTGCGTTTGACAAAGTATGAGTCAGAGTTAGACCTCTCAGCTTAGTCATCGCTTCTTCTTGGGATTAGTGCAGTCTAAGGAAGTGGACAAAATGGCAAAAATGTATGCAGTCATGTAAAAAATTCCTTGTACATGTTTAAGAAGATGTCAAGACATATAAGGCAATAAAAAATTAGTTTTGATCCATCTTTCTTACTACACGCTGCAATCTGGTTCGTTTGCAAACCCAATAAAGCTCGAGAAAAATAATAATGGTTTTATGTCTTATATGCGGGATATGATTGTCTAATTTAAGTGGTACAATAAGATCGCACCCACCCCGTAATATGCATGCCCTGAGCATTTCTTCACTTTAAAAGTATTGCAAGAAAAGCGCAAGAACACTTCTCATCTTCTGCACTGAGTCTATGCCATGAACACAGAGTTTTCCTTCCATTTTCCATATCGTACAAAACAGTCTATAATGCTCATGATGGTACTTTTTCGTGCATCTCAGTTTTATTGTGTGGTACGAAACCACAATTTTCCCATCTTCTATTTCTACTTTCCCATAGAAGATTAAAGAAAAAGACGAGGTGACTGAACATCAGAAGATGAAATAAATTGCACTGCAAGGCAGTCAGCAGAAAAAAAAAATTAAAGTGACAAAAAATCCGTTGTTCACTACAATACGAACAGCTATCGTGCAACAAAGCAGAAGGCAGGCAGAAAATCTCGAGAGTAAAACTATATGATAACTGAGAGGAGAAAGAATAGAGCAGAAAAACGAACATGAACATGGTGAAGTAGAGTTTTGAACATGGTACAACCCCCGTGTGGTGTGTGTGCTCCCAACTCTTTCCTTTTTGTGCCTTCAACCCGCGGAGTGGAGAACAAGCAGAGCCAGAGGAGGAAAGACACATCAAAGCATTTCATTTCATGCAATTTTTCATAATCTTTTTCTAAAATTGTCTTCTGTCAGTTCAAACGCTTAGAGAAGCTGTGTTTCTTTTCTGTAAAGTTTTGAGCTGGTAAAGAACACACATTAGCAGAAGAGGTGTAAATCAACGCATATTTCTCTTACTATATTGGGTCTGTATATAAGTCAGTATAACCTTAACTTGGTTAAGGTCTAAAGTCTAAAGTTTGTCATCGCTTTATTTTATAAAATTCATGGAAATCTGAGGCTGACGCCTGTTTGACGCGGTTGTGTATTCATTTTCATTTGTTGGCAAAGTTTGCTTAAAGCTAAACTTAGGGAACATATAAATCTCACGTAGTTTTCTAATTTAATATGGAACGATTTATTTCTTACAATGAAATGTCTGTTTTGAATTACCAGTAGTACCTAAATCAATTTTTACGCAATATTGAATAACAAAAATGAATCTCGTTTCTTGTTAACATACGTTTTCTTTTCTTTCTTTGACTGACTGTTGATTGTAAGATTTGTTGGTTCTCACGTACATTGACAGTTATCAACAGTACTTTATTTAAAAAAGAAATTGAAAAAGATAAAACTCTACGTGATATGATAGTGCTCCAGATATGTAACAGGAAAATTGTTAATTTCTAGATAACATGAAACAAACAAGTCGACACGTACTGACTTTTCATTTTCTTTTCGATATAACCAACAACGAAGCACTAAATGATTTCGTCATTTTTGGGCTAGGCTTTCAGCTGCAAAGATTTTCATGTCCAGATAAAACACTAAATTATTTCATTATTATCAATTATATTAAGTCAAAAGAGAAGGAGCTGTCATGTTTAATTCTTTGCGGACGCTGCTGCCGTGCCATTTCTAACACATCATCAATGTCATCGCCGGCAGTTGTTGTTGTTGCACTCAAGTTGGCCGCAAAAGGCAGGGATTCGAAAATGTCGGCTTGTGTTTGCCAATATAGTAGCTGTATGCTAGCGTGTGCACTCCCCTTTTTTATATCAATCTTACAGATAGCCTTAACTTGGTTTGTGCGATCGTTGATCAAGCGGAGATGATGAATAGAAAATCGAGTTAAAAGTTGGGTTCCCACTTAAAGAGCGATTAATCAAACAAGTCGCAGTCATCCTCTTCGCAGGACGACATGGTTCTTTATTTTTTGAGAGGAGGCCTGCTTGTTGGAAACATTTGTTTAACTATAATTGCCATACTTCATACAATGTTAAAATTTGTCTGCAAGCGTTACTCTTCTTGAACATATATACGATGATTTTATTGTATGATACTTGCTGGAACCCAAGTTATTATTAATATATCTTTCTAACAAACTATTTTTAACCTGGTACATATATATATATATATATAATGAGTTATAAGCTGAACAAAATAAATCTGCCCGCAGAGGTCGTGTCATCATGTTCATATACAGGAGCATTATGATTATATGGGCAGTATCTTGCAACTGCATTCCACTTGATTTAACGAATCGGTAGGCATCTATTGAAACTTTAATGGCCACTTTAGAAGTTTTGAATACCATTTAAAGTGTTTCCACAGGGCATGAACAATCATACTCATGACTCATAAAAAGCATGTTAGCTTCTTGTTGCATCAAATAGTCATCATGATCCTCTCGTCTCGCTGATCAGGTCAGTTTATATAGAAGAGCAGTTAAGTTGACTCACTCTGTCATCCGTTATCTCTTTGGTTCTTTAATTTGTAGTTTAAAGCAGAACTACGTATATGTATTTTTTACAACGTTTGTTCTCCATCGACTTTTGAATATCTGCATTCTTGTATTATACGCTTTTGTGAACCAATTTCATGGTTCATGGCTGTAATCTGCAATTGAAACGCAGTAATAGGGCATCGGTGGAAAAGATGAAAAATGATTACTTGTTACTTGGTATGCTAAAGTCAGAGAGATACGATTTTGTTTGGAAAAGTACAAAGAGCTTATGCAATGGTAATTATTCAGAAACTATTCAATTTGACGCTTTAAGGGAATCGTGCTTGGGTACGTGTGCATCTGCATTCGATACCAAAATGTACAAATAGTAATCGCAAAAAAACATCAATAAAAATGTGAAATGCTCTCTTGTTCTGTAAATCTTTGCGTGCCATCGTCGTACCATCATCAGCATGTCAGCAAAAGATATTCACGTTTTCTTTTCACTGCACACATGATACTTCTTTCTGCTACTCAAACTTGAAAACTGGGGATGGGATGAAATTGACTTGATTCAAGGTCTCTCTGAAAGGTGGTTTTTGCTGTACCATGAAAAAATCTCTGAAGGAAAAGACTATATCATTGTTATAATATCAATAACGAGCATTGCTGCCAACAGCAATGTCAAAACAAAATGGTTTTGATATCCACAAATGCTCATCCCTAGGCTTCCATATAAAATGTAAATTTGCTGTTTCTGATCCGATGCTCGTATCGTGATGTAGTGGCAAGTTATATGCAACAATAATAGCAGTGGTTGATCTGGGAGTTCCACGTGAGATCATATATTGGTTTTTCTCCAGGCAATAAAACACTCGCTTTAATGCCAGATATTATGATGGCTTCCCTCACTACCGCATTGTTATGTGGTTTAAATTTTTTTATTGACGAGTCTTAAAAACATTACGACTACGACTTTTAGACACTCGCTGTCTCTGGTATCAGCTCAAAGCTTTAATGGACTGCAAGACTAATCCTGGATGTCTGAGTGAATTCCAACTATATGTATTATTGTTTGCAATAAAAATGCTTTTGTAAAAGTTTCATTTTTAAGTATCATATTGCTCCTCTGACTTTATATTGATTTTCTGGTTCAGTCAGCCATGACTCCAGTAAAATGCTATCAGTATCTACATAAAAGTAACTGTTTCTGCACTGCATGAAAATTAGATAGATGAAAAATGCAACGATATGAAATTTAATAGTGGTCGGTCTCGTTTGCATTTTGCAAAAGGAGATAAAGGATCTTAGTTACGTCATAAGAAAACTACCAAACGACGATGGCGGATTTTCAATTTATAATATATGCACAAAATCATGATTTTAAGAAGTATTAATGGGATGTTTTAAATATTTTCTTGCATATTATCATGAAGAAATCATGCTTAAAACTGAAACAAAACGTTTTCGAGATGTTTGTGTCATGTTACAAAATGCCCGTTTAATTTGAAATCTTCTTTTTATGCATATCTCATCTTAAGATGTTGAAGGAATGATATCTTTCTGCTTGCCCTTGATTGATTTAATCTTCACAAGGCTAGTGCATATTAGGATGCATAATTACAGACAACAACACTGATTTAATTTACAATAAACATTGTGTGATGTTATGTTCCTGTTCACAAACCGGAATGGACAATAGAATTACATGCAGATTTCAGTATAGTAGATAGAACATTGCACGATTGTTCAGTTTTAATTGAAGTCCAACTGTCGCTGAAAATGTCACTCAGTTTTTTGTCTAGTGTACATGCATTTTATTACTGGTTTTGTTGAAATTGGGTTTAGGTTAGGTACAATACTTTAATGTACATGCCTACTAAAGAGTCGAAAAAACTATAGGGAGTAAAAAAGAGGATGTTGCTGCAGTTTGTAAAACATTTTCTCATAAAAGTAGCTTTGCTGAATAAGAGGACACACCATTATGATGAAGCAGTTGTCATGAAATGACTATGCTTGTTCGTAACCATCAAAAGAATTTGCAAACTCATTCCTTAAGAAAGCAAAAAACATTCTTGTTCTTCTTTTACATCCGAGTTCATTGTTCATTTCACAGCACGGTACGGTGACTAGACATAGCACACATTACACTATGCTACAACGAAAATGACTTCACAGCGATTATTAGAAGATTGGCGACAGCTCCATTATGTATTATCAGCTGCAAAAAACGCAAATGCACGTATTGATATTAGCTCCAAAGTCCCAATGCTACTTTAACGCCATGATGATGAGCACCACGTATCACCAAAAATACCGTAATTTTGAATAGCTTTTTCAAAGAAATGTATACCCACTACTCACACAGATAGATTACCTTTACAGTAAGTAATTTTATTTTTATGTCATCAGCTTAGAATGAGGGTAGACAATTTAACAGTTCGAACTTGGTACTTATGAAGTTTTCCCAACAGGTAACTGGTAAATTAGGCTGCAGGCTACAAGTTGCAAAGCAATCCAAATTTTAAAGGATATCCAATGAACAGGTAAAACAGTGTGTTCATACTTTCATAGAATTTGCTGTGGAAAAGGGTTTACAATTTTTTCCAGATTTGTATTCTCAGCACTAAACTATAATGCTTTCTCCATTCAAATTACACGAAAACGATTCCAACTTAACTTATGTTATGTAAACGATGTTTCGTCTATTTGTACTCGAGTAAAAGTGCACCATCATCATCAACGCCAGGATTTTGAGATGCATGCTTAAACTTGGCTCGAAATTCATTACATTGCATTCTCAAAAGGAGTTAATAAATTCCAACATGTCAAAACATTGAAGCACTTAGCTCTAAATAGACTACTTCCAATATATTTGTAGATAGCATGTATCCATTTCCTATAAAAACATTCTTTTCTCTCATTTGTTATTCCTTCTGCCAACACCATGTTATTTTTCCATTCAATAAAAGGCAGCAAAAAACTAAGCTGTTAGTAGATCCATTTGGCATGCCACCATGTAGCAAAGTAAAAAAGTGTTGGTAAACGATTTACCGCTTTCTGAAACTGATACCACTTCTCGGGATGCATTTTCCATTTTTTCTCTCCTTTTCCTAGTGATATCATGACTCGTGCCGCGCTGTTATCCAGCAATAGTATTCTACATGAAGAAAGGAGAGAGACGCCAAAAGCACAAAATACCGTGCTCATATCGTAGATAACCCATATATCTTTCTTGGAGTTAAACTGTTGATTCAGGGTTTCATTCCCAGCACGCTTAAGGAAAGTGGTGGTGACAGCTTCCAATTCCTTTAAGAGCAGTGCCAAATGTCGGCAAACGCAAATGGAAATGAGCCCAGCGTATTGCCTTCCTGCGCCCTGGCGATTTCAGTTCAATTTCTATTCATTTCCACTCCTACCATTTCTACCTCAAGTTGACTTGACTCGACTGGTGTGTTAGGTTATACCAACTATAAGGTACTTGACTTTCATGTAAATACTATAATGGGAATGGATATGTAGTTTACTACGGGGCATGCAGACATATAGCATCAATAGTACTATTGATGCTGCTATATTTGTAAAAAACAAGGGAAAGGTATTTTTAATTAAAGTAAAACGGAAAGAATGTGTAAGTGTTAAGAAGAATGACAAACAGGGTGGGTGGGGTGGTGGCCCTAAAATTTCTACATCCGAACTCAACCTCCTCCTTCCTTTAATATGTCTTTAGCGCTGGTGTACGGGGAACTGACATATGAAGTGTCGCTACTCAGAAGAACTCATAATAAAATGACATGACATGGATTACTTCATTATACCAGTCTACCCTTCATGTTCATTTCAGTTGGCAACAGTTAAATGGACACAGAATATATTGGCAATGTAACCTTGCACAACCTCGCAATTTCAAATGGGGGAGGGTATCAAGATAACATTTTTGTATTTGTATAATTTATACTTCCTTTTCTTTCTGGAGACTAATAAAGATAATTTGCAATTTCCCCATAGTTCAAATTTCAAGCTTGGTATAACGCATAGTCATGAAATGAAAAAATACCTACTTACAAGTCATCTTTTAACGTGCCACCTGCCTTCAGATAAGATAAAAAACGCAAAGGAGGACAAAGAATAATGTGTACTAGTATATCCCGGTAAAGTAAAGCACAGCGAACAAATGACTTTTGCAAAGAAAATTCTGTTGATTATACTAATGCAAAAAAAACTGACACTTCATATGCATACTTTCCTAAAGGAAAAGTAACAACTCCTTATTCACGTAAATGATATTATATGCTAAACATTTTGGTGATATCTACACATGCTTTGTTATTTTCGCTCCATTTTGGAAAAACCTAATTCATATTTAGTACGTCTGTCATTTTCATTTCTTTTACCATAAATGCATACGTGTTGTAAATGAAACCGCATAATGTGAAGAATATGAGATAAATATATATTTAGGCAGTGTAGATCGTAATATACGATATTATACAATTCGTAAGTCTTTGTTCTTTGGCTACCGAAATACCTCGCTTACTGACAAACTGTTAAATGTGCTGAGGGCATTTGAAGTAGCATATGCAAGAGAGAATGCCAGATAAAGTCGAAGATTTAAAGAATGGACGACTACCGGTCCTTTCGTTAGTGAACAATTCTGCTACATACTAGTTCAATGGGGATTGAGAATGAAAATATCCTCAACACTTAAACGTTACAGTGTGACTGTTAAGTATAGGAAAGGTTGCTCTACAAAATCTTTTAAAATACGCGTTTCATTTCATTTCGTGATAATACTAGCAAGAATGCATTGTGCATCTGACGTGTTTGGCTTTCCGAATTTACTTTGCTGCAGCATCCATGCACCCTCAAAACAGGAAAGGCCACAAAAAACGTCCCTCCACACTACACACACACCTTTTAACGTGAAGGTAGGTAGGTAGTTTGTAATTGGATGGAAATAGGGTGACTAGCTACTTGAATTTTTGAACTTATCATCTCAACTTTATGTACAGTTACAATTTTTCCATAATGCTGATCGTGTCTATGTAATATACAGCTTCAGCCCACAGCGTCTGAAAAATTTCATGGCATGTGCATGTTACCTGAAAAAATAATGGTTTTCACATCTGCTGTTCTATCAACCTGCAACGTCAGTGCTAAGAAGAGGGGTAAAATATTTTGTTTTGGCCTTAATCCATATTATTTTCTTCTTTCCTGTGGCATTGAAGGCTGGACGAAAGGAAATGGGTAATTGCAGCTCGTCATACAAATAATATTAAAATACAATGAATACGATTCAGTTATGCGCATAATATACCAGCTTTATATCAAAACTCAATGTAATAAAAATTAAAATCAAAAGCGTCCTAAATCCATTTCCAAGAATTTTGTATTTTACACAATGTATTCTTCATTTAAATGCTTTTTATGTTTTGTGCATGCTTTGTAAAGGCACAATATTTACGTTTTTTACTTTATCTTTAATTAATGGTCTTACAAAATATACTTGATGGATGATACCCCTTCATATAACTGGACATGATAAGCACTTATTGTTAGGTGCATGAAGCAGTAAGTTTGAATGAAACATGTACCCATGTGCATATATTGTATTCATTCCCTCTTGTTGTGTCGTGTCAACCAAGGGCG
The DNA here is from genome assembly GCA_029691765.1 of Entomobrya proxima. Lineage (NCBI taxonomy): Eukaryota > Metazoa > Arthropoda > Collembola > Entomobryomorpha > Entomobryidae > Entomobrya > Entomobrya proxima. The sequence continues at coordinate 32,958,720 of CM056171.1, read as the reverse complement.
AGGACAACTGGGCGATTGATTACAGTCTGTACAGTCACAAAGCAAGGTCTTACTGATTTCAGAAATATTTGCATATTGTTGTTTAGATTCGCAAACTGTAAATAACCTACATCAAGCATATCGCACTCAACTAAACCATTCATTAGCCTTTTAGCACGTAATAGTCATTTAAATGAAAAGAGCTTCCAAATATCAAACTATTCTGCGTGCAACACTTTAATTCAATAAAATATCTTTTGTAAATCTGTAATTAAACAATATCAATGAAATTAACCTTTGGTGCATACACATAAATTATTGTAGGTCTCGTCGATACACTCAACAATTAAACAAATATATTTTCTGGAATAAGAACAGAATAATTAAAAAGTGCCTTCATTTCCCTTTTTTGCTACCATTCTTGATATTACAACGTCATTGTAACTTTGCGTTAGGTGCCTACATAAGTACCAGTGAGTGCTTATAAAAAAGCGTGCACGCACTACGCACAATGGTTTGACTCGTCTCTACTTCATGAAAATGCAAACATGCCCTTCCACAATTTTGCACATGAGTAAAATAGCCATGTCTGGCCAATAAAATTGGTTAAAATGCGTGCTTTGAATGAATCAAAACTGGTCCAAATGAAACATTATTATTCAAAACCAATTCAATGCCACATGTTAAAGGATGTTTGCAACTTGCGCACATGCAATCCCAACAATTCATTGAACATTGTCTATAATTTTCTATAAGCCCACCAATTCAATTCTTCCATTTTGGGACATTTGAAATGGCAAAATATTTAGAAAACATTTGAGATAAAGCATCAAGCCAAGGTAGTAAAGCAAAGTATTGCTCAAAAATAGATTATCAGAAGAAAAAAACTATGAAAATTCTTACCTTAAAAATCCGGAAAAATCCTGGTCAAATCCGTTAAAATGCAGAAATCCAATTTTATATCGGTTTCCTTGTACTTGAACTGTTGCAGAATATTACAGTGAGCGAAGCACAGACTAAAGGATAAAAAATCAAAACGATTCTTTGTATATATCACACCCGGTAAATGCAATCCGGTAAAAACGGTTAAAAAGTTGTATGATGTGGCTCTAAACTTTCCGAAAGCAAGACCAACTGTCGACTGGCTCGTTTTACTCTTATGTTGTTGGTAAGGCAAGCAAGACAAGGGAAGCAGAGGAAAAGAGTACGTTTGGAGATGGGAAACGGGGATATTATAGGTATGATGTTTTAGATACAAGAAAAGAACGAACGAACCATGAGCATTGTACGCCACACCGAACCAAAAAGCCTAACTTTGTAGTGCTTACTACTTCGTCTATTTGTACAGTTGAATCTTCAGTTCTCAGTATATTATGCATATATATTGTGCGTGGACATATATATTGGTATAAACGTACAACGTATCATATAAATTTTTCTTGGGTTTTTGTGATACGGGGGTGCGCTAGCTTTATATGCGTTGGCTTTAGCTACTACACTCACCCCGTCAAACGAAGAAACCAACGCATCATGACAGAAAGGGAGAGAATGCAGAACAAAGGCTTGGTAGGGCCGTGTGGTGGAAATGAGACTTGAGTGTAAACGTTCTCTTCCCCTATTCCCGTGTTCTTATTGAGCACCAATTTATACAAGAGAGCAACAGCAGTAAGGTACTTTTGTCCTTTACGGATATTTTGAACTTGAATGTGTATGTGAAGTAAGTCTTATTTTTTATATACTGAATGTTGTGAGTGTAACATCCATTTTTCTAATTCTAACGCTAATACCCATTCACTACGTTGCTGTAAAACAACAGGGATATATATAATACACCCCTGACCTGTGATGATAATGCCGGTATAAGAAAGTCAGTAGCGTAGATGGGTATAGATAAAAATATAAAATGTATTGGGACAACTCATAGAGCTTCTGTTTTCATCTTTTGTGCATGCTCTTATTACGTGTAGTAACAAAAATATAGGATATGAAGATGTAGATCCCAGTAAAAATAAACGTGAACACGGGCATTAAGTTTTGTGCACTGACATTAACAAGTAAAGAGAAAGATTATAATATCAGTGAAATAGAGATGCATCAAGAGATGGGAACTAAAATGCAAGTGGCAAGTACTTACACTTAGCGGAGTAAATAAATAAGGAATACTTTTGAAAGCCAAACGAAAGTAAAAATACAACATTATATTGAGGGAAACGCTTAGGTCAGATGCAATAAGAGCACGGCATAAGATTTTGGAGGGACAGACGGACAAATATATGTTGTTGGAAAAATGCTCTGCAGAACTGTTTCGTCTACAGTCTACCACTTACTCCAAATAAATGGAAGTTGTTACCACTGCTGGAAAAAGGGACAAGGGTAGCCGATTGGAGATTAGATGCAACTGAGGAAACCCTTGCGATTTTGATCCTCCGATGCAATGCAACAACTCAGTTTGAAATGGTATTATGCTTGGCCTAGAGGGGTGCACAATATCTCAGTATATATTAAATCCAAAGATCCTTATTTAGGGAATACGCTGACTTGTATAAAGCGCTAAAAGACCTCAATTTAGCTGCCTGCAAAGTAGCTTCTGATTTCTGACTGTTGAATGCTCTACGTTTTTAGTCAGCAAAAGATCCCAAGTCCCAAGATACGATCTGATGCGGTAGTTTGGTTATTCCGTACTCAGTTTTGCTTGATAATGAATGGAATAAAACGTTCTTTTGAAAAAACAATAATATTATGTATGAACAAAGCGTTTTTGTGAAATGAACTTGCATTTGCAAAGTCAAAACCTTTTCATGAAGATGAATGAGTACCGTGCTTACTATACTATGAGTTTATGAATGTTTATTTTGCTTTTCTATTGATGAGTAATTTACATAATTTCTCAACATGCAAAATTTGCATTGCAAGTACCCAAAATCTTAATGTCAATGTAGGCTATTGGTTGAATCTTGGATCGTCATTTAAGGTACCGTGTTGTCTTTGTTTATTTCTCATGTACCATCTAGTCGTTTTTACATTAAGTAAAATCATATTTTAAAAGTTCATATAAAATTTGCAAGCTTAATACGAATTAGATTTATACAAAATATAGTTGGCTAGACCCGCAGGACGAATTTCGATAAATCCGAGAGGCGTTAGTACCTATGTATTATCCTGAAAACGTGGTAATATTGTAAGATATCATACAAAAATAGGCTTCCCGGTTAATTATTTCAAAGCTCATATATTGCAGACAATGACTTCGATACTCCATCCAAACCCAAACAAAGCTTCCCCTATAAAACGCGTTTGACATTTCTTATGGATGCATGCACATGCATAATATAAGCATTCAACCGACATCTATCAATGGTACAAAGAACTTAGCAATACTTGCATGGTATTCATAGAGTTTATAATGCACAGCATAACCTAGATTATAAATTAAGTTAAGTTTTCCAATTGATCGCAATGCATCGAAAAAAAATTGTTCCAGAACAAATAATTGTATAATTTAAAAGTACAAAGTACCCTATATCTGTTTTTCTTCCTCTAGTAATCTATAGTTTAGTTAACACGGGCAATTGATGAATTTACCTAATGCGCAGATTATCAAGTCTCCTTTGCAGCCATACAACTCGGTGGATTTTTTTCAACCCTTTAGACTTTAAAGAATATTATTGTTTTACTTGCGCTCACCGGCTCACAGTGTCATCGTCATCACACTGTGAGCCGGTGATGGCAGTTCCGGGGAAATCCATGAGTCATGCATGCAAGCACAACACTTTGCAATGACGAAAAGGTTGGTAGTTGGTGAAAGTTGATAGAAAAAGGGGGTTTTGCGAACATTGCCATTTCATTATATGACTAGGGATGCATTGCACTTGTCCCGAAGAAAGTAGAATATTTTATGATGCTGACCGATGATGACTAAATGAAGTTGTTGAGTTGCTGTAAATGAGTCACTAAACAAACATGCGAAATGCACGTGCAATTATACTTATACACCCTTTCCTGTGATAAATCGATATCTTTAAACGGCTTGAAAAGCCCGAATATCAGTTGCTATCCGGTTTTGTTTAAACTCTGTTCGGTTCTAACATTGCAAAAATATATATTGACAAACCTTCCGGGTAATATCATCTTATACCTCTAGAGATAGAAGTAAGCATTCCATTTTCATTCAAATTATAGTATGCGTTTGTCACTCTAAAAACCCGAGACTTTTACTTTTAAAATAACTTTTTACTGTGGGGACCCCTGTGGCATTCGAAAATGATGTACGTACTCTATCCCTGATACTGATGAGTGATGATGTAACCAAACCTATATCGAAAATATAAATATTTAACACTTTCGGGTTATTGCATTTCTGCTACCTTACACAAATTTTGTCTAAAAAATGAACAAACAATCAGTTCATTGATTTCAAAATACGGTTTTATTTTCAACTTCATACTGAATCAGCTAGAGTAAAAAGTTTATTACCGCTCTACATATTTTACGATAACTTATTTTATAAACCCTCAATTAGACACTCAATTAATCCAACATATTTTTAAAAAGTCTATTATTTATTTTTGCCCTCTTTCATCTCCTGTAATTGAGTTTTCAACTCCTTCAGTTCCAAATCTGGAACATATCTAGTTTCTGTATGCTCCGGTAAATGGGGATGAACACGTAAGGTAACTCCTGCTGGTATTGAAGCCTCCACAACGTTAACTAAGATGGGTAGTAAAATAGCCGAAACATCCACTATCTAAAGGGCAAATCAAAAGAACATAATATGGATTAATTAACACCACCATCCTAGCTTTAAGATCTCTAATTAATATTCTTGCTAACTGAGAACTAGTCGTACCTGTACATTCCGTTCATATAAGTTCAAATGATACTCGGATTCAATCGCAGAACTTTCCGGTTTGAGCTGTGTAACCCTAAAATTCTGGGCAGGCGTTGCCCAACTAAAATGTAAAAAAATAAGGACCAACAAATAACGGTTCAACACTGAAAATTACTACCGTTAGTCTTGGTCTCCTTCCAAATAGACTAATCACGTGAATTACCTGTCTTCCACGTCTATTCCAATCCGCTCTGCAGTCCTATGCACATACTTGGCAAATTTCTCCAGCACCGAAAAATCATACCCTTTCATCTGAATGTTAAGGGCATCGTATAAAGGAACTTCAGGTCCAGTTGGCTGTAAACATTTTTATAATAGTTCTTGCATAAATAGATCACAAATAGATTAATAGATAATTAACAATTCACCAATTAAGTAGTCACAAAGCTTACCTCACTTAATCCTTGACCTAGCACCGGGGAACAAGAAATTTGCTTGCTGAAACAGTTCGGGATCTCTGTCCGTGTGTTAATCCTAATTAGCCGGTTAGATAGCCGACTCAAAGCTCTTGCGGTAGAAAACATTGCTGTGTTCTTTAACTTTAAATGAAACTTTAACTTTTACAACTATTCATCGAATTTTCATGTATTAAACCGGTGCGGTTTGTCCTTATAAGCAGACTGTCTTTGAGTTGTTTATAAACAGTATCATCTGTGTATAGCGCTTCAGCTGGCCAGATGATCAGGATGTACGCAAATCCAAGCCTTTGTTCAACAAACGGTTTGGTCAGTTTTCTTGGCTTGTTTGCTTGTAGACACGCTTGACGCTTCATTGTCATTAATTGTGCAGTCGCTGTTCATCCTAAAACTACATAAATCTTTGATTAAATTAGTACTTAAACTGAAACGAATAGTGGATATTTTAGAACCTATGAAACTGGTGCATCAAAAGCTTTCATTCTAAATCTACAATAATAATATTATATGGTATCATTGTACGTGTTTGTTTCTTCAGCTTCAGCCTCATCTTGATAAAAAATGTACTTGCGTCATCTTCACATGATGTGGAGTGTAAGAGCAAATAATATCAGTTTAGTTTAAACAATTGGTTTTATGCATGCTTTGATTGCTTTTTGTCTTTATACAATAACAGCCGCCGATAGATCATCATCTCGGAGAATCTTCGTTGGAATTATGGCACTATATCTAACTATAAGCAAACACAATTCTGATCTTTTTATTCTTTTACTATCGTTCAATTAATCGCACTGTATATCACAATGAGTCGTTAAATGAAATGATAAAATGAATACATGTACACCCGCTTGCCAATAAATCCTTTAACTTTCTTGCCTCTGCAAATTTTCTCTTAACACGGCAGCACACAACTTTGAATTTTTGGGAACATGGTGTAGTAAATACTAGTACATTAACATTAAGCCCGACTCATCCAAAATGTGGAAACTATTCCCAGTCTGCATATCTGTCGTAGCCACCGTTTACCTTGCAACGGCTGACCCTAGCAAAATTAGCCCCCAACTACATGGTATTTTGCAAAATGGAAACAAAGCAAACGCTGTGATCTATTTCAAATCGGGAATCCAGTCCACGCTCAAAACCATTCCGCAGATGCGAAAGGGAGGAGATCGCGGACAACACATCAAATCCATAGTGGACGCTTTGGAGAAAAACGCTGCTGCCTCTCAAGATGGAGTGCTCCAAATGCTGTCTGGCCGCAGTGGTGGCGCTGATGAATTCCGTTATTTCAAGAGATACCCTACCAGTAACCTTATTTATATAAAGGAGGCAACCTTGGCAGTTATACAAAAAATTGCAGAGGATCCACAGGTGTCCAAGATCTCGGAGGAGCCTATTGTCAAACTCGTGAGTTTTACGCAGTCGGCAACAGAAGAAACTCTAGAAGAAACAGAGCGAAAGAAAAATACAACAAGATACATGACGTTGATTCAAACAAAGGAAGCGTGGGAGGAGCTAGGAGGAAACAAGGGAGAAGGCATCCTCGTTGGAACCATAGACACCGGAGTTCGGGCAACTCATGAGGCTCTCAAGGACAACTTTGTTGGCCTGGAATATGGCTACTATGATGCAGTGGAAGGAAATCCAGTTCCAAATGATAGTGACAAAACATTCGGACATGGAACAGGTGTGGTTGGAATCATTGCTGGTACAACAAAGGAGGTAGGTGTTGCGCCATCGGCCAGATGGATGTCATGCAAAGCTTGTAATGATACATGTCCCTATGAAGCCCTTCGAGATTGCATCAAATGGATCGAATGTCCGACGCTTTTTAACGGATCTAACCCCGACTGCTCAAAGGCACCCAGAATAATCAACAATTCATGGGCGAGCGTCAGAGGAGAAGACGGCTACAAGGAAGACATGATGAGATGGCGAGCCATGGGTATAATCCCTGTATTTTCAGCAGGCAATGAAGGAAATAAATGCAATTCGAGCACCGCTCCCGGAGAATATTCTTTTGTCATCTCCGTTGGGTCCACAGGCAAAGATGATATACTTGAATATGGATCCAGCATAGGGCCTGCTCCTGACGGAACACTGAAACCGGATCTGGTAGCTCCTGGTGAATATGTGTATAAACCAGGCGCTTTGAGTGATGATCATTATACAGCGTTTACTTCTGGAACTTCTTTCGCTGCCCCCCATGTTACAGGAGTGATAGTACTTCTGATGGTCAGAAATCCGGACTTGACTTATGAGGAGGCTTATGAATTTCTGACTCAAACTACGGATCACACTGCTATCAACAAACCATACGTACATACCTGTAAAGAAGAATCGAATGCCACAATTCCAAATAATTTCGTTGGCCATGGTAGACTCAATGCTCTTAATGCTGTAAAAGCTCAAACTGCAAAACTTAAGCAGTAATAGACTCAAAAAACAAAATATTCGTACGAAATTGCGTTGCGTTTGTATATTAATAATAAAAATATAAATTAATAATTCAAATCTCAAATATAAAATACTATAATATATATTTGACATGCTCGAATATATGATTTGTTGTTTAGTATCATTATTGCCATTTCATTTCATTATCACACAAAATTATTGGATTCCCCTACTTGATCCCGTAAAATGAGTAAATATTTTATTATATAAATAGGTGAATTGTATACTACATTCGTAATTCAAATTCAGCTCGGGAGCAAGCGGTAAAACTACCGTTTCTCACAGATTTCTCATTTCTCACATGAAATTTCTGGGAGATGCAGACGATTGGATGCAGCCGCGACTTGGGATTAATAATTTAATATAATTATGAGACATATTAATCTGACATGCATATGATAAATGAAAGTATGCTACTACTACCGCTACCGTATAGTTCCAAATTTAAGGTGCAGATTTTGTGCTTCTGACAAAATGCTAAGAAATAATAATTTCGGTTTCAATGTTTCGGAAGGTTCAATTTGATTTCAAATAATGTTTATTTAACATTTAAATGTACGTTGCAAGCTACACATTTCAAACTTTCAAAGCCAAACTGCAATGAAGAGAAAACAAGAAAACAATATTTGTCTAACATCTTACGAGAAATACTTAACATTTATAGATTTAAAGTAGCATTTAAAATTAATATATATTATAGTCATTAAAGTTGAATGATTAAGCATTGAAGAAAAAATGAAGATTAAAATCTCCAGCAATGGGATATGGATTAAAATTAAAGATTTGTAAATAATATTCTTAAGAAGTGTTACTTGAATAATGCACAGAAATGTAGTGGTTGTTTAGGCATTACCCTGAACATTTTCCTCGATCCAGTCAACATAGGATGCTACACGAGTGTACACGCCAGGAAACCCAGGCCTGGCGCAACCTGGATTTATAAACAGGAATTAAACATTCATCCTGAAAATTGCACAAGTAAGCACATTTTAAAATCACAACTTACCGTAACCCCAACTGGTTATGCCAAGTAAGATTGGGTCGTCCTGATCATCACTGACACAAGGACCACCCGAGTCGCCTTGGCAGGTGTCCTTGCCTCCTTGCTCCAAGCCCGCACAGATATTGGTTTCTGCTATCACTTGGTCGTTTCCAAAAATGGATGCATACAGCTCCGCACATTTCTCATTGCTTACCAGTGATACGTTTGCAAATAGAAGTTGGTCCGAAATTTTGGATCCGGTTTCCGTTGTTAATCCCCATCCTGATATGATAAGTTGTTCACTGTACTCCTCGCCTTTATTTGGTAGACTCACTGCTTTTACATTGTCAGTCTCCTCGAATGACTTTTGGAGAAAAAGGATGGCGATGTCGTTATGAGGGCCGTAGTTCTCGTGGACTACAATTTTCGCAACCTCCGAGATTTGCGTTGATTCCGATGGATGTTCCAGAGTAATTGACCCAGCCATTACGGTCAGACCGGATGTGGAAAGGTCGGAAACGCAATGCGCAGCAGTGACTGCTACATTGAGTTCTGAAATCATGGAAGATTTTATTAGTATGGCACCACAAAAATGACTACCGTAGTACTGCAAGCTGAGTTGGAAGGGCAATTGCCCAGGCCTTGCTGGTTTCCCCCCGACAATTTTGTCAACACTTGATGATTCTGATGGATAGGATGGGTAATAACCGTAGCTTTCGGTTGTAAAATTTAAAACCGTGAGGGACAATAAGAAAGAGAATGCAATTATAGGACTCATTTTGTATGAGTACTTTAAATTGATTTTTTAAAGAGGGTTTATGAAAACGTTTTAAGTTAAAGTGGAGAACTTGAGCTTGACAATGACTGGATAAGATTAGATAATCATGGTACCACTGCTCAATTGTATTTATACACAAAAGCTCCTGGTTTAATTTTAAATATATGCTTAACAATTGGTGCTTCTAAATATTTTAATACCAGTAGGATATTTTTAGGATTCAAATAAAAAGCTAACTTATTATGCAGAATTGATAATTAGTTGTTTTTACACAGTGTGGCTCACACTTGACCATGAAAAATGACTACATAAGTTCAAATTTCGGGTTTATTCATTGTCATTACATATATGATTTTTATGTTAGCGTAGAGCTCTTTTCAGGTTTCGCAATATTAATAAAAAATGAAATAGACTGATTTAAAAAATGAATTATATTGTATTTAATTCATATAAACGTATTTTTAGCATTTAAAATATAAAAAAATTAAGTTTTATAACTGTCACAAAGATGGCTTTTGTTTTCAATGCTGAGGATGTAACAGATACTATGAGCAAAGAATTTTAGCATATATTGTTCCAACTTTTACAGCTTCATGTGTATACTTTCCGATTCAACGTCAGCGTATATTGATATCTTCATTAATTCTCGCGTATAAATGGAAGGAGTTATTATTTTCTAAATTATAGTTTGTTTTTTATTGCATTGCATTGCTTGTTCCAGAAGAGGTAATAATAAAAGCAAGGTGATCTGATGTTCAAGTACTTAAATGATTCAGTTAAAATTATGGTAAACGAAAAATAAAGCCTTCAGTCAGTATCTAGCTAAAATTATGCTTCAACTTTATACAGAAAGAATACATTTTACGAGACTTGGTAGGTATTTTGTTCAAACCAAGGAAGCTAAATAGAGTTACCTATTCAACTTCCTTGGTTCAATCAAACCGTTTTATAACTATTGAAACATTACGAAACACAACTAGTCTTATAGACTTGTCAACAGAACTTGTATGTTGTGATTCAAAAGATTTTATTATTTCACATGCATGATTTTATAGTGCGAGTGCGACACTCAACAACTCTGGCTATTTCTAAAATTCTATTCAATTGCTGTAAATATAAAAATTTAATAACAAGGCAATTTATTAGGAATAAAACAAAACAATGTTCTGAGATAAATAGTAAAAGTAATCTGCAAGTGAAATAAGTGGATTACATAGAGAATATTATTGACTTTACATTAGTATCTGGATTTTAGTTTTTAGTAGTATTTGGTTGTATTAAAAATATAGAATTTACGACTATCTGGCGAACATACTTGTTTTTCGACGAAAACCTTGTGCTCATTTATTCAATTTTGGGAGAATTTCATTGTTGTACAGACACGAGGAAGAACAAAAAATATGAATGAGTGTAAATTGTTGTAAATAGTAATTGTAATAAATCTGGAAGATCCCCGTACCTTTTCAGAAGGATAAACAAATTTCTTAGTCAAAATTTAACTTCTAAAACACATACGAAATACACTAAGCATATCAAAATTAAATGTCATTTTACATACACATCATCAGAGCCAAATACAGTTATCACATTCAAGAGAAAAATGCAGCAAAACAGCTTATGAGTCAATGCAACAACACTGGAGTTGACTGGAGTCTCCAAAATAATTTTTGAAATTGAAACGTTTGAGTTTTCTTTTATGCAAATTAGTTCAAACCAACTTTGGTGCAATGTCATCCAACATCCCATTGTACTTAATATCCGAATATCCTATTGCATCATATTTCGCTAAAAGATTACATTGTTTCAAGGATGCGAAGTCAAGAAGTGTTGACTGATTTTGTAAATTCATAAAAAATGCTATTCAATGTTGTTGTATGTAGTGCCACTATTAATGTATATTTGTTTGATTTTTGCTTTTTAGCTAGGCTTACTTTATATTAAATGCGGTAAAGATACAAGCATGATTTTCATTTATGTTCACTAAAAAGTAAAAAGCATACCAATCTAAACGTATATCACTAAACTTTTATTTCTACGCGCGTCATTTCCTTCATTCTATTCAATAAAATGTCCACAATGATGAATTTATCACTAAATTTGAACTATTTAAACTTGACTTGGAATAAGCCTGCAGATAAGATATATATTTGTTAGAAATAGTGCGGATCTTTTTACGTTTGCTAACGACCGCCTTAAGATCAAATTGTCTAAAAGTTATATTACCTATTTACACATTAGCACTGTGTGTGTTCGATGCTCAGAACAAGATGCACACGCACAACTAGATTACTACTGCTAGAATGACGAGAGACGAGACGGTTACTTTTCAACAATCTTTATTACAACTTTCACTAGCAAACTATTGACAAACGAACAGCAAGACTGACCCTGAACGTTGGGAGCGCACTTCCTTTTATACCCAAAATTCTCCCCGTTTTCGTCCCAACCAATCACCGCCCAGTCCCAATAATAAACAACTAATTACCTTAGCAATTAACCCTTGACAGCAATGACATTTGCCTTGACTCCTTTTACAATCCACAAGGAGTCAAGGCATACTAAAACTATACTATAGCTATAATTAACATTAGTAGCATTTATAACTAAAGTTATCACTAAAACCCGCACCTCGTAGATGCCCATACCGATCTCCCGAACCCAACCGTGCATACAACTACTACGTACATATATCCCGAACCCACACTCTACACACTCCAATACACCCCTCCCAGTGACTCTACTAAGTAGAATCACTATCATGGTTCCAGTTTGGGATGCGGTACAGTTTGGCAGCAGGTCTCTTGATGATTCCAGCAGAAGTCCTAACGTCTACCACACGAACCTTTCCATCACCTCCTGGGTAAACGGCCTCCACCACACCTTTCGTCCACTCGTTCCTCAACTGATTAGCGTCAGGAACGAACACCAGCTCACCAACAGTAACATCCGGAGTATCCCGATTCCACTTTGCACGCAAAGCCAACGAAGGTAGATACTCCTTGAGCCAACGACTCCAGAAGTGATTGGCAAGAACTTGCGCGTGCCTCCAACGTTTCCTCAGGGAAAAGTCTCCATCGTCAAAAGCTCCTGGTGGTTGCTTGATGCTGGTAGTTCCCATTAAGAAGCAATTTGGTGTAATTGCCTCTAAGTCATCCTTGTCAGTAGATACAGTAGTCAATGGACGGCTGTTTACCGATGCTTCCGCTTCTGCCAAAACTGTTAGCAAAACCTGGTCTGTCAGAGTCCTATTTTTCAGGATTGTATGCATAGCTGTCTTTACACTTCTAACTAATCTTTCCCATGCCCCACCCATGTGCGGCGCTCCCGGTGGAATAAAATTCCACTTGATCCCTCGGTTCGTCATCCTCTCCTTGATATCTTCGGCATCCATCTCCTTTAGTGCGTTCTTCAGTTCCTTTTCGGCTCCTTTGAAGTTAGTTCCGTTGTCGCTCCAAAGCTCCTCTGGTTCTCCTCGTCGGCTAATGAAACGGTGCAAGGCCATCATGAAGTCGTCCGTAGATAGCGAATGTGCGACTTCCAAGTGCACGGCTCGAGTACTCAAGCAAGTAAAAAGTACTCCATACCTCTTGTCCCGCTTCCTCCCAACAGCCACCTCCAAAGGTCCAAAATAGTCCACTCCGGTAAAAGTAAAAGGTCTACTCGGTTGAGTAACCCGAATCCGCGGTAATGCAGCCATCCGCGGGGGAATTTGTTTGGCTCTCTCCATTCTACACTCCAAACAATCACTTGCTGCCTTCTTAACTGGCGTCTTTCCTCCGAGAATCCAAAATCGCTGCCTTAGCTCATTAAAGATCTTTTCAATTCCATGATGTCCAAAAATCCGGTGGTACCATGCGACAAGTAACTTCGTGACAGGGTGCTTCGGGTCAAGAATTGGTGGAAACCTTCCTTGGTACGAAACATCTGGAGATCTGGCTAGTCGACTGTCAACACATATTATGCCATCCAGCAATATTGGCGATTTTCCTCTCAGTTGCGATGATTTACCCAATTCGCATCCTTCCTTCAAATCTTCAATATCCTCGGCAAAGCTTTCCTTTTGGCACTGTCTTATCCATAGGCATGTTGCCTTACGAATTTCCACCAGAGTTAAAGGTCCTGTTTTACGTGTTGCAGGGATTTCCAGTCTTTCTCCGAGAACAGCCTTGCGATTGTTGACTGCTCGTAGTACCCAAGCTGTAGTTCTGATAAGCTTAAGCCAACTACTGAAGCGATCCACCTTCGGTAAAAATGGTGCTTCCACGATTATGAAACACATAGCTTTCTTCATTTCCAACTCGTCTGCAACTGCAGCTTCCACAATACTACTCGCCTCAACCGGCCACTGACTTTCTGGCTCCCGCAAGAAACTAGGTCCCGTAAACCAGCGAGCTTCCGGTGAAAGGTCAGCAGGTGCAACGTCCCTTGTAGCATCATCCGCCACATTGGATGCAGTAGGAACCCATCTCCAATCCCGGCATTCCGTCAGCTCAAGAATTTCTCCAATGCGATGGGCAATATATGTCTTAAACCTACCAGGATCTTCAGCCCGAATCCAACACAAAACGTTGCGAGAGTCAGTCCATAAGTAAGTTCGACTAATTGGCAAATCCAGATTTTCACGAATGAAGGCAGACATCCTTGCTCCGATAAGCGCAGCTTCCATCTCCAAACGAGGTATCGACACAATTTTGATAGGGGCAACACGAGCCTTGGCCATCACAATGTTCACATTTACTTCACCCCTCCCACTGACACGCAAGTATGCTACAGAGCAAAACGCTTGCTGGCTAGCATCACACATAACGTGCAGTTGAATGTCTTCACTACTTGAGATTGCCGGTCCCAAGCATCTTGGTATTACTACTTCCTGGATCCTTAACACTTGCTCCAGAAACTTTCCCCACTTTTCTTCCTGCTCCATCTTCAACTGTTGATCCCAATCCGTAGAATTTCGCCATATGTCTTGCAGCAAAATCCTTCCACGAACGGTAAGATGAGCAATAAATCCAAGTGGGTCAAAGAGGCTCATGATAAGCCGAAGAAACTCCCGTTTCGTGGGTAGTTTCTGTCCATCCATAATTCTGATGTCAGTATTTCGAAACGCAGTCTTGAATCTAAATGTGTCGGTCTTCGGATCCCAAAACAGTCCCAAAACCCGCTCCAATTTATTCTCGCTCAGCTCCAGCGTCTTCTCTGGGTTTTGATTCCCTGGATCAACGACCTTCAAAACGTCTACATCATTCGAAAGCCATCCTCTGATCTCAAAACCTCCGCGGCGATGAATATCCCGAACCCGAATTATTTTATCAATTGCCTCCTCCGTAGTGGCGCAGCTATCCAAATAATCATCAACATAGTGCCGATTGAAAATTGCGTCAACGGGTTCGGGAGACTCCTCCTTAAACTCCATAGCATTTCTATTCTTGATCCACTGGGCCTGGAACGGTGAACTAACTGCTCCAAAGACCATGACATTCATCTGGTAAATATCCGGAGCTCGGCTCCGGTCCTTCCCCCTCCACAAGAAACGTAACGAACCTACGTCTTCTTGTCGAATGTGCACCATGTGGAACATGTCCCTTATATCCCCACTGAAGCCCACCTCACGTTGGCGGAACTTCATCAACACGTTGATCAAAGGGCTCATCAGATCTGGTCCCTGCAGCAAAGCGTCATTCAGGCTCATCCCATTCGTCTTGGCCGCACAGTCAAAAACCAGTCTCAGCTTTCCAGGCTTATTGGGGTTAGTCGTCCCAAAATGTGGCAAGTACCACACGCGTTCATTTTCAACAGCAATCTCATCTTCGCTCACTTTTCGGCAAAATCCCTTCCCAATGTATTCATCAATTTTGGCAGCATAAAGGTCAGCATACCCAGGATCTCGATCCATTTTCTTTTCCAAAATCCGAAGTCTTGACATGGCTGCTTTCCAACTTTCAGGCAAAACAAGATCATCTGTCTTCCACAGCATTCCCGTTTCCCAGTGGTCACCGATTCGTAGTGACAATCCTTGCATTAATTGCTCAGCCCGTTCATTTTGTTTCGACTGAGGTAGTTTTTTGCAGTTTACCACACCAAGAGACTCCAATCTGAATTGCTCTTTCACCATTTCGTGCAGGCTTGTGTCTGGATCTGTTTCCACTGCTACCATTGCTGTTGACTTGTCCTTGGGTTCGGGAGTACCATTAGGACCATACACTACCCATCCGAGGTAAGTCCAACTGGCAATCGGCGCATTTGTAGGTCCCTCGATGATCTTCCTTCCAAGAGTCAGGTAGCTATGCTGTAAGCCTACTACGATGCTCGGGCGCTTTGGCAAAACTTTAGGATATGGAACGTTTTCTAGATGACTCCATTTCTTGAGTGACTTGTAGCTTGCCATGGGTTGGGCAGGCAGCAGCAAATTGGCCTTGGTACGGACGTTTTCAAGGGTGAATTCTTCCTTTTCATTAACCCCACGAATCTTAAATGAAACAACCTGGGAGTCATCATCAAAGTCGGTCAATCCACCTTGCCACTCCAAGTTCAACGGCTCTCCCGAACCCGACAAGCCTAACAGTTCTGCGACTTCTGTTTCAATCATCGTTAGCGTACTTCCAATGTCCAAAAATGCGTTGACGGTAACTGAGCGTTTTGGTCCTCGCAGTACAACGGGACAAATCTGCAGCAATACTTTTCCTACTGGATTTGAACTTTCTGCTTCTCCTATAACACCAAACATGTGCTTACTCGTTGTAGCTTTTTCATCTCCATTCTTCGTTTCCTTTTCTTCTGTTTTCTTCACATCTGCAGATTGGCTTACAGGTTTCTTCTTTAAGTTAAAATGGAGAAGTGGGTGATGTTCCTGGTCGCAGCCGTCAAAGTCGCATGGAATGGGTTCGGGACACTTTTTTACAGCGTGTCCTTTCTCCAAACAGATAAAACAAAGGTGGTGTTTCTTCACAAAATTCCATCTTTCAGACATTTTCATTTCTTTGAACTTTGGACAGCAGCCCAGTGGATGAGATTTCTTGCATCCTAGCTTGCACCTGACATCAGTAATTACCATACATTGGTTCTTATTCTTCTTTTGCTGTTGAGTTATTGGGCTCCCACACACATTTACGGCACCGGAAGACACCTCGTCCAGAAACAATGACAGCTCCAAAAGATCCGCTGACTTCCCAGATTTAGCAATATGACGTCCCCATTCCAGTTGCAAATGTGATGGAAGCTTCAATCGAAATTCCTCCACAAGTTGAGGATTATTCAGGTACAACGGCAGTTGTAATGACTCCGCTGTAGCACAAACATTCTTCACCGCAATTGCGAAATCAATAAGGGCTCCAAAATCCCCCTCCGCCGGTGATGACATGTTTCTCGCCTTTTCCACCATCTTCTTGATTATGGCTTCCGGGCGTCCAAACCGTTTTCTCAAAACGTCAAAAATGTCATCCAGTTTGGCTGCAGAGTTAAGCATGGATATCACAGACTCCCTGGCTTTCCCTTTCAAACACTTGTGCAGCCTTATGACATTTTCTTCATCGGAGAATCCTCCAAGTTCTGTCGACTTCTTGAAACGCACTTCAAAAGTCGGCCATTCTTCCGGGTCTCCGTGGAAATCCGGAAGAAAATTTGCTCCAGCCTGTCTCGCCACGAAGTTCCGCATGTCATCCGTTGGCTTTACTGACTGGATCACCGTTTTCATTGCTGCTGCTATGGATTCCGCCATTTGATGGAAGCTATCTCGAGGTCCATCTTCATCCTTGTCCATCACCTCAGGTTGGGCAACTGATTGCCTGGAAGCGGTGCGGTGTGGTGCGATCACGCTTTGGGCCCTTGGTGATCGACCACCCGTTTGCTGTTGACTTTGCGTCTTCCTGACAAACTCTGCTTGGTTTTGTACCCAGTCGTCTACGTCTAGACCACCTAAGATTCCGGAAAGGACACACGATCTTTCATCTTCTTCCTCTAGATTTTCTTCCTGGACCTTCGACTCGAGCTCGACAATTCGCCGTTGGTCCTCAAGACGTGCTTTCTCCACACGCAGCTCTGACTGTCTTTCTTGTTCTCTAATAGCCGCTAGTTTTCTCTCTTTTTCCAATAAAATCGATGTAATTGATCTTGCCTTAGATGACGTGCTCTTTCGGGAGGTGCCTGCATTGCTTGGTGATGGAGTACAAATGGACATAGGTCGACTTCCAACAACGGATCCTTCGGCTGCTCTTGATACAGCAATCCCCAAATCTCCCTGATGCGCCTCTCCTTCCCCAACTGCAACCCTAGCATCTGCCCTTCTTTTGATAACTTCATCCCAAGTTACCCCCGCAGCAGCCATAGCTCTTGTCGTAGGTGGCATTTTTTTTACAAAAGTAAACTTTTCCACGGTGTTGATTCTTTGTTTAGCGAGAAGGACCACTTGTTCGATGCTCAGAACAAGATGCACACGCACAACTAGATTACTACTGCTAGAATGACGAGAGACGAGACGGTTACTTTTCAACAATCTTTATTACAACTTTCACTAGCAAACTATTGACAAACGAACAGCAAGACTGACCCTGAACGTTGGGAGCGCACTTCCTTTTATACCCAAAATTCTCCCCGTTTTCGTCCCAACCAATCACCGCCCAGTCCCAATAATAAACAACTAATTACCTTAGCAATTAACCCTTGACAGCAATGACATTTGCCTTGACTCCTTTTACAATCCACAAGGAGTCAAGGCATACTAAAACTATACTATAGCTATAATTAACATTAGTAGCATTTATAACTAAAGTTATCACTAAAACCCGCACCTCGTAGATGCCCATACCGATCTCCCGAACCCAACCGTGCATACAACTACTACGTACATATATCCCGAACCCACACTCTACACACTCCAATACAGTGTGTATACCCAGTATTCGTGCTTCAATCACAAATGATCGATGATCTAAGTAATATTAAAGCAGACAATTGACAATGGATCCTTATATTCTTCTGAATTGCGCGATTGCCTAATCTTATTGAATATCACAATAAATTTGAGCAGTTAAATAAAATGATAATGAACACCACCCGTTTGCCAATAAATGATAAATCCTTTAATTTTCATGTCTCTTCTGCAATTTTCTTTCAACTTTGAAGCAGACAAGCAACTTTGAAATTATGGTATAGTCCTAGTATATTAACATTAAGCCCGACTCATCCAAAATGTGGAAACTATTCCCAGTCTGCATATCTGTCGTAGCTACCGCTTATCTTGCAACTGCTGACCCCAGCAAAATTAGCCCCCAACTACATGGTATTTTGCAAAATGGAAACAAAGCAAACGCTGTGATCTATTTCAAATCGGGAATCCAGTCCACGCTCAAAACCATTCCGCAGATGCGGAAGGGAGGAGATCGCGGACAACACATCAAATCCATAGTGGACGCTTTGGAGAATAACGCTGCTACCTCTCAAGATGGAGTGCTCCAAATGCTGTCTGGCCGCAGTGGTGGCGCTGAAGAATTCCGTTATTTCAAGAGATACCCTACCAGTAACCTTATTTATATAAAGGAGGCAACCTTGGCAGTTATACAAAAAATTGCCGAGGATCCACAGGTGTCCAAGATTTCGGAGGAGCCTATTGTCAAACTCGTAAATTTTACGCATTCAGCGACAGAAGAAACTCTAGAAGAAACAGAGCGAAAGAAAAATTCAACAAGATACATGCAGTTGATTCAAACAAAGGAAGCGTGGGAGGAGTTAGGAGGAAACAAGGGAGAAGGCATCCTCGTTGGAACCATCGACACCGGAGTTCGGGCAACTCATGAGGCTCTCAAGGACAACTTTGTTGGCCTGGAATATGGCTACTATGATGCAGTGGAAGCCAATCCCGTTCCAAATGATAGTGACGTAGTATTCGGACATGGAACAGGTGTGGTTGGAATTATTGCTGGTACAACAAGGGAGGTAGGTGTTGCGCCATCGGCCAGATGGATGTCATGCAAAGCTTGTAATGATACATGTCCCTATGAAGCCCTTCGAGATTGCATCAAATGGATCGAATGTCCGACGCTTTTTAACGGATCTAACCCCGACTGCTCAAAGGCACCCAGAATAATCAACAATTCATGGGCGAGCGTCAGAGGAGAAGACGGCTACAAGGAAGACATGATGAGATGGCGAGCCATGGGTATAATCCCTGTATTTTCAGCAGGCAATGAAGGAAATAAATGCAATTCGAGCACCGCTCCCGGAGAATATTCTTTTGTCATCTCCGTTGGGTCCACAGGCAAAGATGATATACTTGAATATGGATCCAGCATAGGGCCTGCTCCTGACGGAACACTGAAACCGGATCTGGTAGCTCCTGGTGAATATGTGTATAAACCAGGCGCTTTGAGTGATGATCATTATACAGCGTTTACTTCTGGAACTTCTTTCGCTGCCCCCCATGTTACAGGAGTGATAGTACTTCTGATGGTCAGAAATCCGGACTTGACTTATGAGGAGGCTTATGAATTTCTGACTCAAACTACGGATCACACTGCTATCAACAAACCATACGTACATACCTGTAAAGAAGAATCGAATGCCACAATTCCAAATAATTTCGTTGGCCATGGTAGACTCAATGCTCTTAATGCTGTAAAAGCTCAAACTGCAAAACTTAAGCAGTAATAGACTCAAAAAACAAAATATTCGTACGAAATTGCGTTGCGTTTGTATATTAATAATAAAAATATAAATTAATAATTCAAATCTCAAATATAAAATACTATAATATATATTTGACATGCTCGAATATATGATTTGTTGTTTAGTATCATTATTGCCATTTCATTTCATTATCACACAAAATTATTGGATTCCCCTACTTGATCCCGTAAAATGAGTAAATATTTTATTATATAAATAGGTGAATTGTATACTACATTCGTAATTCAAATTCAGCTCGGGAGCAAGCGGTAAAACTACCGTTTCTCACAGATTTCTCATTTCTCACATGAAATTTCTGGGAGATGCAGACGATTGGATGCAGCCGCGACTTGGGATTAATAATTTAATATAATTATGAGACATATTAATCTGACATGCATATGATAAATGAAAGTATGCTACTACTACCGCTACCGTATAGTTCCAAATTTAAGGTGCAGATTTTGTGCTTCTGACAAAATGCTAAGAAATAATAATTTCGGTTTCAATGTTTCGGAAGGTTCAATTTGATTTCAAATAATGTTTATTTAACATTTAAATGTACGTTGCAAGCTACACATTTCAAACTTTCAAAGCCAAACTGCAATGAAGAGAAAACAAGAAAACAATATTTGTCTAACATCTTACGAGAAATACTTAACATTTATAGATTTAAAGTAGCATTTAAAATTAATATATATTATAGTCATTAAAGTTGAATGATTAAGCATTGAAGAAAAAATGAAGATTAAAATCTCCAGCAATGGGATATGGATTAAAATTAAAGATTTGTAAATAATATTCTTAAGAAGTGTTACTTGAATAATGCACAGAAATGTAGTGGTTGTTTAGGCATTACCCTGAACATTTTCCTCGATCCAGTCAACATAGGATGCTACACGAGTGTACACGCCAGGAAACCCAGGCCTGGCGCAACCTGGATTTATAAACAGGAATTAAACATTCATCCTGAAAATTGCACAAGTAAGCACATTTTAAAATCACAACTTACCGTAACCCCAACTGGTTATGCCAAGTAAGATTGGGTCGTCCTGATCATCACTGACACAAGGACCACCCGAGTCGCCTTGGCAGGTGTCCTTGCCTCCTTGCTCCAAGCCCGCACAGATATTGGTTTCTGCTATCACTTGGTCGTTTCCAAAAATGGATGCATACAGCTCCGCACATTTCTCATTGCTTACCAGTGATACGTTTGCAAATAGAAGTTGGTCCGAAATTTTGGATCCGGTTTCCGTTGTTAATCCCCATCCTGATATGATAAGTTGTTCACTGTACTCCTCGCCTTTATTTGGTAGACTCACTGCTTTTACATTGTCAGTCTCCTCGAATGACTTTTGGAGAAAAAGGATGGCGATGTCGTTATGAGGGCCGTAGTTCTCGTGGACTACAATTTTCGCAACCTCCGAGATTTGCGTTGATTCCGATGGATGTTCCAGAGTAATTGACCCAGCCATTACGGTCAGACCGGATGTGGAAAGGTCGGAAACGCAATGCGCAGCAGTGACTGCTACATTGAGTTCTGAAATCATGGAAGATTTTATTAGTATGGCACCACAAAAATGACTACCGTAGTACTGCAAGCTGAGTTGGAAGGGCAATTGCCCAGGCCTTGCTGGTTTCCCCCCGACAATTTTGTCAACACTTGATGATTCTGATGGATAGGATGGGTAATAACCGTAGCTTTCGGTTGTAAAATTTAAAACCGTGAGGGACAATAAGAAAGAGAATGCAATTATAGGACTCATTTTGTATGAGTACTTTAAATTGATTTTTTAAAGAGGGTTTATGAAAACGTTTTAAGTTAAAGTGGAGAACTTGAGCTTGACAATGACTGGATAAGATTAGATAATCATGGTACCACTGCTCAATTGTATTTATACACAAAAGCTCCTGGTTTAATTTTAAATATATGCTTAACAATTGGTGCTTCTAAATATTTTAATACCAGTAGGATATTTTTAGGATTCAAATAAAAAGCTAACTTATTATGCAGAATTGATAATTAGTTGTTTTTACACAGTGTGGCTCACACTTGACCATGAAAAATGACTACATAAGTTCAAATTTCGGGTTTATTCATTGTCATTACATATATGATTTTTATGTTAGCGTAGAGCTCTTTTCAGGTTTCGCAATATTAATAAAAAATGAAATAGACTGATTTAAAAAATGAATTATATTGTATTTAATTCATATAAACGTATTTTTAGCATTTAAAATATAAAAAAATTAAGTTTTATAACTGTCACAAAGATGGCTTTTGTTTTCAATGCTGAGGATGTAACAGATACTATGAGCAAAGAATTTTAGCATATATTGTTCCAACTTTTACAGCTTCATGTGTATACTTTCCGATTCAACGTCAGCGTATATTGATATCTTCATTAATTCTCGCGTATAAATGGAAGGAGTTATTATTTTCTAAATTATAGTTTGTTTTTTATTGCATTGCATTGCTTGTTCCAGAAGAGGTAATAATAAAAGCAAGGTGATCTGATGTTCAAGTACTTAAATGATTCAGTTAAAATTATGGTAAACGAAAAATAAAGCCTTCAGTCAGTATCTAGCTAAAATTATGCTTCAACTTTATACAGAAAGAATACATTTTACGAGACTTGGTAGGTATTTTGTTCAAACCAAGGAAGCTAAATAGAGTTACCTATTCAACTTCCTTGGTTCAATCAAACCGTTTTATAACTATTGAAACATTACGAAACACAACTAGTCTTATAGACTTGTCAACAGAACTTGTATGTTGTGATTCAAAAGATTTTATTATTTCACATGCATGATTTTATAGTGCGAGTGCGACACTCAACAACTCTGGCTATTTCTAAAATTCTATTCAATTGCTGTAAATATAAAAATTTAATAACAAGGCAATTTATTAGGAATAAAACAAAACAATGTTCTGAGATATATAGTAAAAGTAATCTGCAAGTGAAATAAGTGGATTACATGGAGAATATTCTTGACTTTACATTAGTATCTGGATTTTAGTTTTTAGTAGTATTTGGTTGTATTAAAAATATAGAATTTACGACTATCTGGCGAAAATACTTGTTTTTCGATGAAAACCTTGTGCTCATTTATTCAATTTTGGGAGAATTTCATTGTTGTACAGACACGAGGAAGAACAAAAAATATGAATGAGTGTAAATTGTTGTAAATAGTAATTGTAATAAATCTGGAAGATCCCCGTACCTTTCAGAAGGATAAACAAATTTCTTAGTCAACATTTAACTTCTAAAAAACATACGAAATACACGAAGCATATCAAAATTAAATCTCATTCTACATACACATCATCAGAGCCAAATAGAGTTATCACATTCAAGAGAAAAATGCAGCAAAACAGCTTATGAGTCAATGCAACAACACTGGAGTTGACTGGAGTCTCCAAAATAATTTTTGAAATTGAAACGTTTGAGTTTTCTTTTATGCAAATTAGTTCAAACCAACTTTGGTGCAATGTCATCCAACATCCCATTGTACTCAATATCCGAATATCCTATTGTACTATATTTAGTTAAAAGTTTCCATTGTTTCAAGGAAGGATGCGAAGTCAAGAAGTGTTGATTTTGTCGAAAAATCATAAAA
>CM056171.1:30946795-31021807 GCA_029691765.1 Entomobrya proxima | reverse complement strand
TCTCATGTCTCTAGCATATAACCACAAAAATGGATGTTCCTTGTATGTCTATTACAAGTTTACCAAGTTTTTGTAATTGAAACGCTCAAAATGTGATGAAAAGTTTTGAACGAGACGTTCAATACTTCTGAAAGCATGCTATGTCTATACCAGTAGCATGTAACGTCTTACACAAACCATATCATAACTTTATTAAGGAAACCAAAGCGAAAACTTTGTAATAATGTAATAATAAATATTAGCTTTTTAGTCTTGAAAACGAAGCTGCAACTACATTTATTTGGTAATTTAAGCTCTATACATGGGTTGTGGGTGGAACGCAAGCATTCTTGCTAACGTCTATTGCAGTTTATAAAGTTCATATTACATGATAATTTTCCTGGTGTATCAAGGAAACACGAAAACCACATAGCTTCTTATAGGTACATATTATGACGGACAGTGGTTTTCTTGCACTTGAGCTTGTGGGTTTTGCTGAGTGGCTGATGTTTTGATTACAGTAGAGTGGAATAATATAGTTTCATTTATGGTACGAAACACTATTTAAGAACTCATGCATGATATGCTTTAGTTTTATCGTAGTGCTCTTTGGCAAACACTTGCCACAAATGACGTAGATTGGGAGCCGGTAGCACACAAAAAACTCCAATAGTATATGATTTTTTTATCCAACCGCAAATACAAAATTGTAGTAATTCTCTGTGGATTCGTAATGGAATTGAAATATGTACGCGTAACATGTAACGAATATTGTTTAGTGGCAAAAACACGACAAACTGCAATTGAAATCGTAAGTCAAGAGCGCATTGCCATAATGGCTTTGCTGGAAAAAGCTACAAAGCTGCACAACACATTCCAAACTTTTTATGGAAATCCTACATGACAAAAAGTTTACAAGGAATTATATTATTTGAAACTTTACTCCAGTAACAAAGCATTTGGAGCATTGCGCCAATTAAAATATAAATATTGAATTACTGTACTGAACTGACAAACACTGGATGAAATTGCACACAGGAAGTAAAAAAAACTTTAGTTTACGCTCAAAATAATAATAAAGCAATAAAACATTATTATGTTTCTACCACATGGGAATTTTGAGAGCAAAACACACATCTCAATGTGAATTTGAGTGAAAAGCCATAGATAACATGTCACGGTCCTTTGTTTCGTTCCTTGAAAAGTGAAAAGAAAATACATTGTTTTGCGTGCTAGCGCAGGGATATCCATTCCGAGTTACTTTTGCTCATTTTACAAAATAAAAAACAACTATATAATTTCAGCATTATTGGAGGAAAAGTGAAAGCGGATCGTGTTTGTAAACACGGACGAAAGAAAACCGAGACGTATAGTTTTACAAAAACAATTCGGTTCATGAAGACTGACACTCTTTGTACGTTGAAAGTAAAAAATGTGAATA
Organism: Entomobrya proxima; assembly: GCA_029691765.1. Classification (NCBI taxonomy): domain Eukaryota; kingdom Metazoa; phylum Arthropoda; class Collembola; order Entomobryomorpha; family Entomobryidae; genus Entomobrya; species Entomobrya proxima. The sequence continues at coordinate 31,020,387 of CM056171.1, read as the reverse complement.
TATATACGTACATGCTTGGAAACTGATACGTGAATTACGTGATGCATTAATGTTGTATAATTTTATATATATCAGATTTCACAGGAAAAAAAAACATTGGCAAGCAAAAAAGGATGTTGTTGTTGTGCCCAAGTGAAAATGGGTGAAAAGTAGAAAACGAAAACCATGTTTTCTGTCTTTCAAAGCAACTCTGTACTGCATTGTGTGGTCTCAACTCTGCATTTCTCCGTTTTGCACCCATGCATATTAAAAGGAAATATTTTTTTCTTGGTAGAACACAAACACGACATACTACTACGGACTTTCGTTTTAACCCTGCCATTCACGTAAAAGGTTGAGTGTTCACTACTACGCTGTACTCCCCCGAAATCGAAAACCACGCTCTTTTGGTTATGCAATTTGGGACTTGGACCTCGTTGATGTAATAAGGGTAACTAACATTACATTCTTTAAGCCAAATCCCACATTCCAACAAAAACCCTTCATTTATTATACGTTTCGATAAGGATCATAGTAGCCGATACACCTTACATGTATAGTTTTATTAGGTTATGTATGTTTGCCTTTCAACCCGATAAAATGTGGCAATACAAGCTTATTGCAATGATACTGCAAGCCCATAATGAAAGAAGATCCGTATTACGAAAGCCAAGTGATTCTTGGCTTAAAGTCATTCTCCGTCTCAGAGTAGAGCGAGTTCTTTCCTTTGCAAGCAAGCATTGCGAAAATCTCATTTGTTGTCGTTTCCTTTCATTTAGGATTAGCCGTAAGAACTTTCTTTTCAAGTGCGATAATATGCCAAGTAAAAATGTTGAAATGAAGTTCTTTGAGTTGGAAGTCGAAGAGAACTGACGGAGGATTACAGACGTTGTTTGCTGGTTTCTTTCTTAGCCCTACATAAAAAGCACGTTCTTGCAATTTCATATTCTTTGGTCCGGAATTTCGACTCTGGATATTATTACGACAAACTAACCATGAATGACTTAGGGATACAGCCGTGCTGAATAATAAACGAGCAGCAGCGTGGACGTGTAGTAGTAACGGTTTTCATAATGTATTACTATAAATATTAAACTTTTGGATTTGAGAATATGACAAAAATCTGCTTGATAGATGAAAAGCGTGCAGTTGTTCAATTCAACTTTCGTGAAATATTTACCGAAACCAAAAGCATATAAAACACGTTAAATGTAATAGACTCCCAGCATAAAACCTCCAAATGAAATTTTGTACAGCCAGCTGGTTTCACGACGATTTGGCTGAAAAAGCAAATTTTCACATTACATTTTGCCAAATAAATTTATATTTCAAGTGCTAAGCGTTTTTACAGTTTTGAATTTGACAATTTCTTTTGTAACCATATTTGTAGCTGTATTGGGGCTTAAAGGAAATCACTAAGAAAAAATACTTATTTTTACAAAGAAAATATCATTTAGATGGTATAAAACATGTTGAGTATTACATACAATTTCCTCTATGGGATTTTATGTTTAAATTAGTTCATGATTACAAGTAGGGAACTGCCTGGAAACATAATAATGCTACCTTTTCACTTGAACAAGCATGGATCTCGGCAATTTTCTTTACCAAGCCATAATATTCGTGTTATAACGAACATTTCACACGTATGAATATCTCTGTCTTGTCATTTTCACGCCACCTCAAACGGTTTCCTTTATGATAATACGCCCGATTGTGCATTTGTATGAATTTGTATTTGTATGAAGAAAACGATTTTGGAAAAGAAACACTTTAGTGAACAACAACTCAGTTTATACCTGAATGACTTCACTTTTAAAGCAAGCCTGTAAAAACCCTCTTCTTACTTCTAGATCTCATCGGCTTTTCCCTTCCTTATAAGCATAACAAACTATCTATAAAGAAATCCAGTGTACTGGAAACCGGGTTCGGACCGTATTGATTTTCCCCAGCTTTCCTTTCCAGCAGCTTTGCGTGTATATATAAGTTCCCTGCTTTGCTGCCTAGTTTAGATACAGCAGCATGCATACATGCTTCCCCTATTTTTCTGCACTCTGGCTATATGCCTGAATATACGTTTTCTATCTATCCCCTCTCATCATACTACTCGCTCTTGTTTTCCCTACCAACTGGAGAAAATACACATGGAGTGTCTCATGGTTTTCTTTTCAGACTCCTGCTGTGTTTTCAGATATTCTGGAGGAATCATACATAAGTTGAGTATTGTGGTATTGCACGTACTACTTTGGAATAAAAGGCCTGTGCTCACATTCTGAGCTTCGTAGAAGCAGACCTGAATGCCAGGGAAAAGGAATAAGGTTCTCAGCGTACACACAAGCAGCAGTAAAGACTTCCAGTAAAAACAGCAGACAAGCCGTTTTGGGCACATGCATGCATACGAAATTGTGAGCATTACTTTTTCCACTAAAAAGCCTGCTTTCTCCATTCTAACGTGCAATAGAAAAGGCATGGAAAGACAGACAGTAAGTGCAGTGCAGCTGTATTCGTCTCCACGTCAGGATATACGTGTGTGATTTCACTTCAATTTTTTGCTGCTGTTCTCCTTTCCTCGTTTTCCCGGATGATAATACTTAATAAAAATGAAACGAGCTGGACTGCTGTTACATTTTCAGAGTTGATGTGTTGTAGTAGTAGTAGTGAATAGTGAAGTTCGACCATGACCAATTTAATAAACCACTGCGAGATGTCAGTTGACCATTAACGAAAATCCGGAATGGCTACGTAGAGATAAGGTGAATTGTGGTAGCATGCAAAGTAGTTGACCTTTTTTAAAACAAAAAATAAGAAAGCAATGCAGGCAAAAAGTGGGAGAACGAAGTATCCGCACATTGACATTACTCAGAAGAAAAAGCCTGCATTACAGTCAGTAATCTCGTGATTTACGAGTGGCTTCTTGCACAAAATATATACGTACAATCTCTCTAACTAAGCACTTTGATTTAACGATCTCTGTAGCAAAGCATAAATACTCTCTCGTTTAAGAAAATGTCAAGAAGACTAACAAGAATTACGTCAATAAGCTGGCTGTAGTTAATATTAGCCATCAGAGCGAGAGAAAAATGGTAACCAGCAAGAAAAATTGGATTGGCAAGTTCTGGTTATTCATGGTAAAGTCATGCAATTAAATATGATTGGGGAAGAGATCGCTAAAATAAAACTCCCTGAGGTTGGTAGTAAACTTCCCGTTTCTACACCACAAACTACCAAGTAGTACATTGGTCTGGTACAACCGCAACATCCTTTCAATTAGACGATTTTTTTGAATCGACGAGTGAAGCGTCGGTTAGCATCCAGTATCCCAGTCCAGTCAAGAGGTTTTTCAACAAGGTAAGACAGATACTTTCGTTGTGTATATTGTGCATGAAGTACTTGTAACGTGTATGACAGTTTTGAAGTGTCATCATATGTCACAAAGCTGAAATGTTAACTCATGAAAATCAGTCAGGCAAAGCATAATTCAACGCATGACATTTGACCAGCAATGTCAAATCGAACAAAGCTAGCTTTTATCTTTGCAACCACTTTTATTCTGCATTTATGCAGAGTTAGAGATTGAGTTTAGCGTTCGATGAGTAGACTCAAATGACAGGGGAAACCACTTAATACAAGTCTGGAATTGTCATATTATCGAAAAAAATTGCGCATGAAATATATAAATATAGGGAGTATGTCATTTAAATTTCAAAGCCGGAAACTACTGTAGCATACGAGAAATTCTCAGAAAACTTCAAGGGAGGATAAAGATGGAAAAAACCAAACTTTTATAAAGATTTTTATTGCTATTTTCACTACAGAAATATTGCAAAGAACTTTTTGGCTCGATAGATTTTCAATATGTTATACTAACTAAACCTGCAATAAGAAAGCAATTCATATGATTAAATAAATATGTTATGTACCTATTCGAGCTGTTCTATCAAGCATTGTAGTTTCATCTTTAATAATGAATGTGTAATTATGCAGTAGTTTTTAATCCTTACACAAAGCCGTACTGATGAGAAAGTTGTATAATAATAAGCCGTTACATGGGTCTTTGCAAACAGAAATGAAAGAAAACCCAGGAGAATGGTAGATTGCTTGTTAAGTTTACTTGTAGTGGAAAAATTGCTTTAGTGAAGTAGTGTGCTTATAGATATGGACTCACTACTGCCGTTATAAATGAAGTGTACTTATGGGGAGGGTTAGTAAATACATCGTTCTTTAATCAGGATTTATTTGTCTTAATTTTGGTGGATGTTATTATTATTGCGGCCGTTGGCTGTTTGCTTTCTCTCTCCTCTCTCATTACTACATACTACAGTACAAGTAAAATGAACGCACCACGCAGTTAGTACAAACTGGATTCTGACATTCCAGGAGAACGTATTTATCTAAATTAGTGCTAGGCATATAGACCGGAAAAGTTTGTGAGAACGATGAGTTGTAAAACTAACGCAGCGCAATTGATACTGTATGCAAAGCTATCATCATATCACTTGCAGAGCAGAATTGGATACACAATGAATGTATGAAGCACATATTATTTTAGCCGTTTATGTAACCTTCAACTAGTCTTCAGGCACAAAGAATAATTTTTGTGAGACATATTATTAAAACAAAAATCAATGGCCCACCGGACCACCTAGCTACGAACATATCATTATTATAAATTATGAGACATATTATGCCGCATAAAAATGTATTAACTTGTGAACTACTGCAATATACTGGAATGTATTTTTTTTTGGTTTTCGTGGCAAAGTTTATAAAACTAGTGTTACCAGGAGGTCATCGATATCTACCAAGTTGGACAACTTTTATGTGTGTAATAGTCACGATTCCTACACATTTTTTAGAAAGTTAACATTATCATTTTTACCACTGATTGCTCACGTTTTGTTTTGTTATCAACTAGTAAACTTGATATGTTATATACTGACATAAAAGTGCTAACAATGCATATATACAGTATGTTGCTTTATAAAAACGGCTAAACATTGGAAAATTGTATTTTCCAATGTTTAGCTGTTACTTTATAATATTTTGTGTTCATAACTGTTTCTACATGACAATATAGACATTACGGTTTTATGACATGATTCAGCAATCTTGTTTTGTACACATTGACAATAAATTTTGAAGTTTGAATTTTGCCTTGAGTATTTTCAAATTGCTTCAAAACTGAGCTGGAACTTTAAATAGTTTGGTAGGTTCAGTTTAATAGTTAGGTGGTTTGAGGAAAGTGCCAAAAAACTGAATTCATAAACGTGTTCATAAATATCTATACGAAATATATACCCGCATCTCCCTTGGCGTTGATTTGTGTTTAAAAATGCATTATTTTATTTCATATTCACATTCATTGGCAGCTGGAAAAGACGCCATTGCTATTGTCAGAAAAGTGGTGATACAGCATACACTCAGCGAAGTGTGAAAGCGAAGAGAACTTTTCCCACTTCGACTCGAAAATACTTTTTGTCTCATCTTCAAATCTTGACAACAAGCAAGTTTTGGTACTCATGGTTTGCTAATGCACTAAAGAACTATCATTAGTGTACATTCGGTTGAAATACTTTCTTCTTTGTTTGACGTTTTCTGCTGGCGTCTCAGAAAAGAAAATTTGTGCTCAAGTTTCACCAAGTGTGGCTGACGCTATAATATATAATGAGAGCTGATGCTGAAATCGTGTCTCTTGTCTGTGGGAAAAATGGCTTTGATGTTATTGTTTTTTTGGTGTCAGCATCTTTTGTCGCCACAAATAGTTCCAGTGGAACTTCCACACAATGGTTAGTTTCAGGGTGTTTTGTGGATTACAGAGTGCCAACCCATTTCACGTTAAGGAAGATGAATCAGTAATGAGGGAAAAGTCTCAGGAAGCTTTTTATTTCTATTTACCGTTGTTTTAGCCTTTTTGTATTTTTTACGTAGGTTTGTTTGCTTGTCATAATTTATTTCCATTCTGACGGAGAACAAAATGTGGAAGTGAAAATCACCGTGCATGACTATTTCCTTTTTGTCATTTTTTGACAAGTTGACACATTACTGCCATTAGGTAGAGCATCGGGAATCGGGAGAACGGTTAGTCAAACATGAGTTTTGCTTTGCAATTCATGCCCATACTGCGTACACTTTACATTACAAAAACTATATTTGATAGGCAATAAGTGTGCATTGGAATCGAAAATAATAAAAGTACACAAAACAGGATATTGTTGAAACTGAATGGATTTTCCTTGTGTATGTGTAATAACTAAACCTCACACTCTAAGCTAAACAAACAAAGAGTCTATACTCTTTCGCATCTCTCTATGCGGAAAATGAGAGTTGTCATCATTGACAAGGCTCATAGATATGGGATATGCAATATACCTAGATGGCTATATCGACAATCTAAGAGAAACATGTTTTAAGTACATTCGTTCTTTGGTCTGTCAACAGAGAATCGAGTGCAGAGTTGAACCTAACAACCGTTAAAACGCGATGTCAAAAATGATTTAGGTTTGAGTTTCTGTGATCAGGTGGTACAATGGCGTAATCGTATTTTTTCCGAAGAAGTAAAGGAAATTATAGAGTAAGCTGGGCGTGCATATCTCTGCATACTATAACTGTGCCATTCATCCATAAAAAGCTCAGTCAGACTGAGTATATTTACACACTTGAACTACAAAGTTAAAGTGCTTTCAACTTAGCTGCGGGAGAATAAATCTTATGAAACAATTTTTACGAACATTGCTATCGGGTGATAAATAGACCTTTTAGTGAAAATAACTACTTTCAATTTTTTGCTGCTTAAGCAAAGTAAAGGTGGAAACGCTACGCTATTGTTGCACTTTTCCACACATACAAGAATAAAGGTGAAAGGTGCAAAAATATGTGCTTGCGCCATTTATTCAAAAACGTTTGTGGACACAGTAAAAAGCTTCGTATTGATGTTCTTGATTTGATTAACCTGATTTTTTCTGAGCGCAATCGTTATGAAAAAGGTGGAGCGCAAACTAAATTAAATTGAAGGCATTTTTATAGCCACACTATATTATTACAATGATTGGTTATTTATATGAACTGTGTATAAATCACTTGAACCAGCTACAATAGCTACTGCCATTGCTGCAGCTACGCAAGTTCCCACCTCCAAAGTCTCTTTTAGAAACTCTCTCTCAAATAACCTGGACATTTTAACATTTGCGTCGTGTTTTTAAATGGATCCCGTTTTTCATGCATCCGCATTGTATCGATTGTTCGTAGTTCATCGATAAATGTCACGATAAATGAGAATTCAGTAGGGACCTGGTGTAAATTATTTGTCTCGCTCATCGCCTCTTGCTTTCCCCACCACACAATTACGTTCTCGGGAGGAGGAAAGTATAACATTATTATATTCATGTGTCCGTGTGCAGCGATAAACATAAAATGAGAACGTTAGCAAACAAGCATCCGCACACATTCCAAAAAAGCTGTGTGTAGGTTTACACATTTTTCTTGGTTCTTGGAAGTCGCCAAACCAGCAAAAAAACTGACATCATCATTGTTTGTAAGAACATGCACGTAGTACACACCAAAGTACAATATGTTTTCCCAAAAAAACCTTTCTTTCTTCATGACGATCGATATTTCCACCCCATTTAATAGAGTGTTTAATTGCTCATTGAGTCCCCCTTTCCAAGTAAAAAAAGAAAGTGTAATCCTCTTTGGATGGTGATGATAATATGGAGGAAAATGTTTTCAGTCCAAGTAATAATGCGAGGGTAGAAAAGGCTAGTTTATTCAATATGAAATGTATTATATATGCTAGCTGACTTTATGGTAGCTTATATAAGCTGTTTGGGAGGAAAACTGAGGCTGGCAAAGAACCGACTTTGAATTAATTTAGCGGGTACGCATTATACAACCTGCATTTAAAAAAGATGAAGCTTGAACAGTGAAAACTTTTCCTGTGTATGAATGGCATCAAAAACTTTCACCGGGAAAGTCTCCGGAGAAATTCTCAATGAATACTTAATTTTTACGTTCCATTCGTTGCAGTCTAATTAATCTACTTGATGTACGCTTATAATTGAAAAAGTCGTTTCCCCTGTGCTATGCATGCGTTAAAAAGTCAGAAAGCGCTTTCATTATTATGTTTTGTAGAAATTTGTTAGATGATTATTATGAGAATGGCAGTAGTAAGTTTAGAGGAAACGTTATTTTTGTGGATGGTATTAAGAGTGGACCCCTGCGTCTTCGGGGTTGTGTTTGTAGAGTTCGATGCACCATGTCTTCAGTAAATTGGTAATTGTATATATAGATCCATTACATCATGATATTGAGGATCAACTTACTATCTTCTGAAAAGGATTATCTTTAGTGGCAAAAATATAAAATCATATTGTCACTCATTAAATTGCATTTGGGGAAGTTGGTTGACTTGGAATGGTGTCATAATACTTTAGGTACTAGCATATATTGTGTGTAGAAGCTATACTAAAATGCTCAGCAGGATTCAATTAAAGCTGGCAGTAAGTTAGAGCGAAGCATCTTAAAAGGGTTTTCTTCTCGATTTGTGCCATCATCTATAACATCCTTACTACATCAAAGAATAAATTGCTTCTGAGGGATTAAATCAATTGCTTTTCACCAATAATGTCTGTTTATGTTCGTTCACAGAAAGGAAGGAGGACGACAAGGAGTGCTAAAAAGGAACCAAACAAACAAACGCGGCCACGGCACAATAACTTTATATAGAGGTTTTCTGCTGGTTCTGATATCATATCAACAACAAACGTGATAATGCTACTGCTTTGGGACTCTTTCTCTTCCTGCTAGCATCCTATCGTCTTTTTGTTTGAGAAAAGCGAGTGGTGCGATCATTGGAATTGGAATGACGATCATGATGATGATGATGATGCCTTTTCTTATGGAACAAGAACAACAACAGGCTTTGTCTAAAGCATCCTGATCAACAAGAAGAGCAACTTTTCGAAACATACAGTTTCTTCTCGTATGGTTTTATTAGAAACAACAACAAAGACGTAATACAGTTTGAGCTGTTGCAGTCAACTAATTTATCTCTAGGAGAAAGGAGAAAACGGTTATATTATTATTGCAACCACTTAGGCTCAGTGGGCCTAGCAATATAAGCATCATAAATTGTAACAGCAAGCAGCATTCAAGATAACAAAGAAAAGACGTAGTAGTAGTGGTAGCAGTAGTGCTCCCAGCCCATTACAGTTTTCCCCAATGGTGGTCGCCTCATCCTCAAGAATGGCTTCGTCCAAGAAGAAAAAACTATCTTCTGCAAACCGTCGAATTCGGGAGCGCTCTCGCCTTTCCTTCCTTTTTGTTATTTTCTTTTTCGGCTTGTTCAGCTTGATCATAGTAATGGAAAGCCTGATGACAGACGGGGATAAAAACATGCTCAAAGATGAGGATGTCGAAGTGGATGGGGAGGATTACTCAAATTGGGACATTTCCTACGAAGAGTCGCCTCCAGGAGCGTCCTCCTCTTCTTCGTCATCAGGCTCATCCTCTGTAGTATCATCGTCGTCATTCTCGCATAGCACATCAAGAACAACGAAAAATAACAATGATAATAATAAAAATAAGAACGTAGGTACAATTAACATTCCATACGCGGGCAGCCTTAGATATCAAGGACCCCTTACCAGACAGCAACAGCAGCAGCAAGCACTCCAGCATGTGGACTTGCATGTCTCGACGCTGGCAGCCTCGCTGTTTGGTAGTGGCACTAACGCCAACAACAATAGAAATGTTAATAATAATAGCAGCAACAGCGGGAGTACAGCGAACAGCAAAAACAATAACATCAACAATAACAACAGCGTTAATAATAGCAAAAAGGGCACAAGAACGGCTACAGCTGCCGCATCGTCATCATCCTCCCTTAGGAACATTCATCCCATTCAACCTGACTGGCAAAAGGTTGTAGGCTCCAAAGAAAAGTTTTATGTGTATTCGGCTTATTACAACACTGTCTTTGAGTAAGTTTGACAAAAAGTCATTTTCCAAGCTGCTGCTCTTTCTTGTAGTGTTCTCATATAAGCAAACCCTCCATTATTATCCGAGAAAAAAAACTTTGCCTTTACACACACAACAATAATTTTACCCTTTTTCCCCTTGCTCACCGCTGCTCTCTCGTCTCATCTTCCTTTTCCACACTCAAATTTTTCTTGCCTTATTCCAAGTACACATGTCGTGCCATACACGTACCTACATGCTCCAAGGGAAAAAGGCAGTCCAGTCGCAATGCGTCCTTTTTACCGTTTCGGTTTTCACTGTTATTACTGTTTTCTTCCTGTCCTACGCTCAGCATGAATGTGTAGTCTTTAAAAGAGTTAAACCACTGCTACGATGATCAACCTAACGATACGATGCCATTTAAGAGGATACAGATATGTAGAGAGGGAAAGAGAAAATGCACAAAGGGCCAATCCATTTCTGACCAGAATATTTAATGTTAGCAGAGAGGCAATACAGGATTCCCAACGAGAATGTAGACGTGTGCATGTTAAGCAATAAGTTAACTTAACTGCTATTAAATTCTGAAAAGCAAAGAGGTGCTAGCTGTTTAGACGCTATATTATAGTCCGTCGACTTTTCCTCCATCTGGACTTTTTCCATTCTTGGGCTGTTCTTTCGCAAGTTTCCAACTTTTCCCCCTTTCCACCAATGATACTGCTTAACTACTTAAAATGCCTATAATAGCGGAAAAGCGTCATGTAATGCACATATCAAAAGTAAGTAGGTCCGCGAGCCGTTTATTTCGTGTTGTGCCCCGTGAGTCGGCAGTGTCTCCGCATCCAACCCATTTGTCTTTTTCCAAATTAATTTCCGCCATCACTTCTTTTCCCTTTACTTTCACTTACCTTATTATCCCCATAACTCTGCTCATATATCCCACAGGAACATTCGGTGATGATAGCAATGTCGTAGTACAACCATAATGCAATCTATATTTTCTCTATTGAGGAGTCTAGCTATAAACTTGCTTGTTTCTCATTATTTTAGTAGCACAACAAAAGATGTTGGAATTTTTTATTGTATTGAAATATCAACTCGTCACAGCTTTTATGAGAACATTTTGTTTTTATTACATGGACATTCTGCTGCGCTATGCGTACACTCCAGAGACCTGATTCAATATGAAAGGGCATATTCTTCAAAAGAAGTCAAGCATCAAAGCCCGCCTACTCATAATATGTAACATAAAAGCTGTAACTTCCTTTCTCTTTTAATTTGGCCTGCTTGTTGCGTACTCGCAAACAATATTGCACTAATGTGGTGCGCTTAAGAAAAAGTGGCACAATGCTAGATAAAATTTTCCCCAAGAAAGTCCCTAATCCCTTTTGCCATTTCCCAGCGAAAATCCTCCTAGTTGCCTCAACCCCAAAATATGGTATAAAATATACAATAAAATTTTTGCAATGTTTTGTAAAAACTTTTTCCTGCTTGTTTCCAGTCATATCCGGATAATTGGTGCGACAAGGACCAAAACTACTCAGCACGTACAGTGTCGGTTTTATGACAACACCACTAAACTTTACGCTGTAGTGGATGGTAGCATAAGGACAATTCGTGAAAACTGGAATTTGAAATATAGGTAAGTGAAAGTGTGTCTGGGTTGCGCTAACGTACGGTGTAGCTCTAAGCAAAACTATAAAAACTTAAACTGAAAATATTGCTCACAAGCTTTAGCTTTAGCACAACAAAATGAGAATTAGTGTTTATGTCCAATTTTACGCTATTCCCACACAGCCACACATACCTATCTTGGAGAAAATTTCAGAACTTAAACGATGAAAGTAGCGTCATTTGTTTGTTTTGTGGTAAAATTGATGTTCGTGGAAAGCCATTACGCTTAAATAAAGCAGCATGTTGTTTATTTTACTCCGGGAGTAGAGCAGTTCCATTTCTGTTTTTCACTTTGAGTGAGGCAGAGCTCCCTTTTCATTGCCATTATTGCGTTTTATGCAAAGTGAAAGCTCTTCTATTTTCTGTCTTTCGTCTGCCTCGGTTTGCGTGTATGCATGGAATGCTCATTAGAATTAGCTAGGCAAAAGACCCAAGTATTCCCTCCTCTAGTTGATTCATGAGATATAAAGGAGGACAAATTGTGCTTTGCAATTTCTTCTCCTTTTTTATATTAAACTCGATCCTCTTGGTAATCTGCTCAGCCCTGTACATGTGGATTTTTAAGTGCTCTCAAGTAAATAGCACAATGGCGCAAATGAAATTTACGAAAATAAGAAAGTATAGTAGCAAACTTAAAAACAACGAAGAAAGCGTGAATAAATAGCGTGTTTTACAGTAACTTTAATGAAAATTCGTTTATGGAAAGGAAAATCATTTATTTTTTATTCATGTATATTTCTTGGTCATAATTATTTTATGCAAGAAATGGAAAAGAAATTGAGAGTTGAGTTGACACTATTCGCTTTGAAAATCCTTATAAAATGGTACATATATATATTCTTCAAATGAAACACTTGAGAGACTTCTAATTCAGTTTTTCGCTTTTCTTCTTCTCGCATACATTAGAAAATTTTCAAGTTGCCATTTGGGAAACGGTTTTTTAGGTAAAAGATTCAATGAAACGACCTGACACTATGCATTACTACTTTAATATAAAGGGAGTAGCATCCTTTTTCATCGTTTTGTCATGCATTAAAGTTTTCAATGTATTTCCTTATTGCCTTAATGAGACAACTGCCACCCTTAAAACTCTCACAGAGTTCCAAATGGAATATTCAGGATTTTCTTGGAACCGCGCTACCATACTTATTTCCAGAGACGTCTTCTGGAATTATTCTGACTAAAGTATGGCCAACCAGTAGTAGGACTGAAGGTAATTCAAGGGAAATGGAAAAGAGAAAGCTATATATATGGCAAAGGGAAATGAGCACAACTTGTCTTGTGCATACCTCTCTGCTCGCTGTGAGTTTTGTCGACTCGAACCCAATGTGATTTACGACCTTTCTCAACTCTAACAGGCTAATCTGTTAGTCAAATGATGATCGCCTTGTTGTATCATTATCAATGTAAAAAGCAAAGTGTAGACGCAAGCAGGTTTTGGGGTAACAAAAGAAAATAAAAGAGAAAAAAGTCTTTCAATGTGATACGGTCTCCTTCCCATTCGGTCGTAACAAAAACAAGATGATCAAACAAAGCGTAGCGATATCTCTTATTTTAGTGCTCCTTGAAGTTTAAAAACCGCATGTACACAAATGAAAGCAGCTCTATCTATAAAGTATGGACTAAGAAAACGGGTAATGCTTTGATTTATCGTGCGTGCTTACACTCTTGGAATAAGATCTATGGCTGTGATCGTACTGCCGGAAAATTAGGTTTATGCAATTGAAATCAGAATATCAACCGTAGTTTTTCTCCTTTTCCTACTACCCTTCGACGAAAAGAAAAAGACAAGAATTTGCATTCAAAATTGAAGGAAACTTCCTTTTATGTCAGATCCCATTGATCAGGATTGAAAAGAAGTGGAGTATAAATGTTGTTGACTACGCACACGGTTGCTCATGAACCCTATTGTTATCAACTGACTACCTATAATATGTACTAAAGGTACACATTTTATACTGTAACCACATAATCCAGTGAGTAGGAAGCAAATGTCTTTGTACAAGTAATTTTCTTCCAGTTTTCTTGTTCTTGTCCGCCAAATTGAAAGGTTAGTCTAATAAAATTAGTTGGATGGAAACATACTATACTATATAATAATATGTGCTATCAATATCTATTTTTATCTCTCAGGGTCGCACGCTCCTTCTAGAAAACAGACAAGATTGTGTGGCAAAAACAATAATGGCCACAAAGCATGAGAACAATAAGAAGTCTGACATGATTTGGGATTCTTGTTGATAGCGGTATAGAGCAGTAGTCAACTTGATAATAAAAGTGTATGAAATCCTTGCTTCATTACGACATGTCACGTTCCTCTACCTTACTTTTACTTTAGCCAGCTATGACTATAACTACACTAAGAACTATGCTAAGAAACTGATAGTCAAATATAAACTATATTGTAGGTCTCCAACTTGTTTGGACACCCCTTTTCTGTTGTCTTAAATACAAAGGGATTTCTACTTTTGTGCACGTACACTCTTCTTGCTTATAATAAAGCCAGAGACTAATAAAAAAGTGAGACGCACCCTGATGATAAAAAAGACAATGAGTATGATGGGTAATGGGCATAACGTCACAGGAAGCATGTACAAAGTACAAACCACTACCATATCATCAGGCACCCACGTCAGTACGTTTTGTGCACTACAATCCAATATAACAAGCACTGGGAGCACCCACAAGACTAACATTCGTTTTCCGGTGAAAAAAGTTCCTACATATCCTTCGAAAACACTCACTGAACAAACCTACAGCAAAATGAAAAATCGAACTTTTTCATCATTCTCGGTAAAAAGCATGCTCGTTTGCACGCAATATTACGTTACGTCCAACTAGTACCTTCCTATATTGCTTTTTCCCCTTCAAACTTGACAAGTCTCAGTTTGGAAAACAGAAAAAAATCGTGTACCTAAGTATACAATTTATCGTTTCCAAATGTTCTGCAGTGATTTTTTCACTTTTAGAGTTGTGTTTGTGAAAGTACCTATACACTTATGTCTTCCTTTGACTTTTGGCGTGTTATATAACTCAAAAGCTTATGAGTGGACTATGAGAGATAGTGACTGGAACTTTGTAGATATCCGTATTTTTTCGTAAAAGAGCCTTAACCATGTCACAGGACATAATTACACTAAACCCCAGAAATTGATTTATGAACATAAAGCTACATGACTTTCACTCAATCTGATTATATGATTAGTTTCTCCGTTGACTTTGTGACTCCCACGATGACGGAAAAGAAAATCCGCGTGGATGTGGTGGCGCTGTGCTGTGTGTGATGATGGGAATGCATTGTTAGAGAGGAAAACGTACCACAAAAGCCCCCTCAACTCAGCAGGCTTCAAAAACAGGGATGGGAATCAATACAATTTTTCTTTGCAGTCACGTAATATGCTTTATGGTTCGTTTTCCAGACAAGAACACACAGTTATGTTCCTTTTCTCTTTTTAACAAAAAATATAATAATATATGAATCTTCACAAAAAAACTTCTACAGAGTACTAACGTCAACAGTTCCAAAAGGATAAAGAAAAGTGAATCCTCATCTTAGCCGCAACAACAAACTTGTATGAAAAACAGGAAGAAAGTCTAAATATTACCGAAAATGCATAACATGGAATAAATGACTTCCTGAAGAAAAAAATACTGTGTGGAAAAGAGAGAGAATCCCGAAGGAAAATTGAGAAAGAAAGGAAGAATGGAAAGAGAGAAAAGGCATAAAAACTGAATTCCCATTCTGCTGCCATCACCGACGATAGAAAGGGATAGAAAATAGAGAGCTGGAGAAAGGGAAAAACGACGACGTAGAGGTGAAAACAGTTCAAGCATAGAAGAACAAGACGTATTACCCATTCATTTCTTCAGCTCTTTTGCTTTTGTATTTTCTGCCCTTTTGGTTTGACTTGGCATATTATTGTTGGCTCTGGGGGAAGCCAGCATAAAAGAATTTTTTTATTATAAAAAGCAATATAATTCCTGCTTTGGCTACGAGCTCACAAGAATGGATGAAAAAGCATATTTTATAAGGTGTGGTATTATCCACAAGAATATGCACGTATATATTTTCCATATTCTTGAATTATTTGTAGTAGATTCTTTTTAAATTACATTCCAATAACTGGAGAATGTAAATAAGAGAGGGGCTCTTTTTTCTTCTCGTGCGATGGGATTTATTGTGTTGTAACTTGGCTGGAAGGGAGGATCTATATTCATCCTGCTTATAAAGTAGGTCTCTCGCACTTTTCTGCCATTATTGGTTGGCGGTGGTGTTCCAAAGCTGAAGCTTATGGTGTAAGCCAGTGTTTTACAATTTTCTCTGGATATTCAAGTGAGACATGACCTGAGCACTTGAGTTTTAGAGAGGTGTCTTATTTGATATAAATGAAGATTGATATGGGAAAAGAATAGGGCAAGTTCCAGCCACCGCCGTCATGTGAAATAATATTGCATGCTTTTACTAGTAGTGTACCTTATTGTGGAAGAAACGGCTACATTACCTGCTTCAAACATTCATGCACGTCTGATGCTATTTTGTCATGCATGATTAAATGAATTTGAAATCTCCCTTTAATGCCCTAAGACTATTGAGTTGGATCACTGTTCCTACGTATTCGGATTACTTGGCTTTCCCCGAGCTACTTTTTCTTCATCATGATGAAATATTGAACAAAACATGAAGACATGCAATAAGGAACATAATATAATAAATTATTATCCATCTCCTAACTGCCAAAAATTGCTCGCTCAAGCATCCAAAGTCTGGCGTCTGGAAAATCGTATGAAATGTTGATGTTGTGTTTTTTGCATTAATATTCCAGTGCTTGCTTTATCATCTGTTACCTTCCGGATCGGAAAGTGAAGCCACGCTACGTGTCTGTGATGGCAAATGCATCTCCAACGTCCGCTGCGTCAAATATCCTTCGCGTTCAGTACTCTTCCGAGAAGTCATATCAACTCGTTGACTTCGCTGCCTGTGTGAAACCGATACACTTCAATTACAACAATGTAGTCAACTTTCTAGAATGGATGGAATTTCATAAGCTAATGGGCGTGCAGAGGTTTACCTTTTTCAACCATACAATTGGCAAAGAAGTAAGTTGTATCATGAAGGAGTACGGGGATGAAGTCGAGGTGCTTCCTTGGTCCCTCCCATTTGCGTCTCAAAAGGAAATCCGGACTGAAGGACTTTTTGCTGCGCTAAATGACTGTGTCTATAGACATCGAGGGGCTTCCAAATATCTTGTATTGGTAGATCTGGATGAAATGATTGTTCCGAGAAAGACGCAAAATTACTCCATGTTCATAGAACAGTTGGATACTCTGTCGAATAAGAAGAAAATTGGAGCATATTCCCTACAGAATGCTTTCTTTTACCTTCAGTGGCCAAATGATCAAAGTGTGTTCAAGATTGAAGGTAACCCCATGGCAGAACAGGTTAGCAGACATTTGACCATGTTAAAGAAAACAAGAAGGAGATCCAGACTACATCCTCACAAGCAAAGGTAATGGAAGCCCAAGAAGATTAAGCGTTGCACTTACAAGCATGTCGTCCGGCATCATTAGAATGATTGATGGTAATATTATATGTCTTTTTGCCATTCTCTTAGGTCAAAATATATCTGCGACCCGGAGAAAGTGACAGAAGCTGGAAATCACTTTGTCTGGGAAATGGCTACAGGCTACTTTACTTTATCAGTGCCACCTCACCTAGGAACCTTACATCACTACAGAGTCTGTGAATTCGGTGGTGATCAATGCACAAAAAGTCCTTCAATTATTGACAAGTCCGCTCACACTTTTGGCCAAAAGTTGGCAATAAGAGTGGCCGAAAAGCTACAATCCGTTGTATCCAAATGCCAGCTAGACTTGAAGAAAATATTAAAATACAATGAAACTAGCACGACAAAGCCACCAGCAAGAATTAAGGTATAACATGGAAGATTAATTGAAATCGCATTCAAACTAAATAAGTTTGAACATTTTAACATTATTTTTGACGTATATACAAACACATACACACGCCGTGGTAAGTAGCAAATGATGCAAAAAAGCTATATTGTCCAAAAAATAAGCTAAGAAATTAAGTGTATACTGCGCTATAAAAAAGTGTCGAATATCTAGTAATTATCAGCAAATATTTACGCTTAGTTTTAAGTAGGAGATAAGCATAATATTGTTTTTACTTGTATATTTTATGATCATCAGCAGACGACACGCTCATTAAAAAAGTTTCGTAAACGAAGAATTTTTGTACTTGTATACTGTATGTACTTGTACTTGCGTTTTTAAACCTATATTTTTGTAATTTAAAAATTGTCAAGAGATGATACTAAACCTGAAAGAAGTTTTCTAGTCATGACAGACAGACGAAGACGGAATTTAAAGAATGTACTCAACAACGCGAGAAAATGATAAAATATTGAATACCATTTACATATATAGACACATATACAAAATATAGAAATCCAGCAATTTTATAGTAGTAAAGTTTAGTCATTTTCAACTACTCAAGTGCTCGGAGCTCACAAGAATGTGACACGAAAATGCAAAATCTTTTATGGCAAGAAAAACTCGATCAGAATTCTTGTGGTATGTTTCATTAAAAACTTTTATTCATAGACTTTCGAACATGTCTACCATGAATTTCACTAATACTATTATGTGCATTATAATATGCACTACATTTTGTTCAACACAACTGAATGCCTGCCAGACTAAAATCGACTAAAAACGACAACAAACAGTAATTAATTTTTCAGTCGTAAGTTGTAGTGTAAACTAACTAGATAAAAAGAGTTTTGTCCGCGTTTTCAAAGTTTTTTGTGAGTATTTTCGGCCTGAGACTACCGAATAAAAGGAATTGGCCAACTGACTGGAATTGCTAAGTGTACTCTAATAAATGTATAAGCAGTAAGCACAATGAATGAATGACAAATGGAAATTGTTTGAAATGAGAGATGAGATTTATAATATGTATTAATTGTAATAAGATTGTATAAGCATAATAAAAGGATAGAGGTTTTGAGTATACTTAAAGCTTGGTTTGATATGCACATTGGTGACATTGGTGTTTTTGCAGATATCATCATACTTATAATTATATTCTGTGATAGACATTTTTAAAGACAATATAATATTATATTTAGAACAGCAAATATTCACAATTCATGTTTTGTATGTACAATTTATATACAATTAAACTGTTAAAACAACGCTACACATACGTACATATTATATTGGTTTGAATTCAATTCAGTTGTGATACAACTTGAGATTTGTTCATGTCTTTTGGTCTGCGATAAGTGCTAACGCTATATATTAGTATATGTAACTTTCATTCCACCACAATTATACGTTTATGTAACTGTGTTTGTCAAATACTTTATATTTTTACTAGTTTAATGTGCATTTATACCCCACTTACTATTCCTTGGATAAATATCATTAGCCCAGAAAGATGAGTTAACAAGCGATCTTTCGTTTGATTTATTCCAGACATAACTCAAATTTTTTATTCATGTTGTCCTGCCCAAACTATTTTTTCATTTATGGAAACAAATTACCTACGACGTTTCCCTAAATATTCTTTACAAACTCTTCATGAAATTTTAGTTGCATTATTGCCATTGCTTTCAATACTGTACTCTATAGTAAAGTTAAGCTAAATCGTATTTTGGTCTTGAATTGATTAAATAAAAAAGATTAACGATAACATTTTCAGAGATTTCATTTCATTAAACATATATTGCATTCATTCATTCAATATCCATAAAATGCCAAACGGAAATTGGAATGAAATTGGCTATCCATGAATGCTTACTTGAGGTTGCTGCTTCTGCTTTGTACATTGTGAAATATGAACTACCTAAGCTAGGGGAATCGCCAAGAAACATGCATTACGTCACATTCCGTCAGATGTTCTGCTTGCAAAACACCAAACATTTTGGCTTTGACAAGCATTGGATAGCTATTCAACCGAATTTTTCTAATTTAGATTTAGGTTTTTAACCGGAAAAGTATTAACAAGCAACACAATATTCTTAAATATAGAATAGTTTACAAGGAAGACAATCGTATGCAAGACTGCTTTTGAAAACGCGAACACTAACCTTTGTCGTGCCAAAAATTATGCATGCACCTTTTCGTCAAAACATTTTCAAACCATGACCACTCCAACTACTCCATCAAGTGACATGCAAGCATTTCGAGAACTTGTAAAAAAGGCTAAACACGTAGTTGTGCTAACCGGAGCTGGAATATCAGCAGAATCCGGAGTGCCAACTTTTAGGGGAGCCGGAGGCTTATGGAGAAAGTATGCAGCTCAACAATTAGCTTCGCCAACGGCGTTCCTTAAAGACCCAAGTTTAGTTTGGGAATTTTATCATTACCGAAGGGAATTGGTGCTGACTAAGCAGCCAAATGAGGTAATGCTTGTGCAAATGCTTCAAAATATATAGAAATCAAATATTTCAAAAAGAAATTAAAACTTGGTTTGATTGAACAATTTTATATGAATATCCGCAGGCGCACAAAGCCTTGGCAGAATTTGAAAAAAGATTAAAGGCACAAGGAAGGAAAGTTGTTGTGATAACCCAAAATGTGGACGAACTTCACAGAAGGGCAGGCACAGAAAACTTAATAGAACTTCATGGATCGCTATACAAAACGATCTGCATTGATTGCTGGCATGAGGAAAGCAATTATGATAGCCCAATATGCGAAGCCTTGAGAGGAAAAGGGTAAAACTCCAAATACACCAGAACGACAACATAGATTGGTAATTTTGTTAATTCGTATGTTTGGAAATGACGACGATGATCTTGCAATCATTTTAGAGCTCCTGACGCTGATTGCAAGGATCCTAGAATTCCAGAAGACGACTTGCCCCATTGTAATAAGGACGATTGTGGTGGACTTCTTAGACCAGGGGTAGTGTGGTTTGGGGAAACTTTACGTGCCGAAGTTCTCGCAGAAGCCGGTTCGTTTACTAAAAATACCTAAATTATGGCAATAATGACGAGATCTAACCACAACAGTAATAAGATACAAACTAATTATACATAGGGAAAGAACTGGAAAAATGTGACCTGTGCCTTGTCGTCGGAACGAGTTCGGTCGTGTACCCTGCAGCAATGTTCGCCCCGCAAGTTGCTGCGCGAGGAGTTCCCGTTGCAGAATTTAATTTAGAATCTACCCCTGAAACCGATAATTTTGGGTGCGTAGTACGATGTCGCATTAGCCATTACTATTAATTGTATACTGAAGTACCCAGTATGTCACCCATGAAATGATTACTAATTTGATTTGTACATTCTGCTTACAGATACCACTTCGAAGGTCCATGCGGTACCACGCTGCCAGAAGCATTAGCTGAATAAATGAATATTAAAATGGCATCTGACTTGTTGCATACTGGTGTTTGTATTTTTAAGTACTTTAAGTATTTTAGTTTTTATTTCCTTTCCTGGTTTTGTAAATTAGATGATAAATATTACAGAGAACATAATAAATAGCAGAAACATTTTTGATGATTCTTTATACTTAGAACTCAACTATCTTACACAAACATTTCTATTTTACACCGGAGCTATTTAAAATGATCCAGAACACATTTTTAAAGTTTAAAGGAATCACAACTAAAATCACATTTGAATGCATACAAACTTCATAACTGAGCCATACTTAACATTACAAACTGTACACGTCTTTGGAATTTAAAATGTTTGAATGTATAAACCCGAAAAGTATTAAATTCTGTAAAATAACTGTCATGATTTAAAACAAGGAACAAACTCCCTACATCTTATACTTTGATAATATTCTTAATACTTAGCTTTAACCTATTGTCTTCGGTATAAAATATTGCTGAATAAAAATGTAAAAACCTCCACCGTTAGACATTTTTCCCATCCATTGAACGTATCCCATTTCCCATTCAATGCAGGCATCCATAACATTCATAGGCTTCCGCAGACTCATCATATCTATTAACCAGACAAATAAAACCAATCCAAATTGAAATTATCGGTTATAATATTCATCTGTAGATGTGATAACCTCATAAACTCACTTGGCAATGCAGCAATCCTTGCAAAATTCACTTGAGCATCCCCTACAAGGGTTCAAATGACAGACTAGCTTTTCGCAATACGTACATTTCCCATAACTGTCCTCACTCCCCAGAGCATTCCGAGTTCTTAGCTTACAATCCTGGCAAATAACAGCGGGTCTTGGAACCGCTGCCGCATTTTGAAGCTGAAGCTCATTATCGCTGATAATGTCTCTGACAGCAGGGGACCCTGGAGGAGTGTTAAAAGGGGAAGCAGTAGTTCTTTGGGGCGAAGTGCTACTGCTGGAAGCAGAAGGCCCTGGAGGAGTTGACGAGGTCAAACTTAGTGCTGCTAAGTCATTCCGATTTTCAGTGACTCCATTGTCACCCTCCTCCGTTCGCATTAGCATGGAATTGAAAAACTGTCTAGCACCCAGTCTAAGATGTGCCAAGGTGGTTTCTGTAAATCAATCATTCATCATAAAAATCATTAGTAGTGATCACTGATTAGTAATCAGTTTCAGACATTTGGCCAGATTTAGAGTGGATCCATAGTCAAAAACTTGGCAGTCGGAAGGCTGAAAAGTACAGATTTGCGCCACAGGTGCAAAGTGGAGCTCTCACAAAACCCAGAGATGTGAACATGTGAACAGGGTGCATATAAAAATACACAGAAAGCTCACCATAAACACTGGACATGAGGATTCCCTGCTTGAATTTTTTAGACTGAGAAACGATCCAAGTGTCTTCATCAATTTTCCTCTTTGACCCCGGCATGATTACCTGAGTAGACCGGAAGTAGGATTAACTAGTGACAAATATTTTTAACTGGACACTGAAAAGTTTAGCACAAAAATCGGGAGGATGGAGGTAGATAACATGAGTGTTTGTGAGAGTGTTGCTGGTAGTACCGTGCCAGCTGGCTCCACTTTTGTTGGGGCAGCTGAAGAAGAGCTGATTTGTGATGGGAAATATGTGGTAGTGGAACGCGGGGACCAGCAGCGGATCCTACTTTTCAAAAGCCATCAGTAAGACAAACACCGGTCTAATGATTATTTAAATGGATGATGAATGAATAATGACATGTTAACTGAATGAGCATTTTCAATGATTATTTTGCTGTGAATTTCACAGGACCATTATATTTGGCAAAGGTGTAACGCAGCAAGACATTCTGCTGAAGGGAGCCCTTGGCAAGCCTTTCCTAAGTGCCTTCAAGGCGTCACCTGCACCTCCAGAAGTTGTTGCCAATCATAAGCCAAGTAATAACAATGATAAGGGCAAGCCGTGGAAAAAATCGGGCAAAGGAAAAGCTGGACAGAATCAAAATCTGTTTATTTTGGAGCAAAGTTCGGAACCCGTGGCTAAAATCATTAATGAGTTTTATCAGCTTCCCGAGACGGTATCCAGTGGGGCGGATAACCGGAACATTTTTGATGACAACAAGTCGCAAGCGTTAAAAAAGAAGGATATTGCTTCATTGAGGGAACAAGGGGTGCCTTCCAAAGAGATTCTGGACACAATAATCACTAGTTCCAAGAGCTTTGGCCAGAAAACTGAATTTGCTCAGGAGAAGTACCTGAAGAAGAAGGAAAAGATTTATGGGGACGTTTTGGTGTTTATGAAGCCAAGTATACCAATTCTGTCGGATTATTACTTTAAAAAGGATCCTCAGAAAGTGCTAGGATTGCGGCCTGATACACTTTCCCAGATTCTGTCATATGCAAATGTTCATGCTAATGGGAAATATCTGGTTTTTGAAAACTGTTTTGGTCTCATTATGGCTGCAGTGATTCGCAGACTGGGTGGCAATGGAATGGCGTTCCATTGTCACGTTGGAAGTAATCCGCAGAGACAGGCTATGGTGTGCATGAACTTTACCGATGAGGATTTAAAGCCTATGAAGAGCCTTGACCTTCTATTTCTTTTGAAACCGCCCAATAGTACGGATAAAATTGCTGAAGAGAATAAAAATGACATTGTCGAGTCTTCATCATTAGAAGATGGACCACAGACCAAAAAGCTAAAACTTGATTCTGAAAATGTCATTATTGACAACGACATGGACAAAAATGGAAACCAAGTGAGTAATGAACAGACTGATGAGGTGGAAGATGAGGATACCAGCTTTGTTGCCAGCAGTAAACTCCGCTACGTTAACAATAAGGAAGACAAT
The DNA here is from genome assembly GCA_029691765.1 of Entomobrya proxima. Classification (NCBI taxonomy): domain Eukaryota; kingdom Metazoa; phylum Arthropoda; class Collembola; order Entomobryomorpha; family Entomobryidae; genus Entomobrya; species Entomobrya proxima. The sequence goes on along the minus strand of CM056171.1, from coordinate 30,996,550 downwards.
GAAAAATCATTAGAGTACTTCAACGAGACAGAATTCGATGGTCTCATTATAAGTGCCAAGGAGCATCCTCTAACTTTGTTCCAGCGTCTAACACAAAGACTTGCTCCGTCCTCGCCGTTTGTGATTTACTGCCAATATCCGGAGGTAAACATTTTTATGAGCTTCCATTCACTATTTATTTTCCATCATACAGTTTTTAGAAATAATGCCTAATCAATTTGTTGGTATGATATCTGTATATTTAGTAAAAAGTCATTAGCATGAATGATAACAATTAATTATTTTTTCGTAATTCCGTAGCCGCTAATGGACTGCTATGTTTGGGCGAAGGAGAAAGGTGTGGGCTGCAACGTTCATTTAGTGGATAATTGGTTTAGAAATATCCAAGTGGAGACGGAACGGACCCATCCGGAAATCAATATGAGTCCTTCAGGTGGCTTCCTCTTATTTGGAACATACACGGGTTAATAGGAAAGAATTGTTATTTTTTATCTTTTGATGTTGAAATAAAAATGCATATAGATTCATGCAAATCTATATATTACCCTTTCAATCAAAATTGCATCTCTATTGCAGTATTACTGACCTTAGGGTCTTTGGTGCAGACACCAACAATTACAGCTACTACTAGCATTACGAGTAAGAAATTGTTAAGCACATTGATCAGTACAAAGACATTTGCCATTCATCAAGTCTAATTAGCTACAAATTGAAGCAATGTTTGTGCATATAATGTCTGCATTAATGACAGTTCTGACGTACCATATGTAAAAATAGTTCGAGTTCGAGCAACGATTCCAAGTTGCACGTTACGTTGTCATTTTCTTATGACGATCGTCAATCGCCATCAAATCATTATCATCATCATTAGTCTAGCACGAACAAATTATCGATAGGTACGTGGGGGCATCACGCACTCAATGTGACCAGTGATCACTTGATCCCATAGGAATTCAACATTCCAATCTTTAAACGTCCGCCGGAACTTGTGTGCATGCTGTTAGAGTAGGCATGTTGTGGTGTCGCGTTACACATTTTTTGAATAACTCACTTCTTCCTTATTAGACTTGGATGATACGCTATCACATACTAAGCACACGCAGCATTATTGCCATTAAATGTCCAAAGAATCGTTATCATAATTTTCAGCCCACTAAACATCAATAAAACTTATTAAATTTTTCTGAGAACATCTTCCTTAAACTTGCAATAAACTGATTTGCTTGTACTCTTGATTTACAATGTAATACATGATATGTAAATAAGAAATTATGCGTAACGCTTTTAATTTTTAACGTTTAGAATAGGTTAAGGTCAAAGATGTTCTTACACTGCCTAAAAACATAGGAAAAGCCCATGTCGTATCACGAGCAATTTGGTATATCACTACAAAATTATCAATAGTACCCTCCTCCCAAAAGTTGCACATTAATATGCAGATTTGCGAAACATTTTAAGCGTTTTCATCACTTCTCTTTCATCTTTGTACGTTTCTGTTGATATCATATATTGTTTAATGAGACACGACCATTAGAATGAAAGATAAATGGTTTCAAGTATTTTCTTCCACTGTATGTCGATCTATTCCCTTTTTCACTCCACACATGATTATGTCGTGGGCAGAAGACGATGATGTATTACACACATTTAATTTTTTCGATGACGAGGATGTACCATGTACTACAGTAAAAAACGCTTGCGCAAACATGCATAAATAACGTTTCATTTGGTTAAATGGTGGTGCGCTATCTGTTCTCATCTCATCATTGTTCGAACATTTTTTACGTGTGTTGCCTCATAAAACGAAAACAAATAGGTTCATGCTGTACTTCAGAAAGACATCGACATGGTGCGTTGAACGGTTACGCGAAATAAAAATTGTGTTCGAGTCAAGAGTGTGTGTGTGCGTTAATCTCCCACTTCCTTATTTCCGGTTTCCTACTTCATCTTCATCCACTCACGTTTTTACTCATGTCGCTCACTCACACATTCTTGTTAGCAGATTCTTCTTGTACGGCTGTCATGTTGTCGGCAAAATGATCTACTGACCACACTGGCCAACAGACAAACCAGTGAATTTGTCATGCATGCATGCACAAAACTTATTGGAGATGATTCTCGAGATTTTTCAGACATTCATAGCTCATTGAGTTTGCGGTTAATGTGCATTTAATGCGTGATATTGTAAAAATATTACAGGCTCCAATAATAACTCTTGATTGAACATCTCCAGATTTCATTACAGATATGAGAATTCTATTCATAATTCATAACTTCCATATTGGCTGATGAGCATGATTGATCACACAAAGTGTATCAACCTATTTTTTATATGTACACGCAAAACCCAATTACAATTTTCTCTCTGAAAGAGGAAGCTGGAGTTTGCTGCACCCCTCTGTTGAAAATCGTGATTTATGGTTGCATTTCAAGAAGTAAACAGTTGTTCTATTTAATTCAATAAATGTAATGATAATAGGTTATCTCATAGCCATAGGGGTAGGGATGGAATCGCCATTTGTGATAGATAATGAAGTTGAACAGGTATTGAAAGCGATAGATTATAGATTATTGTTCACTGGTTAATAATAATAAACTGTAGAGTACACGATCGTCAAAAGGTCCAAAAGCCATCAGCAACGAAATCATAACTTTTGCCAGTACAATTAGGTTATTTAACGTGAGCAAATTAGCACAGTATCAGAATGCTTTGTGACTGCTGGATCGATTATAAATATTTATTTATTTCCTTCTTTAGAAAAAATGGGTTGGTCCAATCGCACTCGTAAAATCGTTAAAATGAATAATGCTTCGAGGTATGCATCACACAGGTGTACTTATCAAGAAATCTACAGCAATAACAGTAATCGTTCGCTTTTCTAATCATATGAATCATTGGTCTAACAAGACACTGGAATTCATTTTGAGCATAAAGTACACTGTAATTCATTCGTTTTTTCTACTCTTCCGCTGCCCGTTCGTGTAATCAATGCACAGGAGATAAAAAGTACATGCATAAATTAATGATTACTGCCACTGCGAAGAAAATATACCTAAATATGAATTTATTTAAACGTAAACATTTAGGCAACTATTGATTCTATTTGAGTTGTTCAATCTTTAAGATGGTCATTTCTATTCCCATATTTGATAAGCTATCATTTCTTTGCACTTCCTACTCTTACTCAAGAAAATATATGGTAAATCCTAATTAACATTTATTTGCTCTATTAGTTAAAGCCTGACGAATTGGCAATACATACGGCCGGAAGGCGAGTTTGTTTTTGCAAAGATGATCAGGACTGACTTCTGTGGTGATGTTGATGAAGAGTAATTGAAGCAATGTTGACGTTGACAATAGTGCGCAGTTGTAACTGTGTGCGTATGTTGCATGCGTGTGCGTGAGAAGTAGGTACCATTTTTTGCACGCTTTGTATAAAAATGTTCTCATATTTCTTTCGTTTATTAAAAAGGTTTTATTGTTTTGTTGGAAGAAAAATGATATAAGCTTCTTGCTATACAGAGTTCATGCGCACACACTCGCTAATCACGATGTTGATTAATTTTAGTAGAAAATACTGCAGTCAGACAACAAAAACAAAATTATACCCGGTCCAATTAAAGTTCAAACAATTTTTATCAAGATCAAGTTGTGTAGGTCGGTGTCGTTAAATCATGATTTTGTAATTATAAGAGCGACTGTGTACAATTCGCACGACTTCTTAAGTTACAATTAACAATTTGGTATTGCACTCCCGTGTTAGATTGAATCTGGGTTTGATTGTATCTTTAGAATCGGATTAAATGGCTATAAGTTATAAATATAGATAAAAGAGTTAAGATTAGCTTTATTGTTAAGAAAATACTTGATATTTTGCGTTAACATTGAACTTGAAAAGCATCTTCGTATAGACAAGCTAAAACAATGTAATGGGCATCAAGTGGGCAATGAATAATGTTGATTGTATGTACCTTAGCCGGTCAATAGGTTCATTTGATTAGTGACATATCCATAAATCGCCTTTAGTAATCATCTACTACCTACAACCCCTTTTCTTTTCTAATCTTATGCGTCACATAGACCAGCCAATATCTTCAATGAGTTAAACTGTAATTTTGCTCTAGTTATAACGTAAAATGGGCAAGGAATGTCTTGTTGACCATGTGTCTATCGCTTACAATCACTATCTTATTCCTCTCCATTTCCCATTCCAAATACTCTCTAGTCCATTCCAACCTTCAACTTTTGAGTTTAGGAAGCTCATAAATAAACTAAAACTGGAGTTCTTAATTTAGCCGATTGTCAAATAGTCTTGTTGATTTGGGATTTTATTGTTTGAGAGGGCATACGTCCACCGGCTGGGATATCACATTATATGATTGTCATTTTATAAATAAGATCGATTATGACCATGACTTTGAAAGATTCACCAGGAAATGACTTTCATTTTAATAATGTCATTATTATTATTGCTCCTTATGCACTAACGTAATAATTTTTTATTGGATTGCTCTTTGGTGCCATAAAACACCAACAGTACTATTTGGTTTATAGAGTGGAAAGAAATCTAATTAATTATTTATTTGAAGAAAATTTACGAGTGCTCTTAAAAATTAAAGGTAACAACGAAAATAAGGTACACGGGGTATTATGAGAATATAGAATAAGGTAGACTGGTAGTTGGTTGGTACTTGTAATAACCCTCTGTTTCCAATATGCACGCATGATTAACTTCAAGTTGACAATGAATTTGAAAGAGAATTTGCTTGAGTTTGCATTCTTAATGCGTATATGATTTTGAACTGGCAAATTTGAAATATTACATGGTTAATCGGATGATTTACGGTTTATGCGTTCCATTTAAGTTGTACATAATATAGTACATACACAGCTTGTGCCAAGTGCTAATAAAGTACTTTATTTGTCAATATTTTTTACAAATTTTTGCCAGATTAAAGTGATAGCCAAATAAAGGTAGGGCAACAAGTGTCAGTTACAATTAGGTGGAAGTATGTAGGCATTCAGTAAATAAAATGCTTAAAATAGAAAACGGCAAGCCACGCCAAGGACTTCTCTGTACCAGTTACATGATAATCTGGTGAACAGATTCTGGTTAAGAAATTATGATCTAATGTGGCACACAAACCGTGTTACTTAATCCCTCAGTGCAAAAAATGTTTTAATAAAGTTAATGTCATTCAAAATCATCTTTTCTGACAAGCAAAAAGATTTACGGTGGACAATATTTTTTCTTGGGAAGTTTGGCATGTAACATTATTTGGATTACTAGATTACCGAGAATGACATATGCAAACTCTATTGTATTGTATTGTACTAGTTTACTGGTTGACGAGCACATTATAAACCTGCCGCCATTCACCAGTAAATTATGATTTAATTTAACTGACTTGACTGCGTTAAGTCACCTTTCAAAAACCATTACTTAATACTCTCCCTCTTTTAAAAACTCGATTACCTGACTGCTTATGCAATTTACTTCCCGTGAGCAATGAGCATAATCTACAACAACAACTACTACTACAACTCTACTAGGAGATGAATCATCACAGGCAAATAGTTGTGTGCATATAATGGGCAGCAACAATATGGCACGAATAGAATTATGATAAAATTATTGATTGGACAGATTGCAATGACAAGGTTCATTCGATTAGGAAGTGAGACTTTCCCAAATGAATGGCTGTCATCAACTTTAAGGGTGATGTACGAGGTTGTATAACATTCTTTGATTGATTTTTAGTAGTGTAGCCAAAAAGTAATTTTAGCAGCTATTCCAAACGCCAAAAAAATAAAAATTATCTCAACTTGTAAAATGAAAGTAGAAAGGTCCAAATCAAATTGTTTGTGACTTATTATGTTCAGCAGTCCGTCAGTTCCTATGCGTAGGTAAATATTATTATTATTATGATTATTGCACTTCTAAATAATTTTACTTTTTTGAATTGCCTACATAATATAGAGGTCCACCTGAGCTTTAGCGTCTTTGAATTTGTCTCATTAATAATAATAAATCCATTCAGTTTTAGCTGGTTTACAGCAATGTTGAAGCTTTGTTGGTGAGTTATGTGAGGTTTCAGCATGACCTCTCTGAAGTACGGTAGATTCTTCTGCTGAATTAGTCAGATTAAGAATGAACTGTGACTGTGTGTAGGACAAGATGAAAGGTCTACAAACCATTGTAAACAGCAACATTCCATGCAGAAAATTAAGTAGCATGATTTCTAACTGCTGCTTATGAGATGATGATAAATGTGTCTGTTACGTGCATGTAAAGTAAGTGCAGTTTTATGATGATGAATTTTTAAAGGTGCAAAAATGCTAAATTATCTTTTAAGCATGTCCATAAACTAATCCTTTCCCTTCATTTCATGCATGTTTTGTCTCTTCCAAACCTAAAATAAACTGACAATGATTTCAGTTAAATAATGTACAATGATACTTTTATGCCACGTACAACGTAAAGTATGGATTTCCCTGCCAAAAACAACACCTCGTGCAAATTATGCCATGTTTGCTGAATAGAGGTCTTACACAATTTGTTTATATAATGCATATAGGTATACACTGACAAACTAATTTCTAAGTAAATATTGCGATTTTCACTTCTGCTACCCTTGACTTTTTCTTAAAGCTTCACGTACAAATACACATTGGTGCTGCGAATAAGTACTCATAAATAAATTATATTTTATTTTAAAGACAGCAGCGGCAGTGGGACAAACTGATTTTCATATGAACGCAAGGAAGGAAGGTAAAGTTATTACCGAACATTTGTGCAGTCACACCAAAGTTTACTACGAACGAAATACTGCAGCAGGCACAGAATGCAGTAAAATATTATTCTGCAAAATCATTGTAGTTTGATAATTATTATGCATAACATAAAAATTACATCTTGTGGTTTCCTATAAGCATCCCAGCAAGAGAGAAGCGTTCATAAAGTGGAGTTAACAATGGGAAAACCAAAGTTATTGATTGTTTGGCACTTTTAAGCGTAATTAGTTGAGTACAGTTCAACCTCAACCACAGCACCTGGCACCTGCATATCATCATCAACATTGCCGCAAACGAAGATGGATGCGCTCAACGGCAGTAGTAGACCTGCCTTTTGTGGCTAAAAGTTTAAAGACAAATCACAGCGCAGCGGCATGCAGAGACCGTTTATCTTGCTTTACAGACAAGCAATGACTAACAGTTTGGCTAATTCGTTTAAGCTTCTTCACCAGTTTCCCATTAGCAAGCAAAACTAACTATCAAGCTTCTCTTCACAGGCTTGCAGCGCAACAACGCAACGTTGACTTGTCTATCCTCATTTTCTATGCGGATCTTCTTGACAAAAATGATGAAATTTTCTGGCATCTTCCATTTCAATGCGCCTACAAGCTTGTAAAACAAGCCAAAAATTCCAACATCTTATAACAATATGTTAGACCTGTTTACTTTTAAAGCAATCTCTGAATGAATTGGAATAATGATGAACGCTGTACAGGAATTCTGAAGTATAACCGCTTGTTCATCTATGCGTGTGTGCAGTTTAGGGTACCCTCACAAAAAATCAATTGAGCCCATACTCAACTCCCAGTCCATTCCAATTTTCCATAAGATACCTACGCGCAGTAGCCACAAGATTATTATAGTGGTTTTAGGGTGGCATCTAAAGCTTTTCCTTTTCGCAAGCTCACTACCAGCGATAGCGTCTGCTTTTTGTCTACACGCAGACAAATCAACTGCTTACTCGCGACAAAACGCCAGCTATGAACAAGTTGATCTGCCCATTATTACTACAAGTGATCCAAAACAAGTAGTGGACCCAGTGATGATCATTGTTTGCTGGGCGGCTTCACAGCATTTGATGGAATGATGCTTGTCATAAAAGTATGGCTTTATACGAAAAACGTTACATGCTGCATGGAAATATATGGCGTTGCTAGTATAATATTCAATATTGCGCGTATATGCAACAATCGCAATATGAAAACTAAAGGGTTCAAAAGACGTCACCAATGTCAAGTCCATTAGATATCATTATTATTATTCAGATGCTTCTTTTAGCATGCATTTAACCCTTTCTTATACTTGGTTTGCGTATAGTTGAGCATGGAAGCGGGGTGATAATAATATTCCAAGCGTGAGTGTATGTGGATGGATACGCTGCGTACTGATAAATATCATGATGATAATTATGGCACCTGAAGACGATCTTTCGTGGCGATTTTACGTTACGACAAACGCTCCTACTGTTGTCCACTGTGTTAGCACTGCAAACTTATATGGCGTCTTTTGCCAGTACTCATTCTTCCGTTTGAGGCAGTCTGCAAATGCCCACGAGTATAAAACTAGCACAGACTATGAACCGGATGTCCAGTGTTCAGATTTATCTTGACCTGTGCGTACATGCACAGACAGAGAATGCCTCTGCAGTAGTGCCATTAATTAATTTGAAAAATTGTTTCAAACTTTTTGTTTGTTTGCTATAAAAGTGCTTTTGTGAATTGTGAAGTGCAATTTTTAAAAAATAACTATTTCAAAATGTTCAAGCCTTCGATATTATTGGGGCTCGCTCTGGTTGTGTCCAGAGCAAGTGCTCAGTTTTTCTTCAATCCAGCCACCTTCTCCACCAGCAATTTGCTTGGGGGATCATCCCAGCCAAGTTTCACACCAATCAGCTCCGCATCCGTACCTCAAAGCTCATTCGTCTCAAATCCAGTTCAAGGATTGGGATTTAATGACATTCAGGATAACTCCTTGGACAATGTGTTTTCCACTGTAATTGCTGAGGCTACTCAGTACATAGACTCAACAGAAGGGCATCGCAATCACTCCTACGCCTTGAACCACTTTGGTGGACATGGACAGAGGGGACATGGAATGGGAGGACACAATTACTGTAAATTTACTCCATTGTCCGAGAAAATTGGACGCATCTCCAACATCCATATCAGAGCTTTTGAAACTCTTACCAAGCGATACAACATGCAAAAGGACCAAGTTATTCGCTACTTGAATGGTAGGTTGCCCAACGAGTGCTACCCTGAACAAAGAAAGCCAATCTTTTGCGATGCCAATGCCAGATACAGAACCTCTGACGGAACTTGCAACAATCTTCAAAATCCTTACTGGGGAGCTTCCTACACTGTTTTTGACCGTTTGGTTCCTGCTTTCTATGAGGATGGATGGAATGAGCCCCGAGGTGCTGGAAAGAGCTTGGCTGGTGCTAGATTGCCAAATGCTAGAATTGTCAGTTTGAGTGTGCATCCAGATCATGTGAACCCGGATAACAGGATGACTAACATGGTGCCACAAGTTGGACAATTTTTGGATCACGATATGACGTAAGCAATAAAACAAAGAATATTTTGCAAATTATTCCCATGTTTTATATAATTGAAGAAGAAGGAGGATATTACATAAGCAGATGCATCATCATTTAAAAAATTTATTTTTTGTGCAGTTTGACTCCAGAGGCTGACAAGCATTGTTGCAGTACCGACTCCAGGAACATGGACTGCTGGAATATTAACCTTCCAAACGACGACTATTTCTTCTCCAAGCTGCGCAACCCCCGTACTTGTATGGACTTTACTCGTTCCACTGCCTACTGCTTCCCCAACTTGAAGGGTGTCCGTGAGCAAATGAACATCATCACCGCTTTCGTTGATGCTTCCCACGTATATGCCTCCGAACAAGGACGTACCAATCTCCTCCGTTCCTTCCAAGGTGGACGTCTTCGCGTCAACTCCCAAAACCCCAACTTCCTCCCCACCGTTGCTGAAATCCAAAGGTCATCCGGAGAGCATTTTGAGTTTATGGGTACTTTCTATGGAGGAGAAGAACGCGTGAATGAGATGCCTGCGTTGACCGTCATGCACACTCTCCTGTTCCGTGAGCACAACCGTCTTGCTGACCAAATCGCCGCCATGAGACCCTACTGGGATGATGAAACCATTTTCCAAGAAGCCCGTCGTCTTCTTATTGCTGAATGGCAAAATGTTGTGTACGGTGAGTACCTTCCAATCATCTTGGGAGATCAAACCATGAACACTTACGGTCTGACGCTTGACACCAATCAAATGTACTCCGATTACAACCCAAACATGAACCCTACCATTTTCCACGCCTTTGCTGATGCTGCCTACCGATTTGGACATACTCTTATCAACGGACTCATTCGTATGATGAAGGGCTTCCAAGACATTAGCAGCTACAAGCTTCGTGATGCTTTCTTCAACCACGAACAAATTTCCATGCACGGAGGTCAAGGTTATGACTACATTTTGGGTGGACTCATGCAACAGAATGCTCAGACTTACGATCCTTTCATCACTGAGGAGGTTACCAACTTCCTTTTGCGTGAAAGGCACCAAGACCACGGTGGTGACTTGATTGCCAGAAACTTGCAAAGAGGTAGAGACCACGGACTTCCAGGATACAACATGTACAGACAATACTGCAGACTTCCAGGCCTCTCCAACTCCTGGGCTAACAGACCTTCAAACATTCCACAAGATGTGTGGGACGTACTTGGAAGTCTCTACGAGACTCCTCTTGACATTGACTTGTTCACTGGCGGTCTCTCTGAAATGCCAGTTACCGGTGGTATCACTGGATACACTTTCAATTGCTTGAAAGCTTTGCAATTTCAGCGAGTCAAGTATGGTGACAGGTTCTTCTTTACTCACAGAGCTAACCCAGCTCCATTTAGCCCAGAGCAAATTAGGGAAATCAGAAAGAGAACTTTGGGGGATATTATCTGCGACAATAGCAATGTAGAAATGACCACTAGAAACGTTTTCAAAATCCCATCTCAGGATAATCCTATGACCTACTGCAATGATCCCAGCAGGAATCGCTTCAACATTGAAGTGTTCCTTTACGATCGCGTAAAGAAGTAGGTTACCTTTCCCTTTTTTAAAATTTCAAATTAATTACAAAATTGTTTAAAACAGAAGCAGTCTCACTTTAACATGCCATATAATAATGTGTTGCTGTTTTCACGTCAAAAAACAAGGCGAGTCTTATATATAGTATAGGTTTAATTTTTTAATGCTCAGGTGTAAGGTCAGGATAACATGATTTTCCATCGTGTCCATGAGTCGTATGTACTATTTTGTACAGAACCCATACAACAAAACCCCCTTATTTATTTTTTGACTGTATAATAATTTACTTCTAATTGACTTTCACACAGAGAGACTTTACCTGTAAATAATGAATAATGTTTAGACTAGTTTAGGAAACTACATAATAACTAATTTTTTATTTATTTATCTGTGAGTGAGCTGAAGGAGAAGTATCAATCACACGGGGCAAATCAAGTCGATATAGTGCCTGCTGTGTAATAATAATATGTATAAAAAGTTATATACCGTGATACAAACAATGCGTCCTACAAAATTACATATTATGTATCTCGATGTGAATGTGTAACTTTTCCTTTTATTCTCTTGTTGATGTAACATTTTTACAAAGAGTGCAAAACAATCCACGCGCGTATGTTTTCTTAAGGAAAGAGAATAAATTTTTTGTGTGTTCATTTAATAAAAGTATGCTCGTATAAAAATACCTTTTTTCTTTGTTGCATTTTTTGTCATTAATTTGAGACATTTTTGGATAAAAAGTGGCATACTGCATGAGCAAGCTCAAAATATCCTTCAACTTGGCAGACATAGGCATTCCGGTACTACTACTAGTAGTGACTAGTATTCTGCATTCAGCAAGTGTAAATAAATTATTTTGATGGAAAGGATTTGATTAGAACACATACATCGCCTTCGAGTACCCACTGTGAGCTAGCCTACTGGTCATCATCATGTCAGTCATATAAATTGTCATTTATGTCACTACAGTGTACATAATATTTCAGTCTTCTAGAATTGTTAAACAGCATAGCATACCATTAAAGCACAACAATGCGGAACGTAATTTTCCAAGTGCTCTCGAGTGGTAAGACGACCCAACAAAGAGGCAATCTTGATTTAGTCGGTTCGAGTGCTTTTGTAATGCAAGAGACGGACTTCTAAGAGATAACATGCAATGATATGCAACGTGTTTGCGCTTAGGCTTCATTCATTTATCCATCCAGAATCCAGAGACGGAGATGCATATCAACACAAAGATTTGGCGAAAATGTAGACACGTACAAAGGCAAACTCGCTGAAATGCAATTAGAGAAATAAACAATCGATAGGTGCATCTTCATCATAATTGTGCTTTGTAAATGATGATGTAAATGTGTAAAGAATTTCACGAGGAAAATTTATGTGGCTAATTTTTTGTCACTTTTGTTTTCAACTTGTTTTGTTTTCCTGTTTCGTACTAAGGTATTTAGCTGGAATCTAGACACGACCATGAATTTAATAAGATGTGTAGAACATTATCGATTGCTAAAGACGCTTTGAACAGACCGCTGGTCGTGCTAAATGATTATTGATATGTGCAATATTTGTGGCAAAGGTTAATTTTTTGTGAGAAAATATTTGCATTTTAATCGTCCTTTTTAAAATACTCATTAAACGCGAATATAAATTATTTAAAAAAGGATAGCACACAAAAAGATTTTATGTTCAGATTTTATGTCATCCTGTATCATTTGCATAAAATAAATCAACACTACGCAGTTTAATCACGGACCCAGAAGCAGGTAAAAAGTCTTTGTAGAACTTAAGAACTTTAGGTTTCTTGCCATGCATTGTAAAAAGCTGAAAAAAAGTTTGTTAACTGTTTAATTTTCAACTTTAAGCTATTAAAGGATTCAACGACTTGGTTGCTGATACGATTATCTAGATACGCCTCTATTGTTTAATTCTTACATAAATGAACAACAATGAATTGCAAAGCATTATTATATAAATGACATGAATGGTATTTGGACGACAAAAAATTGACGAAAAGCCATAAATTCCCATAGCTTGGATTAGTAAGTACTTGATCGTGTGAATGGATTTTATTCAGGGCCAGTCAAGTAGAAAGCTATTATTGCAAAAGTCAAAGACGCAAATTATAGTAGGAAGAGTCTATGTCTCTAAAATTGTATCTTTGTACTGACCAGTGGCCAAGTGAATTGTATGAACATATTAGGCCATACCAATCCTTGATCTTAAACTTTGATAAAAAGCGTGGAAAATATTATTATGGAATGTCAACGTCAAGGGCTCGGTTGGCTGGTCGATGAACATTTTTATTTTGATGGATTTTTTGCACACTTAAATAATACGTTTGCTACCTAATGACAACTTATCTTAACCGCTTTTGCCACTGTTACACAGGTTAAAATTTCTTTACTATCCGGCTCGGCCAAGTTATAGGACATAGTAGTCTTGGATTACATCTTCTTGTGACTCAATTGGATTTGCTTACTTCATTGCTCAAATTGTTATCGTAATATCGTGATCATATAATTCCCTGCTATTCTGTCATCGTCATCATCATCCTTTTATTTTTCTAAATATAAAATAGGTACACTACAGTGACTACGCCATTCCTCGTTGCTGATCCAATTTTACAGTAGGTAAGTGAATTAAGCTATAGACTAGCCCCACCTCATGTCTCGATATTATTCCAAATTCCAGCCGGCCAAGTCAGCCTTCAATATCCTTGTTAACGACGCAAGTTGTACATATCATCGAATTTCATCACTGTTTTTGTTGGTACCCTATAACGAGCTTAAGATTAAGAGACAACAAAGTGTTTATGTAGCTCGCCATGAAAAACTGAAAAATTCCTTTGTGGTTATGGTTGGTCAATATTAATATAAGGTAAGTATCGTGGATATTCAATAAAGTCTCACAGATAGAATATTAGCCGTAGACAAGCAACCTACATTTGATGATGACTCACTTAGGTACTATATAACCGATATTAATCTTTATTAACGGCTTTATGCTGGTAACAATGCTACAGTTTTACGAATTGGCTAAACCTTTGCATTGGATACATAAATGACAATACTATCATTAAGCAGATAACACACAGGACAAGAATAGGAGGAATACAGTACACAGTAATTTTCAAATATTTTACTATGTGCTTAAACCCTGGTATTTAATTGTATGTTGTAATAGTCGTTTGTAATGATAATTGAAACAGTAAAGCTGCACATGCGCCTTGCACCTACGTGCAAAATGTTTTGGTTCAATTCGACGTGCGTTATATGTAGCAATGGTATGTGTCTTGTACTTGAAGCACCCAGTAGGAAGCGGATTTATAAGACAAGATTTTGACACACATTTGGTTTGGCATATTGTAAAACCTTGACAGAAACAGTATCGTCTCATCTCACTTTCTTCATTTACCCCCAAGCAATTAATTTCGACTACTCGGTACTCACCCATCCATCCATCAACTGTGCCAAACAGTAGCACTGATGCAATCCAAAGATGGGAGTGACATTAGCACGAGCACGTAGATCATAATAATACGTCATGTTCTCGTTATGTGTGACTTGACTACATTCTTCATTCATTTTGCACTAAATAACTAGCCACAATCTGCTTAATACATGCATGCATTATCATTAACTTGCAAAATCCGTTCCGTGAGTATCTTATTACATAAAACAAGCAGTTTTGAGAAATACAATATTCATGAGTAAATAAAGGCATCCAACTCGGTACATTACAAAATATATAAGAAAAAATTAGATTTATAAAATCTCAAAACATATCATTTGTTAGTCAAAATAAAGTTTATGGGAAATAAATGTCATCTAAGATTTGTGTCCTGGATCAAACTAGGCTTAGAATGTTGAGCTAAAGTTCATTATGTTTATGTATATAGGTATCCTGTTTTCTTGGATAGCATAAGGATATCCTTTAAAATTGTTTATTTCAAAAACTTTAAGAATTTCATTTTCTTCGTATAATGAATGAATAGAATCAATGAATGCAATGGTGAAGGTTCAAAGTAGAATCAAACCCCTTTCATGATGTATAATTTGGTTGTGGTGGGTGCGGTTAGGATTTAGAAAGACTAAGATTTGCTGAAGTGTATACTACTTAAATTTCAACAAAACAAACAATATAACTCCCAGCATACGTTGGGAGTTTGTTGAAAAGTTCCATCTTATGGCATAGCTGATTTCAAAATACTTTACCCAATTTCACTGGTAACGTAACGCGTATAGAAAAGTCTAAAACTTTTGTTCTGATTTGATGAAAAAACGTAAAATGCCTATTGCCAATTTAATGCATTCATTTTTGCAAATACATGGTGTTTTTATGAGATTGAAGTTTTTTCCTTGATTGCTTTATTTTACATTTTCTTGTTTTTGTAACCTTCAATTCATTTATGCTCCAGTTCATGCAAGACGAAATTAGGATAGGCATCCTACAAGTTTCTTTTTTGTTTATTTTTCCTTATGAGTACAATTCCAACCACAAATCAAATGCCAAATGCCTACGAGACATTTGCAAGCTCACCTCTGTAAAGGTAGATAGATGTTGATGTGCATTTCCAATTCCAGAAAAATGACATTTTTATTGGTCTATCCAAGAGGTTCTGTGGCTCCAGAGTAAAATCTTTGATGGAAAAATGGTGTCGGTGCGTGCGAGTAATGTAAAACGCATGCCACTTGTTTATGCTTTGAATGTCCTTCAATTTTCTTACAACTCAGCATAACCATAACCCTATTTAGCTCTCCAGGAAGCTGGGTGACAGCCAATGGAATACTGGAAAACTGGAACCCTGTATGACATGGTACAACTTCATATTTCGCTTCAATTTTGCTAAGAGTTCATTGCATAACGACCAAAGTAATTATACGTCATTTTTTACCCTTTCGTATGTGATGATGATGTTGTTGCTTTGTTTATGTGTGCACGCTTGATTTTATGATAGGTTAGTTTCATCGTTTTTGTCATTTGTCTTATTCATGTGCAGTGAAGTGAGTGAAGATTCATTTCATGCAATTATTTTAGTTTTCAAGCAAAAAGTCATGAAAATCAGACCTTTCAGCAATGTAGAAAAATGGACTGTAAATTAACAATCCGATACGGTGAGTAATGAATTGCCATCTCGAATTGAACATATTAGGTAAAACTTGCCCTATAGTATGTATCATCAAAAGTGCAAAGTTAACTTAAAACAAAGAGGCACATCGAGTAACAGAATAAATAACAACGCTTGTTGCTTTTGGTATTCTGGTTTATGTAACTTTTAAGCTTATGTCATTTCTTAATATTATGCTTAATTTTAATAAATCAGCAATTTGACCAAAAAGTAGAATAAAAAGTGTGTAGGATTATTTACAACAATAAATCCCATCATGCACTAATGTTCTGGTAATCTTGCTGCTTTTTGTTGAGTGTGGTAAAATAAATTATATATTGCGCAGCAGCAACTCATGCACACTTTTCCAGAATTCTTATTTGATGCATAATTACTGTTCCAAATTTTGAATACAAATGCACGCAAGCTGTGTGCGTAATATGCAATTTCCCTGTATGGCTTCTTTTGAATGCACGAGGCATGCCATTTTTGGTAGCGTAATGTAGGTAGAAAAACATTACATATTATGTTGGAAAAGCTTTTCATTGTATTGCATCTGAAATGAATGACTAAATTGAACGATTCACCCTGCTCTTCAAAACACGTAATTATTTTCATACATTTACCCATTGATAACAGCTCATTAGTTTCAAAACTGGACATAGTGTAAAAATGAAATGAAAAGCGTTTTTTCAGCAAGTTGAAATTGTAAGTCACTGTGCCTGAAAAAAATTATAAAATACAGCAGGTTAAAATAACGCCCTCAACATAACTAAGCACACGCAGTATTCTAGCTGAGAAAATTAATGAGATGCTGATGACTACGTGAAGTAAAAAATCCTAAATGTTAGATGACCGACTAGTTACATGATATGTATACCTACGCAATAAAAAGTTGATCTGCAATTGAAGCCAGCAGCAAAAAACACATTAATAAGCGAAGACAAGGAAATGAAGTTAATATTTTTAATGCGATGAGGCATGCTGTCAAAGTTTTACTCTTGTGAAAATACTAAAAACAAAAAAGTATTAAAAGTCATCGATAAATTTGGACTTGTTTGATTCTTACTATTTAATTTGGTAGCTGCTCTACGTTTACTGAATTATAAATAAAATTATTATACGACATTCCTTTTGAATGAAAGTGAGACATAGATTCAAGCATTTATATTTGCAGTAGCAGTATGATATTTTGGCAGACAAGCCCATTCAGTGTGAAATATTTTTTAAGGTCTGTATTATTGGAATTTGTAATTCTACAGGGCAAGGGGATAGGCGTCATGTCCTGCTTGTGTGTGTAGAAAAAAAAGTAACAATGAATTTTATTGCGAATTATAAATTCAAACTCGATTATATTTGTCAAATATTTTGTCATGAATTAAATGTTATTGGTTTGTGATTTAACTAGCTGAGAACAAGATCTATACACTTGATATACTGTTATCAATGCAGTGTTTTACCTTTTCATGAGTTTACATAATGACCTCATATTATGTACCATGTCATAATACTGTTGGGCGGTTAAGGTCAAGGTCAATCAGTCTAGAAGTGCGTAGGTACTAAATTATTTAATCTCTGATGGTTTAACGATTAGGTTTTGACAAAACATCCTTTTGATTGGGCTTAGTACAGCACGAAATGAAGGAGTGCATAGTTTTGTGGCGTATGCCCACATAAATCATGTTTGTGTTTTTATTTGAAAAATACTTATATCACTTCCGTAACTGCAATTAACACATTCTTAGGTGGATCCATTGAAAGGAATGGGTTTACCCAATTGACGTTAAGTAAATAAACAAAGCCATAAAATACGTATTACAAAAAAATATTTTTATTGTGATAAAAAGTTTCACCAAGTTCAAGTTCACAAAGCATCCCAAAACTATGATTGATATAAACACACGTACCCAGTATAAATTTGCATTGAATGGACAAATGACAGCCTGGCTAAAATAAACAATGAAATTTAACCTTTGTTTCTTTCATTATCGCCTTTGTTGTTGTGGATTAAAAATGTATAAGGATAGTACAATTTTTATAGCCTTCCAAGAAGGGACTTCTTCAATATTTGCATATTTCTAACAGCAGATTTAAACTGTATGGTCATTGCATTTATCAGAACAAACCTAAAGAATTATTTCTGGTTCCATTTCCTGCTTTCCAAATTAGCTCCTTACTCTCAACTCACAAGAGACCATTTTTCAAAATTTTTTTTTCGCTTTATTGGACGTACTTGTAGCTTGGCGAGAACAAAGCGAGAAGAATTGAATAAAACAATCAGTTAACTGATGATGATAAGTGGCGAAATTCTCAGCTTTGAGTGTGCCTTATTGTGACAAGCTTGATTATATTTAATCAATCACATTTCTATTCATTCTGAATTTCTTACTCTTTTGGCTATTATTAATTTAGCCGCTTCATTCCTTGTGAGACGTGCGTTACCAGTAAACATGACGGATAAACGCCTGACCAATTATTTATTTGGAATGGATGAGTAAGGGAATTTCTAAGACAGATGTTTCAGCACGCTGATTTTTTGCAGAGAATTTTCGCATTAATTAAAGAAAGATACTTGCATTCACAAAACATTATGTGGCTGTAGAATACAAACTCAAATCTGTACACTAGAAAGAAAAAAAGACAAATAAATACATATTTGTGCGATGAAAGCAGAATGCATTTAGCGTTGCTGGAGGAAGGAACTACTTGAATATAGGAAGTGTAAAAGTTTTTGTAGCAAAAAGGGTGCAAAAAGCAGAGTACAGTCATTACTTGACATTAAAAAAGGAGTTAATAGGCTTAATTTAAATACTTAATTGTTTGACATAGATGGGCTATTAGTCAAGAGGATGAAGAGGGATAGGATGATGCATAATAGCGGTTGTTTAGCTGCATATTATTTTTATAGCTGTACATCGAAAAGGCAACAGTTTCTGCTGCTGGCGATTGCTAAAACTGCTTGCAGCGTGGACTCTGTTTGCGAAGATTGAATTTTTGGGTAATGATGACCTTGTGTCATCTCCCATCTTTTTATCACACGTTGTTTTGACCATTGTTGTTAGTCATTGTACACTTGACAGAGAACATTTTTCTGTGCTAGTATATATCCCTCCAACCAAACCGGTTATTATTTTCTTTGGCTAGTTCCTCGTCATCATCGTATCATCATCATAATCACAAAATGTGAGTCAATCAAGCGCGAAAAAAGTTTCTATTTCTCTCCAATTTTCTAATCGTACAAAACAAACAAACAGAAAACAAAATCCATAAAAAAGATATCAAAACATGGTATACACCCATGCAAAATTTAAGGTCACTTTGTCAACTCCAGTCTAGTCCAGTCAAATATAAGAATTGACTGATACCAAGTCTGTTTTTTGTGTGCTTTCGTTATATTAGGATTATTCAACCGAACATAAAATATAATAGCAAACACATTAGCTGTCATAATCATAGCATAAATATTTTAAACCCGCCCCCGTTACTTCAAGCATATTTATGGATTCAAAACGGAAAGCAAAACTCAAAGTTTAATAGAAATTGGCAATAAAACATCTAAAACGAATCTCGCACCCACCACATTAGTACTATAAAGTATGCATAAATGCAAAACTAGTTACTACAAATCCCGTCGTTGTTGATAAAGATGATGATGACGACGATGAACATCCCATTGACCTTCAACGTATTTGGACAGACGCGTTATTGCACAAATTCATTTACATCCGGATTAGCCCTACGCTAATTCATGGAACCACACTACTGCTTCGCACAGCAAACAATTTTTTATACCTTCTTCCTGTGTCCATCTGCTACTGTAGCTGCTGGAAAAAACAAATCAAGTTAATTTTTGTTGTGATTGTGATTAACGCGGTGATACGGTAATGCGTGGGCAAATATGAACGGAACAAGTGTCCAATTGTTGAGGCATAAATACATGGTGTGTTTGTGTAAGCAAAAGGTAAAAAAGAGCCAAATCACAACCGCCGCGAGGAAGATGATGTGCAAGAAATTGTATGAAAGTAGCTACTACAAAATAAAGACTTTGCAATCATAGTCATATCCATAATTACATTAATGATTGCCTTTTGAATCAAAACAATGGGTCGACGTGTGCTTCTTGATCGGAGGATCGAGTTGATTCCCATATAATTCTATATGCGCATTTAGGTACACTGTGATTTTGCTCTTTTTGTTCTTTACTCATCAGTTTGCCGCTCTGACTGCCTATTTGTTGATTTAGATCTGCTTATTAGTTTGTAAAATGCATAAATAATTTCAAGTTATGTGATGTAGCCGGTCGCGTTGCCAGTGGACAGACGTCATAATTATCTTTAGAAGGTATATGGAAGGTGCTTCCTCAGCTAATATTTTAGCACAGTTAGCCAAAACGTCTAATAGTATGAGATCATGCATATGAAAATTGACAATTAAAGATTTGTTGTTGAGGCATCCCACTTTTTACATTGGTACAGCAAATTCTTACCACACAGAAATAGATGACCGTGAACTTGTAATAAAAAAGCAGAGTAATTTATGTAAAACACCTGTGATGGATAACATCCTTTCGCTTGGCGCAATAGGAAGGAAGTTAGGAAGTGCAATGTAACAGTGACAAAGTCCAACTTGCCGGTCAGTTTATTAGTCATGTTATATATTATGTAGGTATGCTTTAGCTAGTTGTCAGACAAATGGCATCAGCAAAAGCAGTTTTATATATTATTATTAGTAACCCTTCAACTTCACTTTTTATGATCACTTTGAACTTGAGACAAGCAAAAAAGTAGTTCATTGTTGTATCTCTTGTAGAATTATTTTCTAACGTTTCCAACTATGTAACCATGTTTTATCATCTTGTATTAGGTACTCGCATTCATAATATATACGATTGGGTTTCTCGATTATAATAAGTTTTGCTTTGTATAATATTGGTTCAATTAGCTCGTCATTTTCGTCCACCCATTGGGCTTTGTATGTTTATTTGTCAAAAAAAGCTGTAGGGCACCTTGCAAGACGGTTTATGGTGCTTTGAATATTTATTTTATTGTAGTGTTGCATTTTTTATAATGCTCAAAAGTTATGCCTAAATTTTAACTGATTGTTTCATTACAACTGTGGCTTGCGGTGGTGGTTTGATACAATGATCATGTTGTTATCTTTCATAAAGGCAGGTGTCATAAGAGCTGATCACAGGAGAGAACCGCTGCTCTCAAAAAGGAAGTGACCTGTTTGATGCGGCTGGTGTTCTTGACAGTGAAATAATTATTACCGATTAGAGTTTTATTCTTGGTAAGGCTATAAATACCTCTGAAGATACGGTGTGTGGTGAATGGTGGTGACGTGAAAACTACATGTACCAAGTGAGACAAGTGTATTTCCACCTCGCCTTCTTGCCATCATCATAATCGCCGAGATAGATGGACGTATTGTCATATTTTACCTACAAAAAAGAAATTACTTAAACGGATGGATGATCAAGACGGATGCGTAATACTTTATTCAATCAGACATTTTATAACCCTGTCAGCGTAAGACAAGTGTGAGGTCACTTGGAGGCCCACAAAAACTCCATGTTTATGCGTACCAGATTATGTAGCACATAATATAATGGAAACATTGTTGTTGGGACGCGGATAAATAATGAATGATGCAATTTTCGTTATCTCACTTAAGATTTATCAATTAAGGGTTCAACTTTTTCTAAGTATGACATGTAAAATGTATGAAAAACCACGTCATGAAGAATTTAATTTAGAGTATAAAAGGTTACATGGGCTGTAAGATATTGGGAGTATTGTTACTTGCTACTTTGCTTATATAACACATGAAAAAATGTCTGTCAGTTGAAAGCTTTTAGTGTTTGCATTGTGTGGGCTCAAATGTCTCGTTTACTACTTCCTGTTTCTGTCGCTTTTGGAAATCTTAAAAGTCAACAGAGGGCCAAACCGTAATATTGATGGATGAATAGGGATGAATGGTAAGATTAAAGAGAGGGAGTCACATAGATCCATTTTTCTGTTACTAAAACAATCAACTTTTTAAACAGCTTACGTGTCAAACATGGGATGTACCTAGTAGTTAAACAGGGCATAAATAAGGGCATTCTCATCCAACACTTTTTTGCTACACAAAACTACGCAGTTATTACTGTATTTATTGCGGTAAGTATTATTTAAACAATATTTTAAACGAAAGTGAATACTAATCGAAGTTACCGTTTTTTGCACGTACACTTAAACGAGCTCTCATTCAACCGTCAACTCATCATCATTATCCATAATCAGTTTATTTATGCACATATTTGCCTTTGTCGATTTGAGCTTTTAGATACCCTTTCATTGTCTTCTCCGCAGGTATTCCCTCTCTGGAATGCAAAACTCAAAGAAACGTGAGTTGCATAATAAAAATGAATGACAAAAGAGGAAATGAAAATGAATATCTTGTGTGATGCTGCTGAATGGATGGCTGTAGACGTTTACTCATACTAAAAGAGCTATTAGCTATATATTAGCATGCAAATGAGGTGGCACGTTATTTTTCAGTCTGATAAATTGGATCTCATTGGAAAATTATTTATGCTGATCGATATTCCGTAGGTATAAAAAATGTAGCATTCAAATATATACCTCAAGTTACTCTGTTTTATCAAGCTATTTTTAAGAAACGCTCTGAAAACTGTTCTTTTGCCGTTTTGACGCTCGTCAGAGTTATGGTTTGGATTTTGACTCCTTACATATTGCTAACTTTTTAGGCCTTCGTCAATGTATACAAAAACAATAATTACGAAAGCGGTCAAGACGTACTTTGGAGGGTATTTAAATATTATATTTACTATACCTAATTATTCGTTATATTTCATATTATCTGTTTAGTGTATAGGATCAAAATAATATTTACGACATAAGTACAATTACTTCCATTGAAACTTAATGGTTTAATGAGTACCTTGCAATTATAAAAGCTGATCATCCTTCCATTTCAATCAAAGCTGATAAGCTCAGAAAGAAACACAACAATAAATTGTTGAATTAAACTGATGATTACAACCGAGGCATGATGAAAAGTCGGTGAAGTCTATACTACTCTCATATTATTCATTATTGGGTGATGAAATTGAGATTATATGAATATTTTTTGGCAAGGCTGCATCACACGAAGACGAAATCGCCAGAACTTTAAGTAATGAGCAAGCATACCACGCATCGACACTTACTAATTTTACATAATGTGTGAATGAGAAAAACCAGTAAATATTGAGATGAAGATGTTACCTGAAACTTGATACTGCATAAATATTTACGTAAAACAGCAGAGAATATAATTACAGACATGGGTGCCAAATTGTTGTGACGTAGCTGTTAAAAGCAAGGAGCAAAAAGGGACACAAGAGGGATCAAAGGAAGAATGTACATGAAAATTAAACGAATACAGCAAGTATCTACTTATGAGAATTAACCTGCCCAAGGCTGCCTAGTGTTCAAAGTCAATTAGTTTGACGCAGGTTTATAATGATTATGCTACCATAAATACACATTAGAAATTCCAAAAACTGTTAGTAAAAAAGTACTATTAGCAATATGCATTTCTCCATATAATCATATAATACACATATTAACCAAGAAATCTTCTTTTTTTGTAAAAAAGCTTCTTTATTTATATCGTTAGCTTCAGCTTACAGTTTACCTTGTTAGTTAGTTGTTAGCATTATAGATCTATCAATCCTATCCACAAATCCCGATTATGATTATTATATATGTTTTATGAATAAAAAATTATATGTTTGGCAGTGATTAACGCAATTTGTGTGGAAACTCAAGTAATGGGAATTTATGATAGAAATGATAAAAATAAGTGTCTGTTTCAAAAACCATTTGTTTGAGTAGATTGAACATACAAATCGAATTTCATAATTACAAACAAGTCAATTAACAACAACAAATCTTTGAGCCTGAGCCATTATTTCCTCCCGCGTTGTTTCCATTCATTGTCACAGCGTTTGGTCTGCAAATTTTGGCCCGCCCGTTAGATTCAATGACAATTGTACAGCTAAAGGTGACTATAGTGCACTTTCGGCCTTCTGGATCTTCCTGAGAAGGTCTGGCAATACCATAACTCGGAGAAAATCCATCCTGACCCGCACCACCAGCTAGATTAGATGCATATCCTGGTACGCCAGCTTGTCTTATTGGCTGCTGGCTAGAATGTGTCACTACGCCATCGCCATTAACTCGGTGTTGTCCGTTTCTAGCAAGTACTGGCGTTTGTTGTTGACCGTAGCCTCCACTTGTGTAGCCATTTGTTGTATATGCTTGACCATTTCGGCCATTGGCTGTTGTTGAGGTCGTACTTTGCCCATGCCCATTCTGATAACCTGTAGATCCAGGCAAGTGCCCAGTTTGCGGTTGTCCTTGTGTTCTTCTAATCCCACCATTAGTATATGTTGAAGTTTGTAAATTATTAGTCCCACCCAGATTGGCTTGATCAGGTCGTTGTCCAGTAATACTACCAACAGAACCGCCTCCATTTGGAAGATGCGACTGTGATCCTGGTGAACTTAAACCGGGACTTACTCCAGTGGCGTGTTGTTGACCTCCATTGGAAGGTAATACACCACTTCCTACTGGTTGTTGTACATGTCCGTTTGGTGTCGTGACACCGCTTCCGTGTCCATAAGACGTGTAGCCATTTCTTAGGCTATGTCGATGACCATTGCCTACTCCACCAGCACCTCCGTGACTCCCTGTTCCAGCAGTACTAATTCCATTTCCTCCGAGCTGTTGGCGTTGCCCTGCATTGCCCAGCCCCACTTGTTGATCCTGAAATCGGTGAATGCCAGGAGCTCCTCCAGGCTGACTGGACTGATCATATCGAAGAGGTATGTATTGTCCGTTTCCGGTATTTCCAAAATAAACAGTTTGTGCTTGTGCTTGGCCAAGTCCATAAGTTGTTGCATATGCTCCTGGTGTGCTACTTTGGGCAAATGGTCTTGCTCCTCCTCCTCCCGTGTGGTACGTAGCTCCGTTTGATCCCGATACAACGCCGCCGTGTCTACCATTACCAATACTATTCCCACCACCGATCCCAGTTCCTGTACCTGGAACGCCAGCGCCTCTGTACTGTCCATTCCCAACAACACTTCCTCCATTTCCACCAAGACCCTGATAAACTCCAGGTTGTCCATGTGAAGTGCTACCCAAACTTGTCGGTATGTTATTGATGTTCTGACCACCTATTGAACCAACGCCATGCTGACCATTATGCAATCCTCCCGTTCCACTCACACGTTGACTTGTATCTTGTAAAAATCTTCCTTGCCCATTTCCACCAACCACTCCCCCATGAAGACCCTGTCCATTTGCACCAATCACTCCCCCATGAAGACCTTGTCCGTGTCCACCTCCTGCACCTTGTTGGTATGTTACTCCTGCTCCAGGAATACCTTGTCCATATCCTGGAGTTGCTACACCCGATCCGACGCCTAGTCCATTTATATCTCTTGTTCCCAGGGATGATCCCCTGCTAGTATCTTGACTAAGGCCTATATTGTTCGTACTTTGGCCATTTCTTATGCTACCAGTACCAACAGGAAACCTAGAATCACCTATACCCGCACCTGGTACT
This sequence comes from Entomobrya proxima, assembly GCA_029691765.1. Classification (NCBI taxonomy): domain Eukaryota; kingdom Metazoa; phylum Arthropoda; class Collembola; order Entomobryomorpha; family Entomobryidae; genus Entomobrya; species Entomobrya proxima. The sequence goes on along the minus strand of CM056171.1, from coordinate 30,970,923 downwards.
CCTCCTGAGCCAAGGTATTGCTGATTTCCTCCATAAATACCTCCAGAGGGTATACCCTGACCATGGCTTAAATGACCAGTTCCAGTCTGACCAATTTGTCCTGGAATGTGACCTTCGCTTCCATAACCTACTCCACTCCCATGGGACAGACCACCGACCCCGGCCTGGTCGAATAACCTAGTTCCTTCAGTAAATCCTGCAGGTGGTCCACCACTTCTGACACCTCCAAAACCACCCCCGACTCCACCGTACTGGCCAGGAGGAGCAGCACCAAATGCACCACCACCACTAGGTATTCCTCCAATTCCAGCCGACGCTCCACCCGAAGTAGCACTTGCACTTGCCATTGATTCTTCACCTTGCTGACCAAGAGAAACCTGAACCTGAGAGTTTGAGGGCCCCTGTCCTAATCCAGAAGCTTGACCGGAACCAGCGCCATTACCTAGTGAGAGTTGAGCTTGTGCGTTCCCAGAGGAGCTTTGGATTTCAAACATAATGCATTGTTCACTTTCATGCTTTACATCTTCCAGTCACCAATATATTTTTCAAGTTTACCTAGCTATCTGTCCTCGGATTCCAACCCCAGATAACTGCACTTGGGATTGGCTCATTCCACCGTTCTGAGATTGAGCTTGCCCTGAGAAAATTCCACTCCCAAAAACCTGGCCTTGGACCTGTGCTTGGCTTGCATGTCCTAAAAAACGAACATCTATGTACCTAACTAATCATCCATCATGATATATTCCTATGTTAGTTGGGTTAACCTGGAGTGTTCCAATTGCTCTGTGCTCTGGCTTCACCAACAGGAGCGGAAGTTCTGTAGTAGCCATTCGATTGTCGTTTTCTACGCACCAATTCGGATGCCTTTTCTTGCTGTGCTCGTTGTGAGGACTGCTCATTTCTTTCGGTCAATTTGTTAATGTCCAAAATAGGGAGACCGTTACAGAACAACAATCCTGGTTCTGAAATAAACTTGGGGTCGGTCGAAAATACATCATTATCTCGGCCTAAGCATACTTCTTCGGATGGAATAGGTATAGTTAATGAAGGAACAGTAGTGCTTCCTGAGGATTCCAGTATAATATTTGGGATTCTTTCAACTAGGCAAGCGGAAACGGAACTGTCTTTGTAGAAAACTAGTCCCTACATGAAACATTAAACATGAACAAATAAGTTACATGAATTTGTTGATTCGATTCAATGCATGTAATTTGCTTACTGATTCGTAATCCAGCAACGCTTCCAGAAATTCGTTGTGCTCAATGTCAGCAACCGTTTCATTTGAGGGTTTTTGTGTAGTCACACTTTGTTTCTGGATTAGATACGGAAAACTTGTGTTTAAAACATTATTTTAAAAAACAGATATTTGAAAAATCTTAGCAATTACCCGCACCGGTTCCAACGAATAAGCTGTTGTTGTGCATATTATGGCACAATGCAAAAGTAAAGAAAATGAAAGTCTCATTTTTGCAAATTAATCATATAATTATTACTCAATGAAGATACCAGTTTAAGTGGTGTAAAACTAATAATCAATGTGTGGTTGATCACATAAAACACCCAATTAAACTGATAATATAGGTACTTATCATTTTAATATTTGGAGGAAAGAGATCATAGATCATTACATGCGATTCTGAGTTTAATATTTTTCTCGGACAATGTATGAAACAATGAAATTGTATGAAAATTCAATCCAAGTTGCATGAAGATATCAATGGAGTACAAGAAGATGAGCAGATTGATTTGCATGAAATTATTTCCAGTCAATCTGAGACACGACATGAAAGGACTCATCGGCGACCTGTGAACCAAAATCTGTCATCTTTTACTGAGCAGTCACTTAAAATATGATGCTAACCTTATCCAACGTATGAGCTCATTTCTCCTTTTGCTCTCATTTCGGGCAGACACAAGGCAAAAACGACTCAGACAACTTACCAAAAAATAGTTCCATGACCTGCAACCTAGTTCCTTGTCATGTTTGTCTATCAGATTATCGCAAAATTAATAAGAAAGCAGTAGGCAGCAAAGACAACTCGTGAAGACAACATGATTTCATTTTTATTTCTTCATTTAAACCAATGATGTACATTGATAGTGAGTTAACTGATCATATCCAGAAATAAGTTGGACGAATATGAGTAACAATTCCAAGTGTATCCAATAAATAAGTCAAAATAAACGATTTATTTTCGAGATGAGAACGAGAAGCTACCTCCAACAATCCCAATTCATAAGTAAGCGTGATTACTACAAATGTTTTAAGTAATAAAGTTATAACGTCATAACTTCATCCTATAAAGTCAATTTCTATACACAATTCAACCTTACGTCAAGTTTTAAATAAAATAGGATGATTACCTTGCAAAATAGTATAAAATTTTAACTGCTTTTTAGGTGTTTTATTTTGCAAATAAACAAAATGAAAATGCTTGAAATTTATATTGTTTCATATATTTAACTATAATCATTTATCAAGATTCATGGTGCTCTCAGTCAAGTTTTTACGAGAGTTTCTCATGCTGAGGTACTAAAGTTGTGTAATTATTTATCACAAACAACAAAGAACTAAAACCCAGCAAGGCAAGGGTTAAACCACAGACGTAAAACCTAAAGAGCTTGCTTTTCAGCTTTTTTACTCTCGCAATGCGCATACGCAATGCATATAAATATTTTCCTTATTATTCGATATACCAGCCAGCATTACGTAGCATTGTGCATGGTCCGGTCTAAAAAACCTGTTGTTTCTTCACACATATGACTCACTTTTTTGCTGCAATATCAGCAAAAAGGGCAGTGGTTTACTCTACTAGCCATAAAATTTTTAATAGAAAATGGTGGTGATTGCTAGTTTGCAAGTTTTTTTTAAAAGAAAACGGATTCATAATACCGTATGAAACTGCAAACTGCAATATCATAAACCTCATATTTTGGTATGTACCATACCATATAATATTAGCATGTAAAATGCAAGATTCATTCAGCATTCAAGGGCAGCCACGTTTTTGCTCTTGGATGAAACTCTCCATTTTCAAATTAAAGTAGATAAATATGTACTTGGTAGTGGTTCAAAGAAATCAACCAAGTCGAAACGTAGAGGTTACTAAATTATGATTTCCAGTACTAAAGTTCAAGAGGGGCAAGCAGCAACTACGTCTACCGGTCCGTGTCCGTTATCAATTAGAACTCAAAAATGCGTAATTATGGGTAGTGTGGTTAACTTGGCCATTCTGATAATTGCTTACAGCATTTATCTGTATTTTCGCTCGATTCCAAGTGAAATTGTGCATACAAAGTTGGGTAGTGTTCAGGGTGTAATAGGATGGTCCAGAAATGGCAACCAGTTTAGCCAGTATCTTGGAATCCCTTACGCTACGCTAAAGCGTTACGAGGTCAGTATATTCGATTTTCATGATTTGCTGCATAAAAAATTACATCAACCAGTAAAGTAAATATAATTTTTCTGCACTAGCCACCAGAACCAGTAAAACCCTGGGAGGGTGTTTGGGATGCCTCTTACTATCGACCCTTATGTCTTCAACTGGAATCATTTGCCACAGGGTTCATTTTCGGTGACGAAGATTGTGCATATCTCTCCATCTTCAAATCTCATGTGAATAACATATAGTTATACATCTTAAATGATGATGCACTATATGAGATTTTCGATAAGTAAACTTTTCCCATTTATTAAGGTCGGGAAGCCTTCCAACAAAGCAGTTATGGTCTATATGCATGGGGGAATTTTTCACGTTGGGGGCTCGGATTTTGCGGGTACATAACACTTTCATTAAAAGGTTGCAGGGATAAGTATCCAGTAACTTTTATCTTTTAAGGTCCAAAGTATTTCATGGATGAAGATATTATTCTTGTTACAATCAACTACCGGGTCGGAAACTTTGGTTTTCTTAGCACTGGTGATGACGTTATCTGTGGGAACATGGGTTTAAAAGTAAGTTCGAACATTTTGCTTGTATTAATTTATTGCAATTTATAATCTAACGCAATTTAACCAGGATCAGCAAATGGCCCTCACCTTTATAAAAGAAAACATCGCCTATTTTGGAGGAGACCCAAATAAAGTTACAATTTTTGGTGAGCCTCAGAAGTATTTTTGTGCAATTACTCATTAATAAAAATTCAAAATTAATCATGGTATCTATTGTCCTCTGTTTGATATTGTACTTGCTCTCTTAGGCGAGTCTGCTGGAGGTGAGAAAAACTTTCATTTGTTTTTACTTGAAAACAACGACTGTTGAAATGGATAGACAAATAACTTAAATTTTAATTTCAATATTGAGGTGCTAGCGTGCATCATCATGTATTATCGCCTAGATCAAAAGGTCTCTTTCATAAGGCAATTCATCAGAGCGGCTCGTCAATTAATTACTGGGCCGTATACAGAAATGTTAAGGAACAAGCCAAGAGATTTGCAGCAAAATTTGATTGCCCAACATCAAGTTCAATTGAAATTGCTAAATGCTTGAAAAGCCTGGATGCGAAAGAAATTGTTGCTGCTCACACAGAGCTTTTAGTATGATTGGAGTTGTACATAATATTGTTTTAACCCATATCGTTTATAGTATATTGTTCAGAGCTAACTCCTAATTTTTCTTATTAGGATCTGTTATATCGCCCACAAATCAGTACATTCGTACCGACGATTGAGTCTCCACTTTGCAAATCTGCATTCATAACTGAAGAACCAAAAAAGCTTCTTGAAGAGGGAAGATTTCCCAAAATTAAAATCTTGACTGGAGTACATTCCCATGAGGGTCAATTGATTTCAAAAAGTACAACTTTAAATATTGTGGCATTTAAAAATGCTGATGCTTTAAAATTACTACTTCTCTCTAATAATTCCAATTAATCTTTTTCATAGCAATTGTTGCAAACCAAACTAAATTAAACGAAGCAAATGATAATTGGGATCTTTGGGCTCCCTGGACCCTACACTATCCTGAAGAACGACGAGACGTTACAAGAAAACTTCGTGAATTTTACTTTGGAAATGCCAAAGAAATCAATAGTACAAAGTTTCAAAACGCTTTTACAAACATTTTTGGGGATCGACTGTTTATTGTTCGAGGTGCAGTTGCTGCGCGTTTGGAATCGCAATACACTCCAACATATTTCTACTATTATGACTATAGTGGAGTTCACAATACTGGAGATTTGATTTCCAATGCACAAGGAGACTTTTTACCCAACTGGCTTAACGTCGGTATCTATGTGATAAAGCAGTGGTTTCTTCAGTTTTTTTACATGATGCCGGAACAAAGTGATAATGGTAAGGGAAAACCTTAACTGTCTGCAAATAATATTTAAAACAGGATTTTAAAATATTATTGTGATCTTGTAGCATCTTGTCATGGTGACGAACTAGCAATGCTCTTTAATCGTGACTTTGTCCACACGATATGGCCATCTCACCCTGATTACTCCATGTCTAGGGACCTAGTTAAGCTTTGGACATCATTTGCCAATGATGCGTATGTGATTAAAGAGATTACAAACTATAATTGACTCCATCTATATTGAGTAACCACACGTTTTGTTTTATGTACTTGCAGTCCTGAGCTTTATTTCCGAAATGTTCACTGGCATCCAAACCTAAATTCATCAGATGTAAAGTACCTGAGAATAAGCAAGAATCCATCTGTGATATCTGAACCATTTGAGGAACGGAGGTTATTTTGGGAATCGCTCAACCTACCAAATTTATAATTACATTACTGCCATTTTTATGTAATTAGTGACATAAATACTATCAATTTGCTTTAAATATAGCCACTTAAACATCCTAGACGCTAACTCAGTATGGGATGTAGTAATGTTATCGACTTAATTACTAATGACTGAATTGTACAAATATTTTAAAAAAGGAATTACGATTACTTTCAAAAGTAACAGTGATTGCGTATTTTATTGCTTTGAAATTTTAAAACTAGAGAGACAAGATTAAGGCACCGTGCTTAACCTATTATATTATAATCTTTTGAATAATATGGGTGCAAATAAAATTCAACCCTGGTATTATATCAGTATACACACAGTATACATAAACACTAATCATTATCACAAATGTGATTCAAGATCGAGAATATGACTAAAACGCTAGCTATTCTTGGAAGAATTGCTACACGGCTTTTTTGTAATTTGAGATTTAGCTGCCAAATCTTTGTGTTTTCTAACAATATGTTTCTTTACAATGTCCTGTCTGGAAAATGCTTCCTTACAAAACATACATCGATAAGGTCTGTCGCCTGTATGGGTCCTCATGTGACGAATGAGTACTGCTTTATCCGCCAGCCATATTCCGCATTCAGAACATTGAAACTGCTGTTTATGATGTGTCATATGAAGTTCCAACTGTGTTTTGTCCTGACATCTTCTACGGCAATGAGTGCACTGAAGACCTTCAGAAACTTTCTTTTTCTTCTTTATTCCCGCAGCCTTTCTTGAGGGTGTGTCAGTGACTACATTTGAAAAGAATTGAATTATTTCTTGATTCATGAATGAATTAATGTTCTATTTGTTGGTTCTATATAAAGAGTTTACCTTCATTGGTTGGCGTATGGACAATATTTTCAATCTCTTCGCCGGAATTATTCTCGTCAACAAAGTTACCGTCTGCATCAAGTTCGGGATTACTTTGGTGAAACAGTTCTTGTGATTCCAGTTTTATTCCTGAGGGGTTACAAGATTGGATTTAAAATCAAAACCATATCAATCAAAGCAATACTGAAAAATTTGTGTGTGTGAATAAATTTAATACAAACTTGTATGATCTGTCACGCCAATTTCAAACAACTCCTCTTCGTCTACAATAATAGGCAATCTTGGAGAATTATTCATATTCTCAACGACAGTGGGTATCATGGCGTCCCCTGAAGCCTGGTCATTGGTACTAGCAAAATCTGGATCATCGTCGGGTCTGTTGCAAGATGAAGCACAAGTCAACGTAATAGCCTGAAGTTCAGATTCTGTCCCTTGTCCAGAATATTGGACCTGAACCTGGAGTGACGAATCGTTGCCAGTTACTGATGATGAACCATATAACATCTCATCACTTCTACTTTCAAGGCTATTAGTATAGCAGATATCATGGTCCTCTTCTCCTCTGCCCTGAACATTTCCCAGAGGAAACTTTTCCTTAAGAACTTCCAAAACCCCAGAATGCTCCGAGTAAATGGGTGAGCTGCAGTAGGCGTGAAATTGGTATTTCAGCCCTAAAGGCACAAATAAAAAATCCTTTTACTAGTATGACTAAACCCACATGAATAAAAGCTTAATGTTACCATAATCGCTTTCCAGGAAAGCCTGTAGAAATCCCAAGGCTTGGACAACTGTTCCCAGATGCGCCTGTAGCTCCTTGATTTCCTGTTCCAATCGCTGCATCCCAATTAAATCATAAACTCCACTTCCAGCTAAATATCTACAGTTAAAAGTTTACTGCACAGTTATTGCCAATTTTAAACTGTTATAACCACAGAGTGCTTTTTAATGCGGAAGTGGTGCTTTAAGCAAAAAAGCCGATGATCACGCACAAAACAATGCTTGAAAACAGGTGACTAGTGAGCTTGGGTGCATCCATACGTGCGCGAGCTGTGAAGCAGATTCGTGAGCTGAGCTCGTCGATGTACCTCAGCGCTTGCATAGCTTTGCTGGGTGCTGTCGGACAGACAGAAAAAGCCAAATAAATAGGTATAAAGAAAGCTATCTTTTCTGAGATCTGAAGGCACCTTGAACTGAATCAACTACAAAAAGTGTTTCAAATTGACCAATTTTCTAAATTAGAAATTTTTAGAGAGCTTCTCAAAGATCAAAGCTGTTTGATGTTCAGTTGTCAAATTATAAAGTATCTTGGAAATTGAATTAAATTGAATGCATTCCCACATTTCAGCCGCTCGTGCGGAAATCCTATCGAAATGTGTAATTGCAGTTGTTGGAATGGGAAACTATTAAAGGTATTAGTTCCAACAAATTATCGCCAATCAAAAGCAGGTCATGGTCAGAGCAGAGCTTTTAATAGTTGCATAAAACGGGAACTTTATAAAATGTTGCAGCAAAAGTAAGCGCATAATAATTTTGCTGGAAGAGTCACCTAGTCCAATTCCCCATTATATTTTAGGTCAACAACAACCAACATTTATAACGGCAAAGCTTTTCAATCAGATGAACTTGTGCCATCAAAGTGCAAGCGTACTTACAGAGTGGCAATGCTGAAAAGTACTGTGAAAAGCCTCGCCCATCATTCAAACACGTTGTTTGTTTAGATTTCACTTTCCATTTACCGTAAAAGTATCAATTAGTCCAATTAAATTCTGACATTTTTCATCACATTTGATGAGTTTGGTACTTCATTTTGCTGGAAACCGGTTAGGCTCCTATCCGAGTATGATTACTAATGCACTTTCATATATGATGTAATTTTATTATTTCACCTATTTCGCAAACTTTTCAAGGCAAAAAGTACATTATTATGAAGGAATGTTGAATGTTTTTATTTTCGCTGTGATGATGGAAAGGGAATATTATGCGAGGCAGTCAGAACTCGGAACGACTCATGGGAAAAGATGTGGTACGGGGAAAAGTGGAGAGGCAGAGAGCTCCAAGCACAGAGGATCAACACATTAAGGAAGGAACTCATGGCAGAAACGGCATTAGCATCAGAGGCAGCGCTGCTACATGTTCTGAACCACCGCCACCACCACCACACAGCCACTACTGCTGCTTGGAGACTGCCATTTGCCAGAAGAGCAAGAGACGTCGTAGAGAAAGCATATAAAAAGGGGTTGCCCGGAAAAGAGAAATCTTGTTCGCACTTTCACTTACTCTATCGCCGTCGTGTTGCGCCGTTCCATTTCCTTCTAAAGGTAATCAACGGAGAGGCAACACGTTGCCGAAAAAGAAACTAAACATTCTTGACACTCGGAAAAACGAAACAAGCACATTCATTTCCAGTTTTTCAAGTGCTCAAAGAAGACTACTAGTGGTGGCTGGTTGGTGACCTGGAATTGGTTTCTTTACTACTTTAAGTGCAGTGGGGAACTGAGAGAGAGGAAGAAAGTACTATATAGCTTGACAACAATTCTCTTTGACATTCTATTTTGGGAGAGGAAGTCAATAGGAAAGACCACAAATGCAAGTATAAAAAGCCATCCTCTTTTCGTCAGGGTTGCATCTGTATAAACACTGAACTATCCAAAACAAACTTTGCTCCAGCTCAACCTGCATCGTAACCCGAGCAAGTGAAGAAACTACAAAAGCGTAAGTTGATTTTGTTGCAAATAAAAATGTGTGTGTACATGTAGTGTTTTAAAAGAGAAAGCGATTTTAGTTTATAAAATACAACACTAGGCGCAAAAATGTATAAGTCACCAACGTACACATATATTTGCTTGGAAAAATAGTAAGGGGGAAAACGGGACATGTTTATTGCTTTAGCCATTTCTTTTCACACTCGTAAATGACGCGAGTGCTTTCACCACTTTCATTTCCTTGTCTCAACTAGAATGAGAAAGAACTTTAAAAACCCACATTGCATTGCGTCCATAATACATAACTACTTTCTAACTAGTTCCTCCGTTCTAGTCTGTGTAATAAAAATTCTGTTTTAAAAACCAAAATCTGCTTCTGAAAGCAGTGTGTGGAGAAGAAATGCTGGCTGTATCATTTCTTTTATTCTGGGCTAAGAGAAAACCCGTCTGTCACAGACGTCTATCGGCAACTACTAGTTAGCTTTTCACTATCTACAAAACTGACTGACTGACTGACTGACTACTACTCAAGTCTAGAGAAACTGTAACTATATACACCCATTTCCAGAAATTATAGTGTACTGCCTAAATGCATTAAAAGTATAGTTAGAAGTACATTATGCCATAAAGAGAGTTGCTGGTGGAGAAATAGGCTTCTTTCTGGGAAGTTGTTAGATTTGCCATTTTTTCTCCTTCGGTGTCTTGTATCGCACCCGACACCACATCCACACCGTCCTCTGTGAGTCAAAGAGGAGCGTATTTTCTTTTCTTTTTTCTCCCTTTTTTCTTTCGATTTTTTTACTGGCTGTATTTTGCTAGAGACTGAATGGAGCTCATTATATTGCTGCACAGAAGTGTGAAAAGGAACACAGGGACACACACAGAGTTAATGGCACGGTCGTGATGTTTTTCGAGTTGAGTGTGTATTCTCTGTTCGGGTTGTGCTGTGCTGCCTCTGTTGCGCCATGGGTAATTCTAGACAAAAACTGATTTTTACTACACTTAGATTGGGATTTATTCCCTGGGCTAACCTTTTTTCTCTCCCCGTTCCCTTTTACTGATTTTCTCGATAATGGCATACGCTGAAAATAAGGGGCATGATGGCACTGCAAGCAAAAACAGATTGGTTGGGCTAAACGAAGATGTATCTCTTTAGCTTGTAGCAAAAAAACAAACTTCTCACACGGCTGCTATTTTGAGGAAGATGTCGTTTTTTTCAGTAATGCTGGTACTTAGGCACTCAAATAATATGAAAATTGCATGTAGCAGAATAACACGTTGTTTTCCAACTTGGTTGAATGCTATATGTGTGCTTAAATGTAACATTGCCCTGAAAAATTGCTGGAAAAAAGATAGGCAGGCGGACGGCTTAATTCTCAAGAAGATGAGAACACGCACTCATTCAAGATAACCACTAGTATAGTAGTCATTAACGGTCGAATTAGTCCTGTCGACCAAGTCCTCACAATAATTGTTTTCTTTTGCACAATGTGAAAGTGGGAAATGTGAGATGAAAAAGATAAAACTAACCCGTTCTTGTGTCCGTTCCTCACGTGCATACAACATCATAAATGTCTATTTTCTCTTGAAAACGAGAAAAAAGTATTAGACAACTAGCCAGTCCCATTGTTAGTTTCGTGTAAGAAAACATCTGTTGAGTGGTCATAACTATCACGCTAAGAAAAATAAATTGAAGGCCCAAAATGGAGAAAGAATCGGCCACACAAACACACATTTGCCAAGATTGACCCTATTATCCACTCTCATCCTTCTTTTTACCATTCTATTCTTATGTGTTTACTTTCGTCCCCCATTAATTGACCCTATAACACAAATTGCTCAAACATGCTCATTACTATCATCATCTTTTTTAGCAATTTTCGTTGTCTATTATGTCTCGCAAATACAGGATTTTCTTACCTTTCCCCGAATTCTATTTATACACGACGACTCTGCAGCTGTGGGAAATTGAGCATCATACCGCGCGTCCTCCCTCCTCGTTAGACAATACGTTTCTAACATTTGACTTTGTGGGCAGTAAATTCTTTCCTGAATAGTAGCAACATTAACATCATCATCATCTCCTCTACCAATTTTTATCCTTCGTAAAGCCTGTGTACCTATTAGATATCTTTATACATTTCCCCTGTAGCCGCAAACCCGCCCACCTGTATCCTGTACCAGTGCCCGTTCCATTGTTGAAACAGCATGTTTTACACCACATCTCGAGTATAGTACCAGGAAAATTTTCTTTTTATGTAGTTTTTCTTTTATTTACTTCTTTCATCAATGCCATCCGCCACCACTAGTGCTGCCGTCATTGTCGGCTTCTCTATCCATCTCTCAATTTTAATCCTTATCGTTGAATGGCACTCTCTCGCAGTTTTTTCCCTTGAACTTCCCATCGTAGTGTGATGTGGGATAATGGGAAGAAGGGAGGCTTTCTTTCTCATTAAATAAAGAAAAGGGAGAAAGGAAAAAGAAGCACTTTCATTACATATATCATCCAATTTAAGTCGACTCCTTTGATCTGGTATGAAAAGAGAAAAAAGAAAGGATGTAGCTGTGGGTAAAAATTGAGGTTTTATTTTTAAATACAACAATTTATTTTCACAAAGGCTGAAAGAAGAGATTTGGGAACACAAAATGTTATATATTATTATGGAGTTGTTGAAAGAGCATGGCCTTACCTTTTAGCATCATTTTCTTTCTGGAATCCCTACTTTTTCTTAATCACATACAGCTTTACTTCAATGTTACAAAAATAGAGTCGACAGAGAAAAAAATAGTGAAGCAGTGTGGTTCAAATCATGTCTCTTTTTCCCCTGATTGCGTAAACTGTATCAAAGGTACCGAAGAGGGTTGTAAATTGGTAGGTATTAAGTTTTTAACCTTGAACCAATTACTGAAATAAGTGTCCCTTTGAAATAATTTGCAGCTACTATTCCTGACTTTCATCATCAAATCACTTACAGTTTTGGGGAAATGTGAAGCTGAACACATGAGATGCTGGAAGGAAAGAATGAATAAAAAACTTCAATTTCATATATCAAAGTCATAAAAGTGCAAATAAGACATAGCAGTATATATAATTTCTCAGAATAAACGTCATATATGTAAAAAGCCTTTAAGAAGAAAGTCTTTTTGTCTGCCGTGAGTACTATATTTCATATTGCACTACTGAACTAAATAGCACAATACAATACATTATGCTTCAAGATCTCGGGAATAATGCTTATTTGTTGGTGCAACTCTGAGAGCTTCCCACGTTTTACAATATGCATGTCTTGCTATATTTCATAAACAACAAGAGCAAGTTTCTCCTGAAGGAAAGCCTTTTTCGTGACATTGTCCTCTGATATTATTGTTCTCGTTGTTCTTGTGTGTCTCATTAGTAAACGGGCTTCCTAACGATATTTTCCTTTTATGTACGTCACACGAGCAAAACTGCTTCTGTTTCATTTTACACTAACCGATTGCAATACTTTTGGTGAAAGTGCTGCCTCTATATTGTTGCCGAAACAGACTGATATGACTTTTTTGAATGCACCTACCTCATGAAGATAGGTTTCAAGCTTCAATAACAAGAGTAAAAGAACGCTGCTGGAGGAAGAAGAAAAAAGACTTGTACCACACACTCTCATTGTATGCACTATTTGTAGCATCTTATATATACCACCTATCAAAATCTCATAGACTTTTGGATTCAACAGTGATCCCTTTTTAGCACTCACGTAAAAGCACTCGTTTGTTGAGCCAGTGAAGAAAATACATGAAGGCCAGAGAAAAGCAGTAACGAGAACTGGGGACCAGACAACAGCGAATATAAATCCAATATAAGATATAAGGTAACAATCCTGTATCTCCCACACACACTTTTACTACCATCACCTAACAATAAGTATCATCATCGTCAACGCTAGAGTACCACAAAAATATAGTATCAGCGTCACTTTAATAGAGGAAAGTGAACACTTGCTTCTACTACCATTCTACTAATACTTGTGCGATGAGCATTGTTATACGAAGAAGAGGTTTTTGAATGTATCCTGATCAAACACCGCGTACTTACTATAACTGCCACTGTTTCCATTACTTTTGTGGGAAATATACGAAGAAATACATCCGCCATCACATCGATTCCAATTTTGGTACAAACTCCCTCTTAGTCTATTCAAGTTCTTCTTCTACAACAAAATAAATCGACAATTTAGATTGAATCGACATTCGTCTGCTGAAATGGCTTGCCTTCTTGTTTAGTTTAATGCGATTTGTGTATGCAGCAGTTTCAATCGACTTTTGTGACAGAATCAAATAAGTGGTGATTGGGATACGGTGCATGTTTTTATGTACAAATGTATTATATTATGTATTATTCAGACTTACCATTACCGCAATCGATTACTCGGTTTTTCTGACACTGCAAAAGTATTATAATAAAAGCTGTGACTAGTAATAAAACTGAGAAAAATCCTGGCAATGCGCGTTAGCAACTTGTCTTGAAGCTAGTACCAAGAAGAATATGTGTTATCTTTACAATCTTTTTATGCATTTTTAACACAGTATTTTTTTCCTTTTACAATAAAAACGTATCAGACATTTAGATCAGAACATCAAGTGCTACGTAAAAGCCGGAGAAGAAACTATATTATTATTGGATTTTGTTAGAATTGCATGTGGCACGATTTCTTTGGAACAAGGAACAAACCAATTGAATGAAAAATGAATACTACCATCAGTTCAAAAAGAGCCAGAACAGCTCAAAGCGACACTTGCAATGGTGCAAAAAATAAATGTAATGGTGGCAGGAAAAGGATCTGTATTGGGAATAGTGGTGATTGCAACAAAATAATGGGCTTGAACGCAAGATTATCATCATCATCAGCAACATCCTCATTGCTTTCTCCAAGAATTACTCCGCCAAGTAATTTTCCACTACAGGAGATCCAACACCACCAGGAAGATCATTCTCATCAACAGCAGCAACAACATGCACTTCACCAACCGAGAAAAGAATGTGCTGCTGCTATTTGCAGAACTTTTTTGTGGCTCTATGTATGTTTCCTCGTGACAGGTGGAACACTGGCTGTTGATCCAAAAAATTCGCCATCCTCTTGTCAGTATCCGGACCCCGTAGAGTTTGCCTTTGTAAAACCTCTCTCATCTTCAAGAGGAGGTTTCTATCCCAATGGCTCCAAAGCACATGTTGATTGCTACTCCAATTTCCGGGTCAGATACGGCGACCCCTCGCTCATCTGTCTCAATGGGGAATGGACAAGCGTTAGCGGACGACCAGTGGAATGTGGTAAGCCAAGTATTTTTTTTACAAACCTTGTCAGCTTTTAGAAGCATACATGTTCTTATTTAGAGCGTAGAGAAGAGTGAAAGCACGTTTGAAGAACATTCAGTTATGCAATGGACAACACAACACAGACTTTGCATAACGCTTTCTTCTCAACCTTCACTACATATTGTTCGCTTTGCACGCAAATAATTTCGTCTCACACGTATGTCGCAATCATCATTCTTCGTTCGTGTCAAAATAAAACATCAGACCTGACAAAGTAAATGACCAAAACTTATTGAATATATGCATACATCTTTATAGTTGCTGGTTTCAGCTTTACAAGAATACCTATTCATGGTATATTTTGCATATAGGTAATAATGTTATGATGAAGTTTAGCATGATAATATGCTGAGTTGATTACTCCCTTGGTGGGTCACCCACACTCACAAACTCAAAGTCACAGCCAGAAAGTCAGCTACTGACACTGTCAACAGAAAACAACTGCAGCTTTTTCCCCGGCACTCGCACACATAGCCAAGTAAATGTATTTTGTGTGTAGCGTCACGAATCCTAATTTGGAGAATGAATTTACTCTTCTGTTAGCATTCGTAGTTTGTACGTTACAATATGCTTAGATGGAACCGAATATGTGATGAATATACCTGTGAACTCATATTGCATGCTGACTGTAAGTTATGGGAAAGTGTCATGTGCTTTAAAGGTTAATTCTTTAAAAATATCCGGCTGTTTTTTATCAACGCAAATTATAGTAAGTGTAAATTTTCAGTTGTACCTGTTTACAAAATTGCTTTTGTATTTGAAAACAAAATTACAAATTTTTACAGTAGATCAGAGATATGAGCGCTTGTTTGAGCAAACGAGATCCCATCAAAAACATTGAGCTGGGGCAATGCAAGACTCGACTTGGCAGTTCCATGAAAACTTGGTAATTGGAAAGTCGTGTTTCGTCTAACAAGATTATTCCCCTAATTGCATATATGTCAGCACACTTTACACCACAAGCTGTCAAATCAGATGCTTTAAGAACTGAAAATTACTTGATCTCTACTTCTAAAAGTTACAAAATTATTATGCAGCTCATGACGGTCTTTTTTAATGGAACGGATGAATAGAAGAGTATATGAGCACAAATAAAAGTTAATGCGTGTAGAAAATCCTACCTCATAAACATTCGCAAATGTTTCTGGCTTGAAATTAATAAATTCTGCTTTAGCGTCATATTTCAAGTCGAATGCCTAAAGTCTTATTGATATTGTGAATTCAGATCAGTGTGAGAAGCGTGTAGAACAAAATGATGTGGACGTTCTTGTGTCACTTATTGTGTGGGGAAAAACTCTGTGCTTGCACATTGAAAGAGTGGAAAAGTCATTTTGCTTTCACTTCTCCGCGTTTTTCATTTTTCTCTACGACATGACTGCCATGACTCTGAAACAATTTCATGGCTATAGGGAATAAATCTTTGTAGATAAAAGCTTGTATCCTCAAGCACGGAAGAAGAAATAGAGGGAGGGAGGGAGACAAAATACATGAAAGATAACATATCGTTGGAAGGATGAGTTGTGGTGATGGTAGAAAGGTTGAATAATAATAATGCGATGATTTTTCCTTTATGCCATTATAAGAATCTCTAGGATTTTGTAACATCTCCAAATTGATGATTTATAATCCTCTTCATATCTTTCTCTTTTTGCTTTCAAATGCCTGAATAGTTCTACAAATACGCAAAAAAGTAAATTCTTATGCCTTTTAGAGTTTCCTTCTAAGCCTGTATAGTTTGTAGTAGGCACACAGTTGTAAATCCATTGAGTTTCTCAGTCAGGTATACACAAATACTTGGAGAGACTTGTAGACAAAAGAACGAAATTGAAATTCCACTTGGAGGGATCTGAATGGAAAGTTCAGTGTCAAATTACTCAGGCTTTATAAACATGGAGGATGTCGTAAGAAATAACATGTGGGAGTAGTGAAAGTTTGTAAAATAATGGAAAACTTGGCTGTTCAGAGAAAAACGGATGGGGCAACTTGAGATTCAGGCTTATGCGTTCGTTATCATCATGGATTAAGAAATTCATTAGAAAGATTAACATTGGCGTCTCAACTGCGAGAGCTTAATTTTGATTCTCAAATCGCCTTAATATTTTGAAAAAATGTGCTTAAAATACTTAGTGTTTTAGTGAGAATTAAAAGCGCAAGTGCACAGCGTACCGGTATAATTTCAAATTAAACTAGTCCGCCTCGCCATCAATCATTGATTTCTTTCGGAAGGAAACCTGCGTGAATCCTTTTTATCTATCCGGCCAGTGAGCAGGAAAAATCATTAAAATGAATAAATCTTGATCAGCAGCGTCTGCTTTCACTTACTTCTAGAGAAAGGAGTACTAGTACTTTTACTCGATATTGGAAAAAAAGCTCACTCGTATAGGCATTTTTGCACTTCCTACTCACATCACGGTTTTACATGCTCACGATGTGGTGCATTTTTTCACAAAAGTATCTCCACCGTAGACTGTAGACATTAAAGGTTGATACAACTGAGACATGAATGTAATTTATCGCAATCAACCTGCATGGAATACAAATTGTTGCTGGTTTCATACTTTCATCCCGTAGTAGACACGGCAGACTACCACAATCCACACATGCAATATATACAATTAGTGTGTATGTGCAGCAAGCAAGTTCATGGAAGTTGAGTAAATACCAGAGGAGTATTACTAAATGATGCTTGAAAGTAGGTGGAAAAGTGCTAAGCGATTCCATATGTCTACACACACTGATATATATCGGGGAGAAAATATGGGATTGTTGGCCTACAGGCAGAAAACGTGTAGATATATTCACAAAAAGGACATCCAAAAGGAAGTTTTGACTATAAACAGTATAAAAGCTAGACTCTTTAAACAAGTTGCTTTCACTCGTGCATTCATTTCCTTCTACCGGATTGAATGACTGTTTGGATCTTTTTCCTTTTTTAGCAAGCGTATTATGCTATTTGGACTCGGAAAGTAGTTAATATGAAGCACCTTATGATACATTTATGCTCCGGTATAACCAACAACAACTACTCCAAAGGCGGAAAGAGAAAATGAGATGTGATACCACGAGAAAAGTGGAGTTTTACAATTTGCTAGAGAAATAACTTGCATTGAAATTAAAACAACAGCTCGCAGCACGTAGGTGCGCTCATCATGATGGCAAAAGAACAAAGCGTGTGAGTAAGCCTTGTTCAAGCGTATGATGTATGTGAGGGGCTTAAATTTCAAACAACAAAACAATCTATAAGAAAGCACTAAAGGGATCAGCAACAACAACGGGTCGATATTTTAGCAAGAGCAAGACCTCATATGGTGATAATGTTTGCATTACACAAAAGCTATAAATATCTACGTTCCAAACAAATTAGGAATGCTTCTTGGGAAGGATTCATTTGAATATAAATGATCCTTCATTTTCACTGAAGAATGCCTTATTGAAAACAAAACATGTTTCTGGCTGTTGTTTTGCAAATCATGAAAGCGTTTGTAGTTTGTAATTTCTAGTTGGGCTGTTATTTCAATTTACAACTTTTACGTAGAAATTTTAGACATTTGTTCGTTGGTGCATCTCTTCCCTAATTTTTTTGGGATCTTAATGTTGCGCAAACAATCAGCCAATTTTGCACGAATGTTTAGTCCCTTGTTCTTTGTTGGCTGGCTGAACACTGTGCGTAGGTTGAATTGAAATTGGAACATCCTGAGAAATTCTCACAAGAAACCCTGATGTAACTAATAACCAATGTGTAACGCATGAGGCAAAAATGTTCAGTAGAACCACAGATCAAGGCAACGTCAAAAGTTGTTCACGATTACTGGTCTTCCAGCTACTTAAAAAAAGTTTTTATAAGGGAAGGTTTGCTTGCACTGAACAAGTTTATAAGAAAGTCCATCCAAAATCAATTAGGTCAGAATACTCATACACTGGTGGTGTGAGTGCATCACGTTAGACATCTTATTCCCAGATGCTGTCATCCTTCGTCCGGATTTAGCGGAAAATGTTCTATTCTTGATCAGCTCTTGCCCATCCATACAAACGCTGGGTATTTGTAAGTGAAACTGGAAGCTAGAGAAAGAAAGTTGGTTGTAGAAAATTCTCATGCAATTTACTAAACCCATAATAAAATCATAACACCAGGTTCTATTGGGTGTTTGGAAGGAAGCAACGGAGTTTCATATTTTGATGCAAAAACGTGGATATTGATTGTTTCAGACCGTGAAGCATAATGCTTATCTGTTCCCAGTTTTCCATTTCTAATAGCAAAGGCGTTTCATATTTCTTGAATGTCCGCTCATGCAACACAATTTATAGCTTGACCATACATGGTAGTGGACCCATAAACTACTAATAAGCGATAACAGGAAACGGGAAGAAGAGTGTAGGAGTGAAAGTTTATATATTGAGGCCAGACGTCGATTAGCTTGTAACCGAAACTGTAATGTTTCACCAGCACAGCATGCTTCATTCTCGTAAATAAGATACCTATTCTTGCAATGGGAACCCACTTATGAACCCATGCATGCACACACAGTTTCTGTGTCGGTGGATGAGTAAAAAAAAGGTAAATGAATTTACAAATGTGTTCACAGCACATGAATGCAACTCATGTCTCCATGCTTTCTTTGTGGATACCTTTCCGGCTGACCTTTTTCAAAACGGACTTGAAAGCATGTTAGTATTTTCGAAGGCTCGAAAAACTTCCGTTTTTGCCTCCAAAGTTCAAATAATATAGTTATTTTGTGTGGTAGTGGGTGTGAGGTGCGTACCTATGATTTGTGCTTTGTACCACTGTTTCGTGACCAGGATAACAAGAGCGGATATGTTTGAATTAGTTCTCTGGTAGTAAAACGGTGAGCACAAAACGTTCATTCTCATATTAAACTCATTTCTACCAAAATATACAAACTACCTTTAGTATTGTTGCACAATATGTATGCGAGTAGGTATTATGCAATTTATGCAATATGAGTGTTCGCCAAAAAAAAGAACGAGTATAGATGAGGATCATGATCTTGTAGTAGTGTCTGTATTTTATATCCTATCATCGTTCTGTTGCTTGCCTTTCGATTAGGGTTGTTTACACTTTTTCCACGATATAATATTCAATTTTTCCAACAAACTTGGTTGTGGGAATCTTTGTCGGACTAGTTTCACTGCCACGACCACATAATATTAATGCGTTTTCGGAGCAAAGAGGAGCATCAGACTTCCCGGTATAAATGGTACTATAGTTCCGTCAACAAGCGCATGCAAGTGATGTGGAATGTGAGATACGATAATTGTGCAGGGCTGTGCTATGTACATAAACTTGTATTGAGCGCCAAGCACTCGCTCGGGGAATCAACAACGTGCTTTCCATTTTGTTCTCAAAATAATATTATTTTCTCCTGCTTCTTGCTATGGTCTACTGTGCAAAATGTTCAATGTAATACGAGTGAACATAGCTTGCTTCTTCTTTTTACATGCAATACGAAACTTTTCCATTGGTGGTGAAAGTTGAAAGGGAGATCATAAGTACTATGAGATCATAGTTAAGTGCATAAAGTGAGCATTCACATGGTACCACTTTACGTGTGGTTTCTGCTACCGGTAAGGTTAGAATTTAGAACTAGACACAGTAAAATTTAGCTTTTGTACTTGATAGTATATGCATTGGGTAAAACAATAATGAGACTTTATATGACGTTTTGAAGTTCTGAAGTTGTATATCCGATGTGATGAATTTTTTGTAGACATGAAACAAACTTTGGGACCGAATCTCGCAAAACCTAGTAGTCTGCCAAACTGGAAAACTTGGATATGAACTTAGATAAAACTTTACACATTAATGAATTTGGGGATGGACGAATTGTCACGCAAGAATGCAAAAAGTGCAATATTACTAGTTTCCTTATCGCATCGCAAATTCTCCTGAATTAGAACATATGAAAAGTTGCATACCTTTGGGTGATTAGTAAGTTTAAATGTCTTGTAATTATGAGCCTGTCTCCTATTAGCTATAGCAGATAAAATGAAGGAAGTGAAATAAATTATAGATACTGATTGTTATAAGTGTATGCATTTAGATGGCGGTCAAATGTTCCTGATTCAGTAATTGTTTTGTCGTTTCAAGGGTCATCCAAACAATGTGTCCATAATGAAAGTCATGCCATTTACTTTCAGCAATTCATTTTGTTCAGATTACATTGACCGGGGAAAATTGTACATGCCTAGTGCTTGAAACGTGCAGACCTTGCCTTGTGGGGAAACGTGAAACTCATCCGTCTGCCTGCTTTCAAATAGTTTAAAGCAGGATTGCAATTGACGTGAAAACATAATTTCTGCTCCAACAAACTCTGTAGACAAATGGAGGTATTAGGGAAAGTGATGTTAGATTTTGCACGAATGAAAAGCTTTAAGGGATGTATAACTAATTAAAAAAACGGTGTCTATAGAAATGGAGACGATTAAAACGGTGGTTCAATGGTATAACTAACAAAAGTTCAAAAATGACTCGTAGCCATGGCTCAATTTTGAGAATGAGCCATGGATATTTTCATATAAACAATGATATCTCAAAAACAATTGAGATTGACTCAGGTGTCATCGCTACGTTATTTTCGAACCTCCTCGGTAGTAGGTTAGAAGCAGAAACTAGGGCGTGTGTCGATCCGATTTTCACAAACATGTCCCCTCCAAGTACCACCAATGCTAGTAGGAGAGTTGAGGAAATACTACGCAGGATCCAGTTACTAAACCGGTTGCCCAAAAAACGTATTCTGGACTTGTCAAACCCTCTGGAAGCTTACGACTCGGACCAATTCCAAGCTCGGTTTCATTTGAAGAAGGAGACGGCACGCTTCATCGTGGATATCATCAAAAATGATCTGACCTGTCCTATTCGAAGGGGAGCCTATATCCCTCCACTCCTACAATTTCTAATTGCTCAACGGTACTTCGCCACCAATTCTTTTCAGCTTGTAATCGGGGATCTAAATGGGCTTACACAAGCATGTATTTCGCATCTGGTCAAGCGTGTCGCCAAAGCGGTGGGTAAGCATAGTGGTACATACATTCGGTGGCCAACATTTGAAGAGGCACAGGAAATTCGGGATGGATTCGAGGAGATAGGGGGATTTCCCGGTACATAATAATCATATGAAAATATAATTTTCATTAACCTGACTACCATTACGTCTAATGTATATCCCACACAGGAGTGATAGGTTGTATAGATGGTACGCAGATTGGCATCGTAAGTCCTGGCGGTGAAAATGCCGAGCTTTTCAGGAATAGGAAGACTTACTTTTCGATCAATGTCCAAATAGTTTGTGATCACAAACTAAATATCATCAACTTGGTGGCTCGGTGGTACGGATCGGCTCACGATGTTAGAATTTTTGATAACTCCATTATTTCTGCACAGCTACAAAATGGCGAAATTCCAGGATTGCTCCTCGGTGATTCGGGTTATGCTTGTTCCCCGTATTTACTCACACCATATCCGAACCCAACAACACGAGGACAAATGAAGTATGCATTTATTTTTATAGTGTGACAAACCATTAAATGGCTAATCTTGTCTAATCGTACCAAACCTTATACTTAAAAGATATAACAAAGCCCAGTTATAAACACGGAACTGTGCTGAAAGGGCAATCGGTTGTTGGAAAAAGAGGTTTCCCATTCTAAATTACTGCAGACTGAAGTTATCTACCTGCCTAATAGTCATTGTGGCTACTGGCGTAATCAATAATATTGCCAGGTATGTTAAAACACAAATGCACATACACGAACAAGAAGTTGGTATTTTTATTGATAACCAACACGTGTACAGGCGTCGTTGTGATTTGATGGAGGATGACGAGTTAAATCCAGAAATGGGGCAAGATGAGAACCATAATGGTCAAGGTGGATCGGATTTGTCGGGAAGGGAAAAACGTGAACAGATTATACTACAATATTTCAGTAACTAATTTGAGCTACGTACCATCTTTGTATCATATTTCTTATTAGTACAGAATGAATGAATGAGTATTTTTATTTTATAAACCCAACGTGTATTTATTCGTAATAAATATTTTAAATCCGCTTTTAAAATGTATCTGACACTGTTCTGTATAAAAAAGTTAAATTGAAAGGATAATTGCTTGATGATAATTAGCGATATGGCATAAACGGGTTTGCATCGGCTGGTGGTTGCTGGAAAGAGGACCAACAGTTAGATCCGAACGATGAATACTGGCTGCTTGATTGTTGTTGGGACCGGAGTAAATCCATGCGAATTTTGTGCTCCTCTTCCAAAAACGCCTTTTCCATTTGTAACTTTTCCAAGTTTGCACGCACAGTTTGGTTTTCTAACTGTAGTGTATCCAGCCTGACCTTGTGCTCCTCCTCCTCCATTTCCACTAACGTATGTCGCGCATCTCTTAGCTGTGCTGATTTACTAGGAACTAAACATTTATCTTCCAGTTAGTAGCGATTCTTGTTAAAATGAAAATGTTTTGTTTATTGAGAAAACATGCCATGAAACCTTTTTTCCGTTTGGATGGAGGATCAACAGAATCACACCCAGTTGTTGTATTTCCGCATGATGAATCTCCAGTGCCATCATTAGCCGAAGTTCCAGCTCCATCGTTTACCGTTGATGTAGCACCGTCATTAACCGTTGTAGTTGCAGGGGGCGGTTCTGAGGGAGAAAGAAGCTCGTCTTCTGAATCCACTTCAATTCCGATGCCATCACAGTCGTATGGATTCTTCAGGGAGTGCATTTGCTCCGGAACTATTGCTGCCACACGTTGGGCATCTTCACTCAACTCCGGCTGCGACGATGGTCCACCTCCAGTTTTCCTCCGAGACTGTTTCTGCTGTCCAACCTGAAAGTTATAGTTAATGGATAGCACATTTTAGCAAATCACAGTATTTAAAAGCTGTTTAATGTAAAACTAGTCACTTGCTTCTTTCTTGCTCCGTGATTTGGCATTCTTCCACCAATCCGTTAGCTGCTTTACAGTCCTGGATTCGCACCCTGGAGTAGAGCTGAATTGCGCCCGAATGTCTTCCCATGCAGCTTTTTTACTACGAACTGATTCATGGTCAGTTTTTTTGCACTCAATTATTTTCCCATGCACATCAATTAGTTCGTAAAGGCGATCCTTTTCCAAACGGGACATGCGTTTGGTGGATCCAGTATCCTTTCCCTTCGATTTACTCGAACCAGGCAGTTTGAACATGCTTTTTGGGCCCATTTTAGTTAGCAAGTGGTTATCAATCAATTACAAACAATAATTAAATGAGTAAAAAGTTTCAAAAGTTCGTTCGTGACCAGCAGCTATCTACACTCGAAGAACGCCAAAAAGAAACACGAAAACCGAAAACTCATGTTTCAAACAGAATCAGCCGGTTTTGATACTGACACGCGAGTCATTCTCACAGCATTGAGCAAAAATTAGTTATACCATAGCAACTCTGATCGGCCGATCAGTATCAATTTTTGACACTGACACGAGTGTCAGAGTTGTCGTTTTAATCACTATTAG
>CM056171.1:30786163-30946695 GCA_029691765.1 Entomobrya proxima | reverse complement strand
TGGTGGTGTTCCCTGGTCACTTTCTTCAATCCAAAAATGACCTCGTTTCTTATTTTAAAAGGCAATGACTTGTAAGAAACCAAAATTGAAGCATGAAGTTTAATGTTTTTTCTTTTGTAAAATCGTACCCTTTTCCAATCCAGTTTCGGTACTATTTACGCCGGGGTGAAATAGGACATACGTGCTTCAAACAACAAAGCTGGAATCTTTTTCATTCTTAATCTGGAATTCATCCCTGTCGTATAATATCAGGACACCTCTGTTAGCTTTGTAAGATGTATAGCCTTAAGCATCTATTAATCGAGCTCTATGCTATATGCTGTGTATGCTATGCATGTATGGTGTCTGTGAAACTAGTTACATTTGCTGGGAGAGAGAACTGAACGATGACTGCTCCCTTCGCTTCTTTTTATTATTACTTTTATTACAATCTCACCCGGCATTCTCATTGATTGCTTGGATTCCTAAATGTA
This sequence comes from Entomobrya proxima, assembly GCA_029691765.1. NCBI lineage: Eukaryota > Metazoa > Arthropoda > Collembola > Entomobryomorpha > Entomobryidae > Entomobrya > Entomobrya proxima. The sequence goes on along the minus strand of CM056171.1, from coordinate 30,946,222 downwards.
TTATCGTTATTTTTTATTAGATCTAACGAAAAGCGAAAACAATGAAAACGTTAGTCCTTTATATTTACTTAAGGAGTTTTCCTTTCTGACCACCCATTGTCCCTTGTAAACCTCATGTTCTCCCCAAGTTAAACGTGTGTAAAAAAGAGGAGGGAAAGTGGAATTTGTGAGCAGTGCTTGTGTGGTAAAGCAAACCAGTGAAAGAAGGATACCAGGAGTAAGAGGCTTTGTTTGACAGAGAGATATAGTGGGACTACTAGCAAACTAAATGGAGAGAGAATGTGTGCGCTCTCGGTTTTCAAATATTCCATTCAGGTTCCTTCACTATTTGCCCAATATATTGCTAAAAGGAATCCTTTAACTAACCGAGCGGACTAAATAAATGGTTCGTTATGCTTACACACACACTGTCCCAATACAGTTTCGCATACCCCTTTTTCTTCTGTTCCTTGGTAGTGGTGGGGGTAGCGGTTCATAAGCTTTTTTTAAATCTCGTTTTCTTTGCTTCGTGATACATTGCAAGTTAAAATATCCAGTTGCATCCGTACATGTTTACGTGACTTTCACAACTTGTCCACCAAGCCACTAACATTGAACGACAAGGTACATCTCAGTAAGCTCACTGGTACTAGTCCTTGATGGCATATTGCCCCTCTCTACTTTTCACAGCTATAATTTCTTGGTAAGATTGCTTATGAAGTCTTTTCATGTTTTCAGTGTTAAATGTATGTGTTTACAAAACCACAACGTAGCCAGAATATTGCGTTTTTCGTTTTTGATGGAAGTGGTGGTGGTGCGATGACATGTTTGTTCTACCACTGGTCTTCGTTCGTTCCTGGGTAGCTTCTTTGCAACTAGGGTTCTTCTTCCGGTGACCAGTTATACTTGTGATTTGTAACCTTTCATCTCTCGGCACGTATTGCGCCTACACAGTACTACTTCCAAGCGTTTATGGCATTCAGGACACAAGGGCAAATACAAAAATTACATAGATATATACTATGCCCAACATGCGTCCGAATGGAAATCTTTATTATTGCTTTTCTGGTATTCTATTGCTTGACATTTTTTCTAAGTCTGTGGACATTTATTGAAAACATCAGAAGGAGACGAGAGAGGTCCATAGTCGTTCAAGTAACCTACATGGTTTCAAGAAAAACACCAACAGCATTGTTACAAACATCTTTAGAAAATATGTGTAGTAAATAATAAAACAGGCCAATGTTTCTACCTTCAGGGTGTAACAGTGCTGACTAAGAGAGAACTAAGACAAGAACAGCAAACAAATGTATGCTTTACATGATGCAATCATGCAATATCAATACAATTACAATCGAACAGGTAAAAATAACAATTTTCTGGAATGAGATTTTGGTCAGGAATTGGTTTGAAAGTTAGATGTTGAACATCAGTGCTGTCATCATCGTTGAAGAAAATGATCTCGTATTAGTTTTACTATGTTTATCACCTTTTACACCTTGTACCCTTGTTACTTGGGGCTTTAGCACTCGAATTTCATCAGAACAAATGGGGGATTTGCTTAAAAGGTCCCATTGGACATTGGGCTAAAAGATATCGTGAACCCCAATAAACTAAATTAGAGATTGTCAACATGCTGAAATAAAGCTTAATCGAAAAACTCTGAAGAAATGTCAAGCATGTATTGTACCAAAGTATTTTGTGTACCATCAAATTGTATTAAACGTTTGCTTAAAATACATACAGCACTTTAACGAGTTTAGTTTAGTATTCTAACTTCGCATGTCATTTATTTGTATTCGCACGCCTACGCAAACAATAGTGTCAAAAGACTCGTGTCTTGTCAAAAGTATTAAAATGTTATTGCTTGTTTATGATGAAAACATAGATAAACAAGCAAAGTGTATCTTTTCTTGACTGAGTCATAGTCATGTAGTATGTTACCAAACCGAACTGAATTATGAAAAAGTTTGTGTGGCCTTTAGAGCTTATATATTTTTGTTTGTAAATTAATGTGTTTTCGCCTACAATGTTGTCTTACTTTGTGAACATAGTGAATTTTATGTACCTATTATGTAACTGTGTGTATCCAGTACAAATGATATGTATTGTTACTCTACATAAAGCAAACTGTAAGTGTTTGAACAAGAGAGTTGAAACGTTGAAAGGTCTCGGGGGATATTTTTTGTTATTTTGCGAATGAATTTCCTATTTCAGGAGATTTGATTCATTCGTGTGTCACGGAAAACTTTTGTAGTTTCAGTACTGTTCTACATGCATTATATACAAAGAAATATCTATCCATTTTTTAGAGGACAAACATCTTACCTGTGTACTTACTTGTTCACACAGTGGCATCATTCATTGCTCTAACTCATACATTGTTGAAGTGTTCTTAGATGTACAGAGAAGATAATAATATAAAGTTTACCTTGTTTAGAATAAGTTTAAACTTCCTTTCCTTTCTAAAACTTTGCGTACACAACGACATGCTATGTAGGTAGTTTCCGGTTTTTCTCTTCAAGAAATTGTAAATGTTGACAAAATAGCGTATTTTCCATGAAATTGGTATGAATACGCCAAACTTACTTTTCCTAAAGAAGTGTAACGAGCACAAAAACATGCGATAACGGAAATGATATGACAAAGTATTTGGAACTATTTACATTTTTACGAACTCTGAGTTGAGTAAATAGGGTTATTTTACCTGCTTATGTTTTCCTGAAAAAAAGAAATTGTATAGCAAAGCGGCTAGGGTAAACTTTTATTTTTAGCACACGCTCTCGTGCAGTGGGTGATGGGCTTGTATACAAAAGTTTACAAATTTAATAAGAATAAAGTTTCGCATCAGCCCCATATTTTAAATTAACCGAAACACGTGATATGGTATGCATCCTTTGATCATTAGTGAGCCAATGCTAAAGCTTACAACTTTTTCCGCTCCTTGACGTATACCACTCTTTCCAAGTTTTCTAAATAATTTACAAATGGCTTTCTCTTCTCCACTTTCCCTGCCAAAAGTTCGCATTCAGTTCTTTCTAGGTCGCAGTTGTAGTAAGCAGGAATAGCCTACAGCTCTTCAAACTATCTCTAAACACATTTACACAACACGCATACAAAACACAGACATGGAATGATTCCTTAAATGCGCTGGAAAATTATAGAATAAATGTTACCAAAATATGAGTTATATGTGTGCAATTAATGAGTTGTAAAACAACCAATGCTTTATAAACGTATATATATATACATGCATGGTTATGTTTGTAGTGGTGTGTCAGTTTATAGACAATAGACTCTGGATTGCATCAATTCACTTACCAAACCCGTCAACAAAATAATACTATTACACCCAGTAAGAAGAAATAGATGATTTCATGCATATACCCCATATCATATCCTTTCCCTAGTAAACAATATACTTGTGTAGTGAGTAGAAAGGAAACTTTAGACATTCTCTTTTTCTTCTCCGAATGGTGTTTTGTGGAGATAGCATGAAGTAAAAAATGATGATCTGACTGAGTGAGTTACATTCTCGGGAAAGAGACGACGCACACTTATCTTCCATTACATAGGTAGAGTATATATGCTTAAAACAGTAATAACAGTGATAATAATAATAATGATGATCACCGTGTTGAACTGCTGTATTAAAAGTATTTCCCAAAATATATCAGAAAACTCTTTCCCCGAAAAGTAAGCCAGTAGTGGGTTTGACTATTAGCAGTGAAGGCGCATAAATATTATAGACGCTTGCAAAAGATAGAATGTCATGATGTTGTCTAATGCGAATGCCTCTCGAGTATAGAGACTCTCCCAAGTTTAACAGGCACATTACACCCCATTTCTCTTTGTCTTCGAGTAAGGTTCCATGTTGTCTTCCGTGTATCTCACCACCACTATAAAACGTGGGAGAAAGGAATGAGAAATTATTATAAAAGTCAGAGGAAAAGCGCCAGAGAAAATGAGAGTTTTTGGATGTATGGTACTGGGAGTGAAAAGAGGTTGATTGGATGAAAGGATGGAAGGTGTAGCAGCTCAGCACACCCAAGAATCCAAAGGAAAAAGGGTGAGGAAACAGTTTAAAACCCAAGAAGTTGAATAATAGCGTTTTCCTCTTCTCACCGTGTGTAGGTAGGTAGGTATATCCATTTTCAGTCTGCATACGACAGATTCAAATTTTCGCTGGAAATCCCCTTTTCTTTGAATATGTCTGTGTGTGTGTAAACAAGTCACAAAATCCTCTTTCCTGCTATTGGGACTATTTTAAGGTAAATGTGGAACAAAGAACACCTTAGGGAATTTCTCATGATCTTATCTGAATTGAAAGAGTGTAAGCTACAGCAACAGAATATGAGGAGAGGAAACAAGTATACGGATGAGAAAGAAAAGAAATGGGCCTGATCGAAGACTAAAAAGATTGTTAGGCATTTTGTAGAGATAGTAGTGTGTACAAGCGGCAGAAGCTCTAGGTATATAAACGCCAGAGTATTTTGTAGCGCGCGGTGGCAAAAACTCGTCGTCCTTTTCCACTTGAGGTTCTTTGTAAATGAATGTCAACGGAAATGACGATAATATACGTACTCTCAAAGTTATAGGAGTACATTCTCACGAGCTGACTAGACTGGCTTAAAATTACATGCAAATAGTTTCACCGTTTTGCAAATTTGTGCATACCAAGGTCTTTGGGAAGATGGTAGGATACGCAACGTGTAGCGAGTTGGAAATAAGGGACGCTAAAAAGTTTCTTTGCAGCCGGGAATGACAGCAAGGGAGAAAAGTGTGTGGACTAGGAAAACGGAAAATGCATATTTATTGAGCTGGACCTTTTTCTTAAGCAGTGCGTGGTAGAAACTCTTTATGTCTATTTGATGAAACGCTTCTTGCCACAAACAGTCCGTTGTAAAAAGCGGAAATAATGAAAATTCGTGCGACTATACTGCCGTGTTAATGGCAGCCTTGTGGGTTTTGTCATAATGTAATTTAGTTGTATTGACACAAAAATGGGATGTGCATGAAGGTCTGAAAAAATGGTTCAGAGAAACTTTTCATGAACTCTGTTTATCCAAACACTGTATATAGCTGGCTAAAATATACCTTGAGGGAAAGCGGTCACGTTTATTGAATGAAACATGGTGTGGAATTATATTTTCGCTTACAAGTGTGCACTTAAAAGCATTTGTGATAAAACCATTAAAACATTTGAATTGTACACAAGTGTATAATATAATTTTGTTAACTATCACATACCAACTTGTTATTCTAGCCAGCTTCGAGCAAATGTATCCGTCCATTATGGGGGTTCTTTTCATCTTTGTTGAAAGTATAAGATTCTTACATCACAAATTGTATTTTATTCCCAGGGACAGAAATGGTAAAAATAAAGTTGAAGGTTGTTTCTGTGCAAAAAACAAGAAAAGGTGAAAAGCCACATGACATAAAGGCCAAAAAGACATCCTTATAGAATGCAATGTGAAAGTTTCCAGCAATACCCTTGTCAGGCGTATTGTTACTTTGTCAATGGCACTGCCACGTGCAAAGAATTTGTGATGAATCATAATAGAGTTGAGGTGATATGGATTACTAGGTACTAAACGTCTTTACAAAAGATGGGCATTCGCGTAAGCGATTGCCAACTCGCAGTTTTTTTCAGTTTCAGGGAGCATCTATATGGTTTAGTAAGATTTAAATGGCTACCTACATGAGTGATACTTACTTTGACCTAAAATTGAAATCAAGACCCTTTGGCAAACCCATGATAAAATTTAAATTTTCAATCGACTTGTAGCATTATTTGAAATTTTTCATTTCACAGTTGACCGCATTGAACCTCTGGGTGGTTTCGAAAGCAAGTGTAAAGAAATGTGTTTTTCATTTTCACTTTTGTCTACCAGAGACAACGTGGAAAATGTTATTTAAGGAATTTACAAAAGTGGCAAATGTAGGAGTGACTTACTGACACTGAGGGAGTTTCAAAGAGTATGCGAAGCCCAGAAATTGGAACAAAGTCAGCAAAGAATCTTTACTAGCCTGGATCTTTTTCTTTGTTTGCCATGATCTAAAAGAAAATGGGAAAGTGAATTGGACTGCAGAAAAGTTTCACTTTTCTTCCTTTCCGGTGTATTTTTATTTGATTACCGGAGTCTACACATTTACGAGTTGCCGTTACTGTACCTAGTTTTTCCTTTGTTCCTGCAAAAAATATGAGCTTCAAAAGGATGTGGTGCGGCCCTTTTGTGTATTGTCAATGGAATGGAATGATGACACTGTTCAGAACTACTTTTTCAACAAACTACATTTATATGTATGTTTTCTTCTTCGTTTTATGTGACTTTTGTTAAGCGTATGGGAGGACGTCGTCAACAGTTAGTAAAATGTACTAACCACGACCATGAAAATAACTTACTTTGTTTTACGCGTATATGCTGTCGGAAAATCTTAACAGTTTTGTTGGAAATTTATGTCTTTGAGAATCGACAATGTAGTCATAAAAATATCAGATTATTTGTACTAAAACAACATAATGCACTCCGCACACATATTTATTTAATGCCCTAAGTGCATGTTTTTCAGTATTTGTAGCCTTGAAATATCAAAGGCCACCGGAAACTTTTATATGACAAAAGCACAGGAACAACATGACAGGACGTAACAATTTACGGGCTACAGACTTTGTCTTCCCCTTGTTTAAAACCACTTTTGTGTATTTTTCTTGACATTGTGAAAACTTTTTTTAAAGAAGAGAAATGCAATGGGCGGAGAAAGTTGGCAGTGTGTCAGTGTCCATTGTCTAAACATGCGGAGTAGTACATTCAAACCCACTTTTTGTAATGCCTTCACTTTTGGTGAAAGCAAATTGTCTATGCCCCATGTTACGTGCACCATATACTATACAAAATCAGATAATATGAAGTTTTAAAACATCTTTTTATTTCTACGATTCTGCCGGCATGATGACTATAATTACGGAAATAATATGGACACAAAAAGCTTTCCGCGAATGTCATGTCCTTTCTCTGCTACTAGAAAACTACGATTCCCTTTCAGAGCTTGTAATGGAAAAGATGTGCATAATGTACGTTTATGATACAACTTGACGATGATATGATGACAAGTCATTCTCTTTTCTCGCCATAAAATAAATTCACGGGGTAGGCTGTGGAGTGGGTCTCATTTCCTTGTGAAACTGAACTACTATACGACAAACGAAAGATGAAAGCTTTTTATGCGCGTAGTTTCAGATTCTAGCTCTGTGACTGCATGCACAATGGCACATTACATTGTTGAAGTGCTATATACAGGATGATATCATCTGTCACTGAGGAAAAGTACAAAGTTAAAAGGATAATAATGGTAATGATGCTGTATGAACATACAAAGTGTAAAGTCGAGAGAAAGCACACAGCTCGTGATGATGATGACTCTAGTGCAAGTTGCTTTTTTACGATATTTATCTCGTGTTTCTTTGTCGTATGCACATGTACTTAAAACAAAATTTACATAAATACGTGCGCTTTTACAAATAATGAAGTGATCTGTATTAATGCAAGTACTTTAGTAGTACTAGTAGTAGGCTTTATTGGGAACGATCATTATTGCTCATGTATGAATTGGTGAGGCATGAAGCGAAAGGACTGCCTTGCCGGCTGGTTACACTAATCTAGCATCAGCATGCTCTGAATGTTTGGCTTGTGTTTATAGAATTTGAATGCTTTCTAGAGAAAATTTTCTGCTACCTGCCCAGATTGATGTGTTGTATGTTAATTAGTTTTCAATGATCTACTCCAGTGTGTAAACATTATTAAGAACCAGCATTACAAGTCACGTTTCTTATGAAAATTCTATCTTTAATTATAAGTAATTAATTACTTATTTTTTATTGCGTGGGTGTGTTTTGTTTGGTTGGAGAGGTATTTTGGAGAGCTCAAATATTACGTGCAAATACAATTTCCTAAACAATTATTTTGAAATAAACGTTGTGTTATACTATTACAATTCGAATACATTGTATGAATATTGCAAAGTTACAGTTCTGATTTCATCGCATTAGCGTTGTACGTTCTAGTTGTTGAAGATTTTCAAACTAATAAAAACGTTGTCAACATGTTGTATAACGTTCAATTTTTAATCGGATTATATAACTTTGCAAATAAAAATGTTTTTCTAAATATTATTGTAGTTTGAGTTCAATACAAAATGCAAATTACAAAGTTTGACAAACTACTAAAATGGGCAACAAAAGAAAAGCACGCCACAAAATCTGGAGTGTTTCCTTTGTCGATTTATATAACGTGTTTTGTAGTCGTTTGTTCCACAACTTTTTAAATGTGGATGCATGTACTGATTTCTTTTGAATATACACAAAGTGTTTTTCTATTTTCATATCAAAATACAGAAAGCAAAGCCTTGGTGTTTTTTTGAAAATATTTGATACTCGTAATCCATGTAAAATCTATCCATATTGAGTACTTTATAAAATGCGTGTACCCAGATAGCGAAACAGGAAAGAATAAAAATGCTTGGTGTCACTGAACAACTTTCATTTTTTCCAATGGGACTTCACCAACAGAAATGAAAAAGAATATCGTTCTCGTAGATCCGAATCGGATTTCGATTCAGCTGGAAAATACGGTCTCTTGATGTAGTAGAATCAGACACACATTTTTCGCTTACGTTTATGGACAAGGCATAATGCGAAAGTTTGTACATAGCTGTTCCGCAAAAATAAAAATAATAATATAAAGCGTTTTATGCCATAGATGCATGGTAGACATATTCCAGCCTATGCTTTTACAAAGTACAACAAGAAGAGACAGATAAAACCATTGTGCATTTTTGCTGTAGAGAAAAGCTTTACCGTTATAGACGTCATTTACCGCAAGCTGGGATCAAATCAACCTTCAGTTTAAGTTGCATACATGCTAGTCAAAGGGATCTAGTCTATTCAAGCAGATGGTGTTTCTGTAGCTAAGCAGTCTGCTAACTCTAACTTATGCCTCCGCTGTTTTGAAAAGAGTACATTTTTTGCAACCGTGTTTTCCTTACATAATGTAATTTCCTATTTTTCCATTATGAGAAAAATTTCGAGTGAGTGTAGTATGGATACAGATATATTATCTACAATTTGGATATGTGTGGCAGTGTCCACTAGTATATGTTGGTGTCCAGCATCTATCAACTTCATTCAGTTAGGGTCCTCGAAATGGTTAGACAGTGAAATTTGAAATGGCAGCTTTTCTAGAGAAAAAAGGACGACAAATAAAGCAGGAGTTTTTGGAGGCGGTTGCTAATGTTGTTGGTTAGTTGGTTGGTGTGTGGTTTCAGCGTGGCAAGTTTGTAAATGACAAACTACAAGGATGAATCGAAGGCGTAACTAGGTGCATGGGACAGCTCTTCGTGCGTATGTTTCTACACTTTGTGACTTGGACTACTTTTTTAGGTAAAATAAATCCGTTTTGGTTGGATATTTGAATATACCTAAAAGTTTACATATCCGGATACATTTTTCATACTGTTACTAAAGGTGTAATGGTAGTTGTTATCCCAAATCCCCCTACTTTTATCCTCTTTACAGAGTCAACTATCAGGTAGTAACATAACGAATCCAAGTAAAGTCAGAGTAAGAGATGATAAAAGAGGAAAGAGTGGTAGTATTATTCTAAGCACGCTGGAGCTCTTTGTTTCTGGCAGCCACTGGTCTAAGTGGATGGACAGGAAAAAACAACTTCGGGACTTTCTGTTTCTATTTTTATTTTTAGATTTAAGCTCACTGACGACTACTGATCGATGAAAGAGAGAAGAATCCTTCTCTTTTTTCTCTTTTATTTACTTCTATTCCTATGCTCATTTGTAAGGGTAGCACATAGAGCCTGTGGTTCCAGCTTTGCAAGATTCAACCATCATTAAAGGTTGGAATTTGCCAGGCTAACTACAATATACGTAAAACAGGTACATGTCATTCTCATTAGCTTTCTGTGGGCCCTTTTGCGTATAAGTTCTTGGAACGTCAATTTTACTTTTCTCCTATTTCCCAAATCTCTTTTTCTACTTTCCTAGAAACATCCAACACATAAAAAAACTTACGCAGTGTACAATCAAAAATAGGCAACCACACAACCCTAAACTTCCTGGCTTTCAACGCACTCATTGTTAGCTAAAGCGTGTGACATGTTACTCTGCCATGCCATGTTATCTAAACTTGAAGTTGATTCTTTTAACCATGAATGACAAAAGTGAGCGAAAAACCATTCAAATAATAAATATTTCACTGGAGAGACGTGTAGAACTCCATTGGGGAAAAGTGATAATGATGACAAAAGTTAGTTTAGTCCTAGAGCTGATTACATTACGAAGCACAAAAAAACTATCGTTTGAAGTAAGCTTCTAAAAGGATATGCAATCCAAACTAGCTGTGACAGGTTAATACTCTGATGCAAATTGTATATCTACCCCACTTCTATTCACTCCTTCTCCCAAGAGAATTCTCCACATTTTGTGGCTTAGTAGACCTGTCTCTCATTCCACGATCCCATTTTTTGTGCAAGGTAAGTTTCCCACTAGTTAGTTTGTTAACGAGTTGCTGGAGAGATGGAAAGCTGGAAAAAACGATCTATTAGGAAAATATACAGCATCACGCGGGTACAGTCATTCTCACAAGTACTAAACTAGAAGTTATTAGAAGCATACAAGATAGTACAGTATCAACAGTCATCAAAAATCCCTGCATTTCTCATCATCATCGCCATTATCAACCGCTCTGATTGAAGCACTTCTACTTGACTGAAGTGATACTTGAGATGAGTTTGATGGCAAAAGTTTTGTATTTCTCTGCTAAGTGAAAGTGACATTATATATTGAGAATTGAATACTCTGATTCTGTCAATGCGTGATGATGGAGCTAGGTCTGTCTAGTTTTTACCTGTCTACCTACAACTAACCACTTTGTATGCAGATGATTTCCTTCCTTAAAAAGTGCACATTAAGCCGATTAAGCAAATAAGCGCATAAAATATATTATTTTAAGTTATATAAAAAATTAATTGGACATTAGTTCTATTGCTTTCTACAGTAGACACAATTTAGGTTTGTTTTACAAAATATGTCTCAGTATTTAGAATACTATGCTGACTTTATTTCCAGTATAAAATTTAGCATACCCCAATCCGTTCTAGAATGTTAACTAACTTTTTCAAACACAAATGCCTTCACTACCGCACGAGTTTTCAAACTGGTTTGCATATCATCAAAAAGCCTACGACAAATTGATAAAAATATACAAGCTTCACTTAAAATTCAAAACTCATGGGTTTCTCAAAGGGAAAAAATTTCAAGTTTAACACTGAGTGTTAAGATATGTTACGTGTGGGTAATTTGCATATTCAAGAAGTTCCTTTTCATAGTCGTACTGTACTTCTTTTGAATTCCTTTGAAAACATACAAAATACTATACAGCTCTTTCACAAAGTTTTTTGTTCTTTGACATGTTTGAAGACTCAATCAAAAAAGCAGTCTGTGTAGTTCCCAGTTCTGTTTCAAATGAAACGCAACGTCTACCTGACTTTCACACAGAGGTGAAAAAGTTACTGCAATTCTTGTAAAATTTAGTAAAATGTTTAGCTAGAATTAGCTTTTGTAAGTGTACTAAGGTTCAGTGTATTTCTTTGCGGTGATTCCAAATCTATTAATAACCTTTTACGCTATTGAAGTCAAGGTGGATGAAAATATTCTTCTCAATGCAAGAAAATACGAGTTCAAAAGCGTCGTCTTTATGTTTTGGTGGAGGAAACTTGTTATGTGGTATGTGAGAATATTGCACAAAATGACAAGCATAAAAGGACGTGCATTTTTCTTGTTCGAAAAATGGGAGAAAGTCGACAGCGCTCTTTTATTGTATTATTTTCTCATCTTCATCTTTGCTTCCTTTTTCAGCAATATAATATACGCTGTATGTAGGTGTCACACTAGATTCATGTCTCTGTTTTATGCGTTTGTCATAGTATACTCAACTATATCCTACGTAAAACGTACAGCATTCTGATAACAGACACATAGACTCCGGGAAACGGAATGGAAAAGGGAAGACCATATATTTCATCATCTCACACAGTCAGTACAGTCAGTCAATTTTGTGCACAGTCTCAGAACATCTATGAAGACTGCAAGAGAATTAGATTGACATGACATTGACATTAATGGGACTTTTTGGATGAGACACTTCTAAAGAAAGCTGACAAGAAAGTATACTTGACTATATTTAGTAAGTAGGACTATATTTTTTTCATTCTACGTTGTAATAAATCTAAGTCATGTTGGAACCTTCTTTGCAGATTTAATTCCATGAAATGTTTTGAATGACTAAGCTGGGGACATGCTTTTAGTATTATTGTTTTTTACAATTTACAAGTTATATAGTGCATTGACGTTTAACATTTGACCATCAGCAGATTCTTGTACTTGACCTTGCTTTTTAAAATCGTGCCGGTTTAATTTTATGGTATATGATCATTAGTGTACTTTACGTCAATTCAGAGTAAGTGAAAAGTGAAGCATGTAGTTGCAAACGTGACAAGAGCACTAGAAAAATTGAAAAATAACGACGAAAAAATTCTCCTTTTATTTTGTTGAATCAGCCACAAACAATCCGCTTCAATGCCCATTAGCACACGTTTCAAAAAAATCGCACTCTTTTCTAACAGGAGCAAATTTTATCTCAGTTGACTTGTCTTGTAAACGAGATGCATGGCACATTTTCATACATTCATCTGTCACCGATACACAAGAAGGAGCATTGACATAGTTATTAGAACTACTTTTAAATATGAGTATAAGGTAGAGTTTTTGCAAGCCATGCATTTTTTTACAAAACCAATCCATTAGCATTTAAAAGTAAAAACCTCAAAGTGGTAGATCACGTCATCACAAACTTTTGAACATCATCACCACTTGACATCTTTAGATTCTTAAGTGCAGCCTTCTATTAGGGGAAAAGTACTTGAAAACAATTTATTTACTCACAGCTGAAAAGGAAAAACCGCTATTCATAAATACAGCGAACGTTTTAGCATGTTCCGAGAAAAGCGTCTTTGCCATTTAATGTGACTGCTTATACAGCAGAAACACCCTGGCTCCACACATCAAAAGGTCGACTGCATTCCAGCACCACCCATCGTTTTTCAATATCTATGCAAATGTTACCCATGTCATAAACATCATCATCATCATCCTACTTCTGTAATTCCGCTTTAGATTTTCGAACACTACTTTGCGCGGTTCGTATAAAACGCTCTGGCTTCAATTACCAAAATGCCATTAAATTTGAGAACAAATTCATTCAAAGTATTTACGTATTTATCAGGGTTTCTATATGTCTTCATATTCTCATTATTATTGAATTTAACCTTGGCCCTCTCGTTTTTGTTGTTCTGTGGCGAGTTATTAGCAACATGGCCTTGTGCTGCTGTCTTGTATTTCACGGGGCAAATTGGCACTGACGTTGAGAGAAATGAAATAATCCATGAAATGAACATGAATGAAGGAATAATTCACCCCTGTCCCGCAGTATTAAGACGAAGAAGATTGTCTGATGTTCTTGAAAACAAGTTTATAATAGACTATTTCTTGGAAAAATAATTACGGAGAATGTAATCACATTATCACACTAAAAGAGTCCATGTCCCCTTGTCTCGTCCTTTCATCTTGTGTTCCCTTGTGTAGCCTTTCAGAGAGGTTTTTGAGCGTAGAGCTGTTGCAATACGTAACAAAAACGCATAGTTCATATATCTTCATCATTCTTAGTGGCTCTCATATTCTTTCTACTTTTAGTACAACAGCATAGACCATATAGCTTATCTAAAATGTGGAGCAAGTTGATAAAATCAGGAGTCTACTGAAACTTCATTACTGAGCGCTATAGAAAATCTTCATCCATCATTTTCCAATCTCAGCTTATGTGACCGTTTACTTTGTTAGCTTTAGTTCCTTATTGTATGTATTCTCATATGTACTGAAGGACAACCCCAGCGGAGAAGGGTGTAGTTGGGGCAAGTTGAGAACTTTGTGATAAAGCGAAAGAAAGCTTTAGTATCAAATGACAGTAAAAATCAAGTTGCTTTCTTAAATCAACATCCCAATTCCAACTCCTTCTAAATTCGTCTAAAATACTTGTTTGTTGTGTACTTTGATATTCGAGCATTTATTTGGTTCTATCTCAGAATTATTCTAACCTTGGTTCATGATTCTCTTGGTGTGCAGTATATAAAAAGGTAGACGCTCTCCCTCTTTCTCTCTCTCTCTCTGAGGAAACATAAGATGAGAAATGTAACAGTTGGCATGTTTGTTTGCTTTAATTTTATTTATTTATTGTCGGAGGAGAGGAGAAAGTGAGGTGTCCGTGTAAAGAATGAGCTGTTGAAGGCATAGCTGAATGACGCAATCCAAGCGGTGGTAATGTGAAGAAAATAGGAATACGAAAAATGTAGTACATACTTTCACCAGCATTTATTTAAGCAAGACGTTAACATAGTATGCAATTTTTTCAGTAAGAAGCTTTACATTTTTATACAAAAGGTAGTTCCATCTCCATCCAGCCAAAAGATCGAAAGGAAAATCCTGCAAAGTTAGTAAAATAGGGAAAATGTGAAACGCGCACAGGTACCTACATCCTAGACTTCTCTTATATAGCTTAAACTTGTTGTGTCTGTTTGCGTGAGTCCACAATATTCGCATGAATAAAAAGTTTAGAAATAAAAAAGGAGTGCAGAGGATCATACCCCGTACTTTATTGTTATTCACTCTTCTCTATTCACTATTGCTGATGCTCTTTTCCCTTAACACTGTTTCCACATTGCATCTCTTCTATTCTGCCTATTGCCTACTTAAGGAGCACACTAGAATCTTTGGATGAAACGGCATGTGATGAAAGAGTGGTTTTTCTAGTGGATATATTATGACATCAACTACATTGAAAACGAACTAGTGAAAGCACAAAAACAGTGGTGTAGCATGACGCAAAACAGCTTCCGCTGCCATAACCCATAATTTAGAATTTAGAATGATTTGCAAATTTTTTGCAGAGTAGGGGAAAATAGAAAGCGTGTCGGGTGTGTTATGTTGGTAGAATATATAGTGAAGTCGAAGACGTTCTGCTCTGAAAAGAGTTTTTTTTCGCAAGTGGCTGTAAATAAGCTAATATAAGGGGCTACTGAGCTTACAGAGAATAAAAAGGGAGTGGTAGTAAAGTTTTTTCATTAGACTTTCTCATTCATGAAGAGCGAGAAAAGAAGAAGAATATGGCAGTATGCATGCATCATTGTTAGGTATGCATAATGCACGAATAAATTGAATAAGTAGAAAACACAGCAAAAAAGAGAGAGGGAGGGTTAGTGTGAACGAGCGGAGCAGCTTAAATTTTAGACGGGTACTAATATTGTATTTCCCGAGAAAAGATTTGGGATGTTTTCCCCCTCGTTAATGGTGTATGAGTGTATGTATATGCATACTTTTCTGGAAAAATTGTGATAGTGTGCATAATACAAACTCCATAATAATATGACTTATCATATTACTTGTTGGTTATTGTACACCACCATAATGCATCTTGGAAGGAGGTGGCCATTTGCAGGGAATTCAATACGCGTCTGTCTACGGCTGCCGAACCCCTTCCTTCCTTTTGTTCTTTTTACTTTTTAGGAGAGCAGACGGCAGAGGCGGGAATTGCAATAATAATAATCTAGCAGAAAGCCTCTTTTCCCTTCAATGATGATAATACTGCTGATAATAATAATAGCAATATTTCCAGATAATCAGGATAACACCCGAAAAACAGGACTTTCATTTCCCTTTTATATCATTTTCTTCTCAATGTTCAGCCACGCCATGTACTTTTCCCCTTTTCCTGTGTTGCAATAGTACTACTTCCTTTTCAGTTTTACCTCCTTTTCCAACGATCTGCTTTCAGAAGGGAGTTACCTCCGGATATAAAAGCATTATGGAGGTGAAAGTGGAAGAAAAATAAGAAACGTGGAAATATTACTGAGACCAAAGCCGACCTCTGAAACGGAAGTTTATCACAACTGCACTGCATGGTATATACAAGGCATACATAGTTGATTCCATCCAGTACTCCCTTTGAGGCTACAAAGGTTACAGTTACATTCATGAGCCAACGAGCCAGGAGAGCACATAAATGATATTACACAAAATCCACTATTTGTCTTTGCCCTTTCTTTAAAAAATGTCTGCTAGCCTCTTTGCTTGCTTTCTCTTTTCTTTGGCCGTTTTGCTGGGAATCAACAGCAGCACAGCTATAAGAAAAATGAGATCTATTTCATTCCTTTTATTCAGAATAATCGCTCTTTTTCTTCCATCATTTCCAGAATATGATGCTGTTGGTAATGATGATGATGATTACACGGAGATATACTTTTTTATTTTGAAGAGATGCTGCTGTAGGTTGCGCTGCTGCAAAGATGTTGCAAGCACGGAAATGGATGACCTTGTTAGTTGTTGTATCATATATTCTATTCACTTTTTCATAAAACTGCAAAAAGAAAAGAGGCGCTTGGGACGTGAAAATAGAGATGGATTCACTTTTATGTGTTGATAATACAAAATGAGCAGTGTGTGTTCTACTTGAATTGACGGTTGATGATGACGATGAAATAGATGCTGCTAGTGGTAAAATGGCAATGTGTGGCTCCAGCACAACTTACTTTTTAAAATTTGGCCGAGTGAAATGCGAGCCGAAAATGTAAATTTCAATTTTCTCTTGTTGTAGCGAGCGAAAATGGGACTAGGAACTTTGTCGGTATTGTAGCTATTTCACTATATTCCTTATTTTTTGTGCTAAAACTACAATAACTGTTGGTATATGAAAATGATCCACTTGAAAGAGAGTCACAGTTGTATATTTTTCTCCTCTAATCATCCTCATCAGTCATATAAAATGTTTTGGATGGTACAGTTACACTCTCGTATATATTTCCTTTTCCTTATTCCATCATCTTCTCCACTTTTGTTTCTGCTTAACCAAGTATTTTCTTTTGATTTGTCTTGCAAAAGTTTCCCCACGACTCTGCGCACTGCATCTTACCACGGAGGAAAGATTGCGAGGAAAAGGAAAGTGGATGAATTCGAGAGGAAAAGAATCTTATTTTGTGCTGAATTCTTTATTCACAACAATGATATCATTAGAAACTACTCCTTGCTATCTCTTTCCTTCTGCTTCTTGACTTTTCTCTAAAGGGAATTGACAAAAGGGTTGTATCATTAAATATTAGATCCCGTGCCTAAGAATCATACCATATCCCAACATTTACAAGTACCAAAGTGCCTACATTCAAAATATCCCTAGAACGATTTTCATACTAATGTGCTCTCCCTACACGATGTGTAAAATCCAATCGTCAAAGCGTGCTGTGAAGCTTGAAAAGATGAGCATTTTACACCATATTTTGCCTGTGCTGACGACGGAGGATCCGGCTGTCTTGTGTACTCAATCTGGACGGTCTTTTGCTTTTCACCAGGACACGTGCATCAATAGCCACACACAGCACAACAAACAAGTACGCTAGAGTCTCCATCATATATACTGATTCGCCACGGTCATAGTGATCATCATGAAAACCAACTTTCCACCCGCACTCTCTCCTCTTTTCTGGTTTGTACTCCCACGAACAAAACATGATACTTTTGAACTCGTGGGATAGTCTTTCCAATTCAAATATTTGGTGTTTGTTACTTTCTTGTGTAACTCACCAAATCGGAGAAACAGAAAGGAAGGGAAAAGACAAAAGGGAAATTATTATGCTACAAGCATACGTTCTCAGTTCCCGACAAGTCAAGGCAGATATCTCTAAAATCGATTATTAACTTTCCTTTAGAATTTTGAATTTAGAAACCTACACATTCAGCAACTTTTAAACACATTGCATGCTGGTGATGAAAACATTTTACTGCGAATAGGTCAAACGGTACTTCCAAGAAGTTCCAATAACAAACGAACCATACACGCATCTACACAAATGGCACTGGATGTTAGAATAGTGTGGTTTCAGTATCTTGTAGCAATTTTCCTTATTCATATTGAGATCAAGTAGTATATTTTCTCCAGAGATTTCTTTTCAGCAAAAAGAATTTCTTGCCATCATTAAGTATTCACACCATGATACAGTCTCGCTTATAGTTATCTCATTTTTACGCGTGGGTGGTAAGAAACCCATTTACGCAATTGAGCAATATATTAGATAATCTACAAATCGGATGCTATTTTAACCAGTCTGAACTAGTGAGATTACATGCACATATCCAAGTAAGTAGATGTGCCGTCTGTCCCATTTTATTATGTAACGGAATCAACAGAAAGAAAAGAGATTACATACTTGTAGCCGCTGTCTGCAAAAATAAAAGAGTATCAACACTCTTTCCAAGTGTGACGGGAACGCTGGGCCCGATAACATGTTTTTCTCCAACATGCAATCTAGAATGTCAAACGCACACTATCCATTCTGGCTCAACCACGCCTATAATAGAAAAGTTACTTTAGTACTTTCTCCAAGAAACATGCTGGCCATTTTCTAGCAAGAGAAATGTAAGTGGAGACGAAAGGAGTTCTGAGAACAATGGGATTGCATTTTTATCTGTGTTTGACAGAATCCTAGATGTGCGTGTGTTGTTGTCAGCACGAACAATTTTATAATATGTTTATACTCCAAAATGAGCATCCGATTATGTAAGAGTAGCGCCAGCTCCGTGTGGAGCTTTCGAAAACAAAATCGAACTTTCTGCCAAACCATGCAATCAAACTGACAAATAGTGGAAATTTATATCCTGGGAGAGTATTATCCCTTCCTCCATTAGTCATTGACATAACTCATTGAAAAAGTCGAGGATGTACCTGGTCGAACATTATTACTGCTACCAATAGTGTCATGTGTAATTTCTCTTCTAGAAGCGCTATAAAAATTGTCTGGATATTCCGGACCAGACTAAACCAGACAGTTCCAGTTATTTCGTCTAGAATATAAAGAATCGAAATTTGAATGTCAGGTTAGTTCAAAATAAGCCTTGTTTTAAGCAATTTTAATCCGAGTAAATAAGAACCTACTAAAGTATAGGAAATATAAACATTTTGCCCATTAGATTTTTTATGACGACGGAAGATGAGGAAAGTCGCTGAAAGATCGATTTTCTTTGTTTTATTGAATAGCTAAAAGCACTCTGGCATTGAACATTAAAAATTTTATTCACAGAAAAAATCTCCAGAATCGAGTAGACCAAATTGCATGGTGCATAAGACGAATTCATAATATCGAAACTTATATGGTAGCAGCCTACAAAACGGAACGATTGCTCCTTGTAGCGGTTTCCTGATTTTTGCTTTGAGTACAAATACATTTTAAGGCATTTTAAACTGTTTAAATTATGTATTATAGCTAGTCACTGTGTATTGTCATAAATAAATCTATAGTTTTATCGTCATTATAATGATGCACATAATTTATTTTATGGATTTTCCATTTTTAGAATTATGCTTCTTTTAGACTACGATTTACTTCTCTGGAGTTCTCCAGACTTCAATTTTTGCAGTTCTTGTTATTATAATTTAATTTCTATTTTGTTCCAAGTGCTCATGCTATTGAAGCGTTAACAATTCAATGACTTGAGATTTTCAAAAAAAAAAAAAAATATTTTCCTGCACTTGTTATAAAATGGAAAGAGTTTTTGTTTGTAAAACATAATAAACACACTTGTTCATCTGTGCTCCAAATCTTTACAAGTAAACCTTTTCTATGTAGATATTTAAAATGGGTACTTGAGACATATTATTTTGAGTTCTTTGCTAAGCTCCACAGGCTTAATAATATTATGGTGAGCAAATAAAAGACTCATGTTACGGAGTAAATTAAATATTAAAAACCCGTAGAAGAACAGTATTAGCAAGTCTTTGTGCACTGTATTTTCATCTAGAGTATATCAAGACCACTCTTTCAAGTCTTGATTTTACCCGTATCTCTATTGTTTGAATATGATATGTTTTGTAACTGATCATTTTGCCAATGGATTATCTGGGTAAGTCAAAAACAGTATGATCAGTGAAGTGTGTCTGTCGTATTGTTACACGATTCCCATTTTTTGAAAGAGATAGATTTTTTCACAATTCAATCTGCCTCCACCATACACAGCACAGAGGTTTTTATCTATAAATATTATAAAATATGTGGGGAGTAAAAGATCATGTCAGATTTCTCCCTTCAGTACTTTCCTTTGCACAGTTACGCAGACATTTTAACTGCGGCAGACCTTTCATTCAGTCATGTGGGAATAGGATTTCGGACAGAGGCAGATAAAATATCAAGTGAAACCATGATATGGATTTATTTCAATTCATCCTTTTCGGAACATGAAACTTGCTCCGTGGGTAAAAAGCAGAAGTCTGGTGTCTACATTTTGTGGTGGTACAAGTGAATATTGTGCCTTTCCCGGATACATGAACAACTATGATCATAATACATGCACACATTCCGTTTTGTTTAGCTTTCAATTTTTCTTTTTGTTGGGAAACAGACAGCTCCACAATACAACAGAGAGATGAGGGAGAGAGTTGAATCCGTTGTTATATAGTGTGCTGGTTACACACATCCACCACCACAACTAGCTGGCTGGTTTTGGTTCTCCTCCTGAGCATTCTATTTAGTTGGTATTATGTATTGGCTGACTCTCTGAAAAAGACGTATGGAAAACAGAATGTTTCGTTTAAATCCAGATTTATTATTTGCAAAAAAGGGAAACGGCTGCCGTTACTGGGCTGCTTATTCAGGTTTAGAATTCCGACTCATAGAAAAGCTTTCTCATTCCTGTTTCTTTCTTGTGTGCTCGTGTATTATAGTTTTGGAATCCTTAATACAGGCTTCTGAAAATGCAAGTCGGGTATTCCATTCCTAATAATAACACGCGAGCTTTGCTTAGCTGCGACATGCCTTTTGCAGGATCACCATTTTCTTTCAGTTTACTGCCAGCAGTTTTACATTGATTTGCCGTAGGGATTCTGAAAATTTCGCATTTTACTCGTGTCGACGTGAATGTCTTTTTTCTTCTTATAGTTTGCCGAGTTTAGGTTTTAGAGCGAGCTCTGCTTCTGCTCGTCCGTTCAATGCTCCGTCGTTTTTCAATTCATTATATTAGTATCAAGAAGAAAATCTGTATTGTCACAAATATGCATGTGCTTCACACACGTGAAGATGGTATAACTTGGAGACAAGGCGGAATAATGATATAAAGTTTAATGTATCATGGAGCAAGTAAAACAGCAAAGTTATCAACTTTCTCAGAGAATTCCACTGAGAGGCATGTGTAGTACATTGTTGCTTACACATTCACCGTACCTCATGTTGAGACTTGGGACATGTTTCATCTACGACTTCCAGCTATGTGTTCGAATAAACAATATACCTAAGCAAATTACTACATTGTATATATGTAAGCATATTCTTGGGTTCTCGATGAAAGCATATTCTGTTGCTTTCACTCGAAAAATCGAAAAAAGAGCAAGCACCTTTTAAAACACATTTGCATTTTGCAGTTATTTATTGATCAGCTATATAGATGTGATGTCAGACTTATAGATATTATTTTGTAAACAAAAAACGTAAAAAGCATAAAGGTAACATTTACCAAGTATACCAACGTAAGAAGATGAAGTTTTGAATATTTTAAATAAATCGACGCACGCGTCAGATTCTCCTTCATTCTTACTTTGCATGTTGATGGCGTGAGAGAACGGAAATCGATAAAGAATATTGGCTGTCCACTTTGTTACACATGCATTACTTTGTTTCGTTTACGGTAAATCACACAAAATCAAATCAGTGGATGCGAAAAATGAACCATGAAAAATGAGTATGATGTCTTGATGGAATCTGGAAAGCGTTTTCAGACTTTTTGATAAATTCATGTCTACTGCCGAACCTTGGTGAGCCAAACGAAACGAACTTTTTGTAACTCAAAGCATCTCTGCAGAGAATGTAAAAATATGTTGCAGAAACTTTACCTCCAAAAAATACACTTGTATAATTTAACATTTTTCTCATTCGCCTCTTGATGTTTAGTTTAAAGCTCGACAACCAAGTGCTCTTGGGCATAAATACGCAAATTATATAGGAGACTTTAATCGTTCACCTTATATTATGCTCTTCACTACATTATTTAGTTTTCTATAAGTGGCTATTATTTTGCGAGAATTCGCAGTAGAGGTTCTCAAGTTTACGGCTTTTGTTCTTGGTCTCATTAGTCCAAACGTAGAAAGAGAAAAAATAAATAAACTCTCAAATTTCTTTGCTTTCTCCAGAACGTAGTCTGGTTGTTTTTCTCGTTGTCTGCGCGCATAAAGCTCTCCAAAGAGCCCATGTTCAGATTTGTTTTTTGACCAGTTCGATGTTTTCATTTTCTGGGTTCTGACAAGCGTGAGTACAAACTTGCAAAATAACATAATACGAAACAGCAGGTGAGCAAATTCGAACACAAATACAATTTCACGGGAAAGTGGGGTAGATACTGCTGACGTAAAATGCAAAGATAGCTACCTACACGACATGTCCTTATACTACTAACTGCTTTACTGTAATTTATTTTGCTTTTCTCCAATATAATAGTACATATTTAACCCTTGCCTATGAAATCATGCCTGTTAACTGTAAAGTGTAACCTCTGCACTTATTCCCATAATAACTCTTTGTGCTATCTATACTGATTAGTTTGGAACGTTCGCTTTCCTTCTTCTACAATGTAACACAATTATTACAAAAAGCTTTACATGGATTCTACTCAACTTAAAACTATACAATACGTTTGTGAATTGGCCATGGCCGCTTTGTTCGCATTTCACATCTATCCTTTCGCCCAAAACTGCATTTATTTCCTTTTCGTGTAGTAGTCTGTGTATCTCTTTCTCCGCTTTGAAGCTTCCTTTCTACCATTTCCTTGTTTTACGATCCGTAACTCGATTTACGTGATGGTATTGCCGTGGAGTGCTGTCCTTAAGTGGAACAACTGATATGAAACAACGCTCGTGTTATTCTCGCTCAGAGTTACTTTTTCTTCTTTGTAGCAGAACTTTTCTGTTTATTCTCCAAGAAGAGGAAGACGGCGAACATGTTGATAAACACGGGTATAATACGGACATGAGTACAAGGATAATAGTCCAAGATGAAATGAATGGCGGATGTACCCTGTTGCACGACTAGACCAGTAAACTATTACCTACACACAGGCAGACTTGTTCATCCTTAATCCATTCTTCCAACAACAGTAATATCCTAAAGGAGCTATTATATAGTTTTTTGAGTTCCTCCATTCCTATAAAATCCTGGCTAGGCTATTATAAGGTTTTTATGTTTTTTCCCTTTCCGTTTTTTTCTCTTGCAACTTTCACTCTCCACACACAGTTTTCATTGTTGAGTAAAAGTTAAAAAACTTTTCTGGCATATAATTGGAAGAAAATGGACTGGGCAGTGGAGATGTGGTAGGAATAGCGGCATAAGAGCCGTTGTTTTTCTGTAGTAGTGCTAGAGACTTTTTATTCCTTGTGCCAAAGGAGTTGAAAAAATCTGATGTACTAAAAGGTGTACAAAGTGGCTCACTACTATTCCATTTTCCTACACAAAACCCACTTTCCCCTTAAAATTGGCTTACATTTAATAAGCATTTTGGTAAGAGGGGACATGGCACTTACAAGGGAAAAAGGGTAACCCGAAAAAAGCAAGAGACGAACAATAAAGTATTTCCACACGAGTTGGTTTGACTCTCTACTAACAATGATTAAAAAAGTTTAGCACTTTCTTCAGGTACATTTATTAGTATCTAAACTGCCTTTATTAGTAGTCCTTTTTATGCACTCAGGTATATATATGCTCTCTACTTCTTTGGCAAGTTTATTTTTCCGCCAAAGGTGCTCTGTAGAATATTCAAGCTAAAAATTCAGGAGACTTAGAGCTCAAGATTTTGTTCAGGGCTTTTCACTTATGTTGGCGATATAAACAGAGGATTTCCAATACAAAAACCCTGTATTATTAGTACACACAGAGCCCGCTTTTGTTGGTTTTTGTGAAAAATATAAGTACTTCAAACATTCTTCTTCTTATTAGTAAACTCCTTGTCTTCAAGCAGCGGGACCTTCGTATTCACCTGAAAGAGCAGAAAGTAGCAAGAGCAAGAGTGCCATAGTGTGCCCTACAACGAGACTATTGAGTGATTCTCTCGAAACACAAACCAGAGCTACTTTAATGAACAAAAGGTCCTGCGTAGATTTGTACTTTTTCTTCCTTCCTTTTTTATTCTTTGCTTTCACTTCACATCCAATATCCTTTATCCCATTCAGCGAACCTCTAGTCTACAAGACGTACAAAAAAAGTTTCACCGTGTGTCAGGGTAAAACCCAATCCATTCAACTTTCATTGCCCTTTTGGGCCATACGTTGTACGTGGTGTTGGTATATAATGGAGGTAAAATTTTGGAATCACATGAGCATTGATAGAACTATGGAAGTGGTATGTTTTACCACTAAAAAGCTAAGTAAATGATGGTTTTGCAAGTATGTTCCATTGTCTACGTGTATGGATTGTCTATCTGAATCATTCTCCCTCACAAGGATTTTTTCCACTATTCTTCTCAGTCTTTTTATATTACATATTATTATAAAAAGCAAAAAAAGCTCTTGTACTTGTACATGATGAAATTCCGTAGTACTATATTATTCCTCAGAGGCATACAAAGAAGTGCATTAGAAATAGAGTCACTGCAGCATCATCATAAAAACTTTTGATACATTGCCTTAATATTATTCGAATTACATTGTTTGCTGTGTTGGGCCCAAGTGCACTAAATGTGAATTCCCCACTGACCATTGAAGCAGATTCTTTACATTTTACTGCACCTGATGCAAAATGTTTTGCATGCAAAATTTTTCAAGAATTTTATCTCTATGGGATAGTGTTCCAAAAAAAACTAGATAGTAGAATTGATGGTTTTCCTTCAACACCTGTTGTGCCTTTGTCATTTGATGAGTCTGTGGACTAGCTGCAAGTTTGTGGATAACCGAAAAAGAGTGTGTCTACTTTTCTTTTGATATTATGTGGCTTTAAGGGGGAAAAGGGAAAAAACTTTCCAGAGTGGGGTACCTCGAGTGCCTTGAATATCTTGGAACAAGAATGCTTGAAATATTACATCAGTTAGTTACAATAAGAAAGGCTAAGTTCAAACTACTTTTTGCAAGAGTTTAACCTTGCGGCCTTTCTGGAATGCTAAGCAGGGTTGTTATAACATACGCATTTTCATTTTCCCTGTTTGTAGTCCAAGTAAAAAAGAGGGACTCCTGTCATTCCAGGTATTTTGGGATAAAATGAATTGAATACATTAATTTTTGAAATGAGCTTCTCTCCAAGAGGCAAAAGAAAAAGTTTTTGGTAAAAGTATCTTTACATAATGAGCTGAACGCACATTTTTGTTTGTTTATTCAGCTACTATTACTTTGCTCTTATACGGTAAACTATTTTATTAAGGATGAAAAAGTTGCTGGAGCTCCTTGTGTGGAGTAAATGTGGTAGTGCGGTGATGTGGTTTGTCTTGAGGGCACTTTCAAGCAACCATCCAAGAATATATCAGTTGTGCCCATTTGCCCTTTTCATTGTCTGTGTTGAGTCAATTAATTTCTCTTTTGGATGTACTGGGATTCGTATAAAGACAATATACATTAAATACCATAATAATATTCTACCTCATCTAGGTTTTAGGCGTATTCATGCAACCAGTTTTATTGCACATATACATATATCGGTCATGTCTCAATGGGTAAAGGTGTAAAGCACGATGAGTATATTAAGATCATCAACTTTTTGGCGTGCTCCACAAGGTTCCATTAAGGTTCACCAGTCCTACCACTTTATCAACAGTTTTGCCACCACCAACAGTTATTGTTTGAATGGATAATAAGAAGACGACTCCGATGAGAAAGAAGCTACCACTACTTTTCTTAGTGTTATTACCACTGCCTGACGTTGGGCCTGTAATTTGTCCGCATCATGTTTCTTATCTCATGGCTGGAAGCCAACCGGTTGGGTTTTTATCATTTCATCTTTCCCAATTCTATGGCAGACTGAAAAAAGTATAAATGGTCGTTTCTACTTTTTATCCGTTTTCTTAAGACAGATATGTAATGCTTTCTAGCTTGGTACGAAGTCACTCTTGTATGCAGAAAAAGTAGGCATAATAAGAACCATACCAATTTACGTTTTAGGAACAATATCGCGTGCTACTGTGTGTACAACGCACTTCATCATTTCCAAACAACCAACCACTGAGACAAAATCTACTTGTCGCTTGCTTGCTGGTGCTCTTGCGCTTTCATAATAGAAATAAAAAGAAGAAAATAAGGACCAAGGAAATGTCTCTCCGGCTGTGTCAATGATCCAGAGGAATCCAATAAACTGAGAAAATACCCCCTTCTGGCTCTAGTATATTATGTCATCTCTCTGAGAATACCTACCGCATTTTAGGCCATGCGAGCTGTTGGTCTGTTTCCGATATACAAGAAGCAGAAAGGCACAAGGAAGAATAATATATAAATAGGTAGCTGTCTGTTGTTGGTCTTGTGAGGCGCTGTCGAGAAGGTATCGATACAAGCAGGCCTGGCAAGCGATGGGAAATTAATGTGTGTGGTTGTGTAATATATGTTCTGAACTGCTGCTACGTGCGTGTATCATTCTATACGCTTGTCTGCTGGAAGTGAATGACAAAGCCTTTTGTAGAATTGTAGGGAATTCTTAGATAAATATTTTCTTTCCACTTTGCTTCTCGCTCCGTACTCGTCCCGGTATTTGGGACTGAATGGTTCGCCTTCCATTTTTTCCCTTAGAATTCTTTCATTACAAATCCTCGGTAGCATTCTACCGTGAGGTGGTTGATGACTTGTCCCGTTTTTATGAAATTTCTTTTGAACTGTTGTAGTAATGTCATGAGTAGACCGGGAATAGAAGACTAGACTCCTGTCAACTCCAACAACGAAACAGTAAACAAACGCCTTAGATTTATTTCATCGAAAATGAAAGCTATTCCTGTGTGGAGTTTGGTATGCAATTTCCTGCTTTCCTTTCACTCTTCATCTCTGTTTTTTGCTTAGCTACTCTTATGGCATCTTACAAGGTATTTGTATTTAGTTTTTGTCATTTATTCTGTCCTCATGGCTGACATGAATGGGAACCTTATGCAAGTACTTAGATTTTTAATTTATCGGGCAGGTCGAGATTCTTTCACCAGGGTGGCACACATAAGTTTAAGAAATTTGGAAAATATTGTTGATGAGTGAAATAAAAGTGGGCTCCGTAGGGATCCATATACAATGCAAGCAACTTTTTTTTTTTATATTTTACTCCTTATCAAAACAACTCATCTTTCATTTCATCTTCTACCTCTTCCCGTGTGAGTGACAGCGTATGTAGCATGTCCTTGGTATGGAGACGTACAATATGGCATTGTCTTTTTTGTCATGCGATCACACTCATGTCACACCACCAGCTAAAGTCCTACTAACTATTAAATTGGAAGACTTGACAGAAAACAGACAGCACAACAAAGAAGAATAACACGTCATGTGAAAGAGGTTAAAGCAAATAGTACATAATGAATATTTTTACCGTTTTGATAGAATTGTGTGCGCAGTCTGGGTTTTTAATCGAGGAAGTAAAATTATGGAATTTTAAAGACAACATATACATATTTACGGTAATACAACATAGTAGAGGTAGTAGATAGGTCTTCACACCTAAAAGGACCAGTGTTCAGAGAATGTGGCATTACACAAGAAGGAAAATGAATAAAATGAAATGATACCTCTTCATCAATACATATTACAGAATTTAAAAACTTAACTGAAGTAATAAACATTTATAGGGATTTGTGTACTGTAAAAGACGGAGACTTGGTATTGGTACTTTTACCAAGCTAGAACGCATAAAATACTTATAGATTGTAGATACTTTTGATGTGTTATGTGTTCACGTAGCACTTGATCTCCGGAAGCATAATACAATTCCATAAGTTAAAAAAGTAGTTTCCATTTCGTTTTATTTTTTCCGTACTCGCAGGCAAGTCTTCTTTTTTCTATTTGCCGTCGTTCCTGGATAGTATTTTACTTTGCCTTTGTAGTTTTTCTTTCATTGTGGTAGCTGTGTGTTGTGTGGTGTACTGTACTACGTGAAAGTCAAAGAAATTCAGTATGTGGATGGAGTTTTATTTAAGAAATAGAATTGTATCACGTTCCACGTTTGCTTCCTTTTTTCGACTCCAGAATTTTGGACGTATCATGTTATTTTCCGGAATTCGTTTCATGTCTTCTTACCCTTTCTCGACGCTCCTCTCCTTTACTAGGAAAATCCAATAGCTGTGCAAAAATATTTTTATATATAGGTAAATAGAAGAATGAGCGCATATAAGAAAATTGAAACGACAGAGCAATAATATAAAAATGTAATATTTTTATGTAGACGTAACGATAATATAATAAAACTTTAGTAAAGTTGTAAAAGTACGCCCAGCGAAAAATGTTTGGCGCCAATTTTAGCGAAAATGAATTCCCCACCCTTCAATTAGTCTACATACCGAATTTGAGCTCAATCCGAGCAAAATTGTAAAAAACTACCCCTTGGGGATGAACCCTTCCCCCCAGGGGTAATTGGTTAACTTTGCTAAATTCCCCACCCTTCAATTAGTCTACATACCGAATTTGAGCTCAATCCGAGCAAAATTGTAAAAAACTACCCCTGGGGGATGAACCCTTCCCCCAGGGGTAATTGGTTAACCTTGCTGAATTCCTCACCCTTCAATTAGTCTACATACCGAATTTGAGCTTAATCCGAGCAAAACTGTAAAAAACTACCCCTGGGGGATGAACCCTTCCCCCCTTGGGTAATTGATTAACTTTGCTGAATTCCCCACCCTTCAATTGGTCTACATACCAAATATCAGCTCCATCCGTCCAAATATGAAAAAAGTAGTACTGCTACTATATCAGCTGTTCTGGACGGACGGACGGACGGGACAGGAGGGGACAGGACACTCAAACAATCTCATATACGCTGGGCGTAAATAAAGTAAATACTTTCCTAAAATTGCTATACTAAAGCTACACGTACCTACTACATGTAGCATTCAGTAGTATTGCATATCGAAAGAAAATAAAATCATCATTACGCAAGTGGAAGTGACTCCTAATGACCACGAGAGTCCATTAAAGTAAGCCAGTACCTCAGAAATGGAACTCTTTCAGGGACAATTTTCTCTTATCGCGGTGCTTAAAATTGGAGAATTCATTATGGTGTGGCGAGGGAAAAGTGTGAAAATGATATCTGAATGGGGAATCGGGATGCAAGGAGAGTGCTCGACGGAATAAAACAATGCAACATCAGCATAATGTTACCTGACTCTGAGTGTGAAATGAGAAGGAAAACGTGAGAGTCAGAGAGAAAAAGATGAGGCACGATGCACGCATTGTGGAAATAAACTGGGAAAACTCGGAAGACGCGAAATGATTAAGTGCTCTTTGGGAATAGATGTGAATTGTATTAATACTTGGTATGGGTATGTGGGACATCCTGTGGAGAGAAAAAATCCCTTGGTATTTTGGCATGTTTCTCTTATTCTTTCAAATGATGTGTGCATAATATTCAATGACAAAGTGATAAAAGCGGCTATATTGTGGATTAAAAGGGGTGGTAAAACTCTGACATGGATTTCATAAGTGTAAAAAATCAAGGAAACAAATTCTCGTCATAAAATGCGAATTATGAGAAACAATGTGCAATATTATAGCTAGTTTCACATATAAATCCGTAAATCGGAGATTCCCTTATCCATGTACATAGTGAATAGATACACTTTTGTAGATTATACTAAAGATTTGGAGAAATAATAACTAAAATAACTTATAAAATCAATGATTTGACATATTACTGCCAATTGATTTTCATTTCGCCAATAGTTTTGCTTTCGAATTTTCAGGAAAAATCATGTAATCGATCAGCATACAGTCGGTATCACTGTGTTTATCATTTTAATTTAGAAAAATATGAGAAAAGGTGAAACTGGTTAGTTAATCAATAAATTTTAAAAAATATATAACCAACTTTGACCATCCTTCGAATATTCCAAGTTTAAGGGAAATTGAAGTTGACTTTCATGCTTTGACTTTATAAATCCCACACATATTTTAACATAAGTAATAAGGCTTTACAACAAAATCGATTAATTGATCAAGCTTATTTTTACTTACATCGTTTAGTTTGGAAAATGGCATGAATAAGCTTTCCCTTACAACCATTCGCCTCAAAATCCTTATGGTTGACTTGACTTTTTACTGAATATTTGCCAGCCGTCGGCCATACTGTTTAACAATCCTCCCTGTGTATTTTAGTGTAGCAAATAAGCAGAATTACAGTACAAGAGATTATTAATAATTCAAAGCTTTTGTACTTTTCCTCCGTCACCGGATATGCTAATATAAAAGCTACTTTAGCATTTTAGCATCGCAAAGACACACAGGCAGAAAGGACAAAGCATCGAAATAGCAGCAGGAGTTTTCAACTCAGTCTTTGTCGTTTGCTACCCAGAGTTTTGTTGAAAATGTTGAAAGCAGACATAGCCAAGTTTAATAATGCACTTACGGAAATGGTAGTTATAAAGCTGTTTTGTTTGAATAATGCATTGTTGTTGTCTTATGTGGTTTTTGGGTCAATCATATGCAAACTGGCTGCACTATAATGTAAAATCATAAATACATTGATCTTGAACGTGTTTCCATATATTTAAAGAAAGTCTACTTATTTTTAGTCCCATTCATTTGCAATTTGCACATCAAATATTATGTTCATAGAAATAAAACAGTAATCTTGTGAAATTTTGTACTAAATAATTGCAGCTTTTATGCTGCAAAGTTTTAGTAGGAATGCTTGCGTAACGTGTGTATAGAATTTTTAATGATAAGAGGAAATGATATGCTAAGCATGAAAACATAATTCTCTTTTTAGAGTAATAATATATCACACTTATAAGCTCTCTGTTATGCTAAAGATTTTATATAATAAATCAGTAGTCTAAAATAAAAAGATAAATATTTCATGTGAGATGTAAACGGATATCACAACAATGCCACCTATTTATTTCAAGGAAGGAGATACACGAGTAAGGAGAAATTTAGGGAGAATTTAATTGAAATGTCACTGGGGCTTAAAACGCAGTAGAACATTCAAGCAGTGTTTCATCTCCGAAATGGTAATAAATACTACATATAAGCAGAGAAATTTAGGTTTGCACAATACTCGTTGCAATAAACTTTCCAATACGCTATAAATCTTTTGCTTTTGTTCTCTATGTATAGATTACACGTGCGAAAACTTTATGATTTTAGGAAAAGTGATTCATGTGCCATTATGGGATGAAAATATACGATACTGAGAAATTATTAAATATTTCTTTCTCTCTGTCTGCTATATTAAGCCATATGGGGTTAAGTAGTATTTTCAGCACAACAGAGATAACTAAAACTAATTTGTTTTTTTACACAAAGCATATATATATTTGTTATGTATTAGCACTTCTTACGCATTCTATAGTGAGATTAGCAAGAAAAAAGTACAGACACGTGGAGGCTGACTCCATGATTAAGCATGCAACACGCTGTGTATATTACACGGATTTCCTTGCTTTAAAGTGAAACGATCAAGTGTAATATTACTCGGATAAGTAGATCAACCGTGATATTACCCATTTCGCAAATAATTTGGAGTGTAGCTGTGTATAAAATCTTACAGGTATTATATAAAGGTGCAACCAAATAAGGTGAAGGCGTCCTTTAAAGTTTCCGCACTTTGGAGATCATATTCTGTTATCTCAGTTTTAGGCTGAAAATCATTTAGAGTGCATACTACGTTTTGAGTTTTCTCTTTACGACGCCGTGTTCCGGTTGAGAAATTACAATGGATAGGACTGTTTTCACACAGATCAAGAGCGTTTCTCTGAATTTTATAGAATGGCATGGCTTCCGTATTTACTTATCGACATAGTTCTGATAAATACCTAGTACACCTATCAAAATCAAAAGCACAGTTTCGTAAAAGTCTCTCTCTGTGCATCGACCTGTGCATCATCATCGGCAACCCAGAAGTTAATTCGCACACAAATTCCTTTCACTGCACCTTTTATATCATCCATTTTAGCAAAATATCACCTCTCCTCGTGATCATCATTGCCAGCAGCATGATCCACCTTTCTCCCCTCTTTGTTTTCTCTGCGATAATAGCTTGGGTGAGATATGGTGAAGTGGCGCTTTGGGATATACGTGTACATGCAAGAACCCTACTCCGTGTGTATCGTTTCGCATGAAGTAACCAGATAAAATGCTGAAAAACCCAGTAGAATAGTAAGCACTTGCTCGTCACCTTTTATTTCGTCTGCACAATAATTCTCCTACACTTTTATGTAGCTTTTATTGAAACGACTTGCTCTGCTCAGCGATGAGAAGAGAAGAGTGCAAAAGCCTGCTTCGCTGTAGCAAAAGTGGTTCTACAATATTTTCACAAAATCTAAATTGTGTGTAGACTGCAGACAGACACAACTCGGCTACCAGGCAGGTACTTGCAATTCCAAAACATTCATGTAAATTGTAGTTTGTTTTAAGGATGCTCGAGACGTGGATGATGAAAGTGAAGGATGGAAAGATGATGATAATTCTGCATGCAGCCAGAGGTAGAGATATATAGCTCATGAGGCAGACTTGCCTTTTTAATACACAAATACATTCATGAATTCCTTTAATTCATAATTGAAGACACAGTGGTACAGGATTTTGCTCTTGTCACGTTGCTAATCCTTATACAGCTACTAGTACTACAGCTTCTGGCTGCGCTGCATGTGCCATGCGAGAGAGGAAGAGAAAATCATGTATTTATATTACTATTTTTTGTGGAAATAAAAATAACATTACGGAGTAGTTGGGAGAGCAGCCGCTTGTTTGTGTGGAGTGGAAGTAAAAGCGAAAGCTGCTTTTGCTTTCCTTTCGTAATTCTAGCAACCTTGGACGGACATCTGGAATAATTGTAGGATTTGGTCCTTCGTTTAACTTCAATATGTATATATTTATGTATGAACCTTGCGTCATGGTGCTTCTATGTCGAATATTTATTTAGCCTTTTTGAG
This sequence comes from Entomobrya proxima, assembly GCA_029691765.1. Taxonomy (NCBI): domain Eukaryota; kingdom Metazoa; phylum Arthropoda; class Collembola; order Entomobryomorpha; family Entomobryidae; genus Entomobrya; species Entomobrya proxima. The sequence continues at coordinate 30,913,009 of CM056171.1, read as the reverse complement.
AGCAGTATTTTTTGTATTTTGTAAGAGATGTTGTAGTACTCTGGTCTTTACATTTAAAAGGATTTGTAAAAGAAACATGTTTATGCTAAGCTTGATGTGCTTCTTTGCTTCCATAAACTTGTACTTAATTGGAGTACATAAGATTTTACCATGTAAAATGTTATCCGAATTCAATAACTACGCATTTGAGATAAACCTATTTCATAACAATATTATGGCACTCTTGATGGTTCTCAAGTCTACTTCGATCATTTTGTGAACGATGTATTGATGAAGTTGGATGGCCAAGGACTTGATACTTGATCATACGTATATCATTTCAAACTCAAAATCTCATCTCGGTTGATAGTATAATGTGCTAATTATTCATTCTTTTGTAATGGACAATGGGCATTAGACTCAGACTCTTGTAACAAAAATCGGAAACTGAACTTATGCCAACCACTACTAGTCAACTCGCACGCGTATAAGTACCACACATTCGAGAAAGCGATAATCTAATGGAGTCCGGATATAATAGGTAGTTTTATGTTTCCTGAGCACATTTACCTCTTGCACCGTTTATTATGCTTTCCTCTTGCTACTCATTTATCTTGCTGCGTATCGCATTAAGTAATTGGATTCAAGTCATTCTTTCCTTTCTTCAAGATTCTTAAGTGCATTTATGGGTTAACCACACATCGTTGCGAATATTAAATGGCGTGTCTGCTAGTGATGGCTACACTAAGCTCCAGAGCACCATCAGAAAATTAGTGTACCGTGACATGAAATGTAAGGCAACACAATAAGAGCTATGTGGGTGCTTCTAATTCCTACGGTAAACGCTATTTTCCTCTTGTTTGCTTGCTGTTAGTTTATGTGCATGCATGGGAGTTTAGCTGAGGAGGATATTTTATTAATAAATTCATCTGGGAGCGGCGCGGTAAAGTTGATGAAATGCATAATGCGGAAAATAAAATCCCTTGACTATACTTTAGTAGTCTCATTTTATTCGCGTATAATATTCTGCGGAACATTCCATTATAATATAGACATGTTCAGAAAAGAGGTAGCTTTTTGGTAGAAAACGTATAAAAACAGGATATTCTACTTTACTCTAAGTAATTAGGTAGGACAGTAGAATATTACTTTTGCTTATGTCTGCACTAGTTGAATCACAGCCATATTTACGGTGTAATGCTGAATGGTAGAGAAAACCCCAAAAATAGTGTCCTTTTTAAAGTCGACAAAAGGTCCAATCTTGAAGCAGAGACTTTGGCAGGTACGAAGTTGCTTCCTGCTGTACTTCCTTTTCAGTCTGTTTTTCCAGTAGCGGAGAAACTCATCAGAGTGTTTTGTGATCTCGGCTGCTTCCATCATAAGAAGCAACATGACGGTAGCAATGGTCACTCCAATCAGCAAAATGGATAGTCTGAGAGGGAGCGGAAGGAAGCTATGTAATTTGATGGTCGCGTAAGCTGACAAAGTAGCAAGCACCATTCCAATGGAGATGACGACGGGAAAGTAATAAAACATGGAGAGGTTGATGAAAAGGACAAGAAGTTTTGTTTGAAGATAAAGTTGAAAACTTTTCACGAATAAAACCTCAGCAGAGGACTTGATGCGTTGAACCGGTGTTGGACACAAAAGTTTCTTTACCAAAGAGGAAGAAGGCGGTTTCACAGTGACCGTGGGACCCAACTCCTCCATAATTTTCATCATTAGCATGGGTGAAGATGGGGCAGCCAGGTTATTGGAAGACGGGCTACTTGTGCATGTAGGTGAGGTACTGGTGGAGGTGTTGTTTGGCAAAGTATTACTTGTATCAACGGAGTGCCTACTTTCACCGGATGACATTACATAAGTTGTTGAAGTAGAACCAAAAGTTGGGTGAAGAGGTAAAGTAAAAGAAGAAGGGGGAACTTGAGGTTGATTATCCAGTTTGGGAGATAACACCTGAAATAGTGAAGTTTGCTCTTGTAAAGTCAAGTTTGGCTGCTTGCTTTGAAATTTTCGTGACTCCGACTTTTCTTCGTGGCTCAGTACACAAGGGGACTTTAGCTGCTGCTTGTGATTTTCCAAATGGAAAACTTGCTCTTGTACGCTTTCCAGCGAATCCTTTTCCATTTTCTCGCTTCCTGGCTTACTAAAAACATCACTTTTATCATAATTGTCAATTCGTATTTCGGGAAGAGTTCTAGCACTACAAGTGCTAAAACTAGAGCTAGAGTTTTCAGCAAAATTTTTTGCATTATCAACTTTTCCTTCCGTTGAAGATATATCTGTCAGCGTAATATTACCACTTTCACCTACACCACTCGTATTATTAGCACTCTGCTCCTTTTTTGTAGTATTGTCCCCATCACTGCCTTTCTTGATGGCGTTAGTGGTTGCACCAAACATTTTTTTAGTTTTCACTTTTTGTGGAGCAGGATATGAGGTACGCATAACAGCACTAATTTCACAAACTATTGTCAAGCATATGAGAATGAGATTGAGCGATAAAAGGCTGGCATAGAAAGCCGTCAGTCCTTGGAAGCAGGCGGCTGCCAACATGGCGATAATGGGTGATTTACGAAATATGAGCTTCTTGAAAAGAAAAGACCCCGGATCGCAATTGGTCATCAACGGAGCGAGAAAACAAACTAGGGGAACACCGTTAAATCCTACGGCTATTGAATACATAATAAATTCCTCTTTGCTCAGATTGAAACGGGATGAGAGAAAGGTGTGCTTCAGAGACAGCATTTGATTCTCCCACTGAAGCATGGATTTCAGGGAAAAGTCTGGTTGCAACTGCTGCAGTCGAAGAAGTGGGAACTTGGTTGAAAAATTAGAGAATACTCCTGCAAATGAACAAGTCATAATAGTAAAAGTAGCTGTGAGAGCGTGTAAATAAAATAAAAGCAAATAGCTGGAAGCTTATAACTTTCTCCGAGTACACATTGCAGTCTTGGGACCTATAGAGTAATAGCCCGGTTGCATAATAATGCTCATATTATAGAGAGCTAAAGGGTATTCAGAAAGACTATAAACGCCATATTGCGTTATAGCATGTGTCTAATGTGAACGTATAATATGCGTTTATAGAAGAAAAAATCCGTTTTATACGGGTTTTATATGCTTGTAGTATAAGGCACAATTTTTCGATCTACGCCGGAGAGATATAATAATAACCGTATGATCCCATTTCAGCTGATACACATTTTGGTGGCAATAAGCAACTTTGACTATGATCCACTTACCGTTAACGGTACTACCTGTTGTAGACACACTAGATATTTTTCGCGTCCACGCCTGCATTTGTTGCGGCATATAACAATGCAGTTTGGTGAGTCTGAGGGATTGCGTTAGAATGTAGCAAATTTCCCCGGCACTAAAATGAAACGTCCAAATGTGAGCCAGCCCTTCCGTGCAAAACGCCAGGGCTATGGAAATTATGACGACATCAAGCACTGTAAAATTCTCATCACGGACTGATGTCAGCAGTTGGTGTAATAGACGATAAATGCTTATTCCCCAAATTACAAACAGGCATAAATTTGTCAGAACGAATCGTTTGATCTTTCTCCACAGCGTGTTGCAGGGCGTCACTTGGAAACTTTCAGAATCGCTGTCGAACACGATCGGTACGTTGAGAAAAGAGGAGAAAAAGTTTTGAACGCGGAAAAACGACTTCCACATCATTTTGATGTCCTACTGTGCGAGATGTGGAGCCCACTTCCTTTGTGTGTGTACACTTTCTCTCGCTCCCTCAAACTCAAACACAGAACATGGCACAAGGAGAAGAGGAGAATCAAAAGGAATTATTGCTCGGATAGTTTTGTAAATACAAACTTTTCCACTCTTGATATATGCTCTATGTATTTTTCAAGAAAAAATTGATGTCATTGTTGTTCTTCGCCTGTAATTTTTAATATCCTTTGTCAACTTTGAAACTTTCACTGTGCCTGGTATTAGATTTAAGCACCACTGTGAACAGTAAAAGTGCTCAATTTTCAATTATGATGTACGAGGTCGTATGTGCATTGTTATTATGGATAATAGTTGTCTATAGAGCCTATAATTGACAGAATTATAAACCAGCGAATGTCATCAGGCAGTGAAATTGATACTGGCTGACTTTGACTCATGTGTCGTGGCTGTTTTGTAGCCAAGTTCAATATATCTGATGAAATTAAACCGTTTAATCAGAGTTATGTATGTATTTTTCATTTTTTGCAAAATAGTTAGTAGAGTATATTCTCTCCTTACCCTTGATTTGAATTTAAACGAGTTTCGTAAATTGCGGTATATCCTTGTATGTCAGCGGCACAATTTGTTTCCTATACTCAATACTTGTTGCCACATACTTATTTTCTTATGTAAAACTTTGTCTGGTAAATAGAAAGCATGCTTAGAATAGAATAGTCAATACTTAAACATAAAAACAGGAGACATTTTTTACTTTGTAATTTGGGATATGGGTCTTCTCGAAATAAACATGACAATAATACAAAAATTTAATACAGTAGTGTACTATAAAAAATATTCCACAAGTATCTATTAAGCTAAAGTGTACATCAATATCATTTTACGTCTACGTCAAACTCTACCTTTTTTGCTAGCATGATATGGAGTCGCTTTGCAAAATGGCTGACTACCATTATAGTATAATGTTTTGCTTTTCATGTGAAAAATGTCAGCCAAAGCATGACGTTAGTTTAGACCTTTAGCTTGCTTTTTAGAGTTTGCAAATGTATAAGGGAACTGTTATTGTACGTGCTGTACTAAATCAGGAGTCAGATAATGCAAGACAGTCCACATCTAAAATGTAAGGAAAACTTTTTTTAAACTATGTACTTTTTACAGCACAATAGATGAAGAACTATACAAGAAATCAATTATTTAAACTTTCCTCCTGACGTAAGTAAAATGTAAGAGGTGAACTGAACACGTTCAATCAGAAGTTTTGCTTCCAGTGTTCCAACCTGATATAATACATTTATTCACATAATATATTACTAGTAGTAGTTAATACAAACCTGTGTTTAATGTAATACAGCAATATAATACCGAGTCAGAATATAAAATACTCTATCCAGATTCGAGATCATAGTCAGTAGAATGTTTATTTCTTAGTTTTAGACAAGGAAACTTCTAGGTGGAAATACACAGAACGACAGAAGTTGCTGAGTGAGTTCTAAAAAGTTCGTTAATGTTTGCAATAACAAAACTACAAATTGCAATAATCGTAAATTAATACTTTGGAAATGATTAGCGTCCCATTTCATTCGTCTCTCTTCATTTTCATTTGTTTAGAAACAAACCACCTACTCGTCGTTTTTGAACCTAGAGATTGGAATTCGTGCACGTTCTCAATGTTTCCAAAACTGCTGTCGTAAACATTTACATCTTAAACTTTTTATTTTGTCTTCAAGCAAAATATTTAGAACATTTTTCCACTAAGTGGTACAAAGGTACAAAAAATCGTTATTACGTGACCCTAGCCGAAAGGTAACCCTTCTCAAATAAGCAAAGGGAAAGAATGCATGCAAGAAAGGGAAAAGATAAAATTAGTAGTGACTAGTCGGGGGCACGACGGAAATTATAATAGATAAGCATCTATTCACTTAGCTACCATTAGTACTTTCGCAGTGTGTCATTTTCCAAAAGACTTTTAAATTTCCGCTTCAATCATCATATTTTTAAGTTGATGATGAAAACGCTGCGTGATAGCGGCTTTCATTTCTATCCATGTGCCCGTGTGTGGCATGGCATGCTAGGTTAGAGAGGTTTTCTTGGTCTAATGCTGCAAGCTAAACAATTTATAATATCAAAACTGTTTCAGCCGGCGACACCAGTGAGCCGTTTTGTTGTTGCTTATTATGTACCTCTTTCAGTTATATCACCACTTTTGTAAAGCAAGTTGACTCTGAAAACTAATTTTTAAGGTACGCCATTACATTGATTGTTATCAGGTTTGTGAAAATGTTACTCTTTTATCAAGTAGACTAAACTTTTGAATGGGATTTACTTTTTCAGACAGTAGTCATGTAATGTCAGCAGTGGGTCGATCTAAGTGGAATAAATAAATAAATAAATATTTTTTGGTAAAAAACTGCATTGTCATTGTCCTGATTTCTCTTCTTGTAATGTTCAACAAAAGTTCATAGCATGAAAAAGATTGGATTGTAAATCTTGTACTCTATCATTTTAGGTAGTTCAATCCTTCTTGGGTGCCAACTCAATGTCGCACAAGTAGCTTGTCGGTGTTTTCTCTTTTGCTGCCTTTGCTGGGATGCTTTATTGACTCGTTTGGCGTGGTGTGGTTTATACCCCACGCGTGGTCATCCATATTTCATCAAAATGAAACTACCTACCTACTTTCATTGTACAGTTGCTTTGAACTCTTTTCTTCCCCGTGTCGCTGTTCATACGTATCGGTATTGATATCTGTAATTTTTATCTTGAAAAGCAACACAGAACGTGTTGCTTTGTGGTGAGTGCTGTGTGCGTCTCGTTTGAAAAATCTGATGGTGGGCTGGAGGTTTTTGGTAGAACGTAATATGCGGAACGTAACCTTTAGCACTGGAAAATACATTATATATTTATTTCCCACATCTCTCTCCTACCAATTTCCAGTGAAATCCAATTGAAACGTGCATCCTTTCAGTTTCAAAGTGGAATTCCAGTTATAAAATAAATTGTACCTGTGTATTTTTCCTCATTCTGACTGGCTAGAGAGTATAAGCAATGAATATGTATTCGCAAAAACGACCGTGTGATGTGAGGTTAAATTTTCGTCCATTGCAATCGTCCTTTTCAGCAACCTTGGACGTAAATTTAAAGTAGAATCGATGTTATGCAGCAAAGTCACGTTTGTAAAAAGCAAGGTGGCTTCCTACTTTCTTTGAGGGGAACACATTCGTAAATATGTATTTTCCTTTTAAAAATTGTGTCTGAAATTGAAAAGGGAAATTGTAAAAATGAATGTATATTCTTGCCAAGATTTTCCTCTTATTCTAACTGAGTGAGTAGTTTCTCGATGGGAAAATGGAATATGTAAATTAAGTCAGACTTGAGTTATTGGAAAGCTTCTTTGTTTTATTAAATCACATGAATGGAATTGCATAAGTTATTTGGTTTCATATTTTCGTTTACTTTCATATTTCATTGCTTGTTGTTCGATACTAGTTTGCTCGAGTCACATAGCCAGATTGTGTAAAATTATACTCAGTGTAACGTAATAAAATATCAACATTATTAAGTTGAACCTTTGTAGAATTTCTTGACTAGTACGAGAGAGGACCTAGACTATATCATATTAATTACAAGCCTTATTTTCCCAAAGTCTGGAACATGAAATCCCATAAAAAAGTTATTGTATATATTATGTGTTGTATTGACAGAATCCTATTGATATTCAGTTTGGTGTCGGCGTTGAATTGGATTTCTCAGTAAACTCACCAAATTCCCACGTAAGCCTTTTCGCGAAACCTTGTTTCTTGAGGGATTTACTGTCAAGGATAAAAACTGAATGAAAATCATATTTCTTTATATGTGCGCAAACATACAAGGCATAAACAAATACAACACATTATGCAATAGAAATCATGGACCATGAGTACATCACATATAGAACATGATTTACTAATATTTGAAACAGGTGCGCTTACACTATTGAATATTACCAAGTTATATTTGGTTATAGAATGTACATATTACAAGTATATGTACTAGTATATGAACTCAGGTGTGCCATATGTTGCATTCATTGAGGATGCGGACACCAGCAGCATCGTTGAAACCATAATCTGCCTTTGAGGAACGAGTTGTTACACACAGCTCGGCCAACAAAAGGTTGTACATAAGTAGCAGTGTTGGATTTACTTGCTGAGTAGAGCTTTCTTCAAGAGCATTAGACATAAGCCGGACCCATCCTTTGACATACCTACTTGTTCAAGAGAAAGATGATATGGTAGTAACTTGGTACGTATTTGAGGTAAGAAGAGCTTTCATCCCAAAGAGAATCACTAAAGAAAATATAATGATTACTTTCTATCTCTCTTTGGCAATTTCTCTGTTGGACAAAGAGGTAAAACCAACATAAAGAAAATATTCTGGCAAAATTGGAAAAATACCTTGCTTGACTACCTGCTTGTTGTTTACCAAAGAATGGAATTTCACTTTTGGATCTATATTTTCTCTTTAGTTAGCCACACACACATAAAGGTCTATCAAAGTCAAGTGGAAGAACTTTATAGCACATATATGCACACTGCCATATTGCTTGCGGTTTTTCTTTCCGTAGTAAATATATTTACTACATTTTAAAATTGGTATACTTTTTTGTATTTTGTGCCGACATAATTGAAGTAATAAGAAAATGGAAAAGGCAGCAAATGGATTAAATTAGGGATTTATAAAAGGAATTCGGCTGGAAGTTCTTGGACCTTATGTTTTGTTTTTATACAGCTGTATCACAGGACCCATCAATAAAGCAAACTCTTTACACTGTTCATTCTCTTTGCATGTAAAAGACTTAATCCAACAAAGTACTAGTGTAGTTTGCTGCCGGCATATGGGCTACTTTGTTAGTTGCACGAGAGTAGCACCACTGTTTAACTAGTTTATACTTTACAGACTTATATAAAATGTCTAAAAAGTTTAATTTGTAGTTAGCAAATAACGGTATGAACTTTATAAATGTAAATATAGTAAGCTAGAAAGTATGTATGTACGTAGTTTTTCTTTAAGCTAGAATAAATTCCCTACTTGTTCGTAAAGATTGTATCTTGGATAACAAAGTAGTTTGTTTTTATTTCCGAGTGCACATATCCTTCTTGCTGCATAAATACAAGAAAAAGATTTCCTTGCAGAAAGAAAAGACCAACAGCAGCTAAAGATAAAAATTATTGAGTCAACAGCACAAACATATACACTTTTGGAGAAAGAGAACGTGAACAAAAGTAAGAAAAAGAGAGACTGCTAGCATCCTGTCTCAAATTCAATCTATTTTCATTAGCGACAAAGTAGTAAATGAGCTCAAGCGTACATTTCCCTTTTAGTTAGAGTGAAAGGGTTTTCTAGAAAATAAATATCCTATACCGTATCCTAACATAGAGAGAGTCGTTTCTATTACATATTTGTTTTTTCCTTGTTGAAGAGTAAAGGCATAGGGATAAGGAGAAGGACAAAGTATTACATATTTATACACATTATTTGGACATGTATAATCAAAGCATAAAATACAAAATAAGTATGTACGGATTAATACGGTATTTTTCTTTTTGAGCCCTTTTTCTCGTCTTCTGGAACAACTTGCACAGTCCTTTTTTGTCAAGATGTTTGCGTGCAGTGTGCAACGAAGCCCGATTACGATTTCCCTTCAACGGTTGTGCTGTTGGTTTAGATTTCCTTGTCAGCTTCACTCAAGTTTTCAAGTCAGGAAGTCTTAAAGAGAGAAAAATATCCTCTTTTGTGTATACCTAGCCATATAGCTTTTGAAAAATGAGTTGGATGCAATAAAAATCAACAAAAATGTTCCGAGATAATATGTAATATAAGATATCTTACATCTTATCTTGAGAGAAAAAAATTAACTTTGCTCAGAGCCATTCTCCAAGTATCGAATTGAACACCATACTTTAGTCAAACATGTTACGTCGTAACTCGTAACGTAACGTAAGTATAAATTCGTCAAATCACAAATAATGAGAACTATTTTCTAAGGAGAAAGCTTCGGATCAAGTTGAAGACTTGAACTGAGTAAATTTACTTTTTTGTTAAACTTGGCCAGAAGGACGAGAAAAGCGTATTACATCATGTTCAGAGAGACATTCAAAGGCATTAAGGCACGGGAGGAAAGCGATGAGAGATTAAATTAAGCTATTTCTTCACTTCGCATTAAACTGTATGGCGCAATATATCCTATCACAAAATTGGAGCAGTCGTCGTTAGATTTTTTTCTTTTTTCTTATTTGCTTTTGTTGGAGGAAATAAATTCATTACTACATCTCTACTGACAAGATGAAATTAGACGAGGATTTTTGTGTAGCATAACACAAACATGAAGAAAGACGAGAAAGGAAAAAAGAAAAATCGCCAGCGTTTAAGAAAAATGGCTGCTAATGAAAGCTCTGAATAATTTTGCAATCCATGTGGGTTTGGACTGCGAAAAAGCGTGCTTCCTTCCTGAATATCAAAGCAATCCTCTCCGGTACTCATTAATTTTCTCCTCTTTTTTGCAATTATCAAAGTCAAAGTATTCACACAGTAGCTCTGCTTATTCCTCTCTTTCACGCTGTTCAGTGGCTCATTCATATAACAAACATTCAGTGAGGGCAAATCGCTATATATAGGAGGATACATTATGTACCTACATTATGAATTCTGGCCCACTACTATATTCCGTTCTAGCCACATGTGTAAACCAACTAGTATGTGAATAAACTAACGAGGCAGATTAGAAAATATTAATCAAATGAGATATTGCCTGGCCGCCTGGCCCACATTTTCATTTTTTCTCTTTACACATTATCATGACCTCTGTACTTTTCCAAGTCTGCTTGGTGATTTCAGAGTGTGTTGTTAAAATTTTTTACAGTAAAATATTCCTTTGAAATCCAGTTTTGAAACGAGACTGGTGTATTCAGTTTACTTTCAAAAAGGAAAGCTTTCTAGGTTCTTTCCTACTCACACACAAAGTTTTTTAGAAAGGGCACAGAAATAAATTCGACAACAAAAAAGGTTTATGAATCTTGCAACTTTTAAAGACATTTTTTATTCTGCCCGCATTTTAAGAATTAGATTCGCACAACCGACTCGTGAAGCTGGAGGTACGCTCATGGAAAAAGTATAATGATCAGCAAAATCCTGGTGTATATGTTATAATTGTATTTAATGCGTGGAATAGAGCGCATCTTTCTACCTTTTCTCCTTACAGCCAGGATACCACAAAGCCAGTGATGGCTATACATAGCTTGGGTGAAGGAGTAAGCAAGAAGGCTGTAAGGAAGGCCAAAGGATCAGTTTGTACCAGAATAAAGGAAGGAACAAGTTGTAGTAGCAGTTTTCGTTGAAACGCTATTAAGAATTTATCAGCAAAGAGAGTTGCTTGTCGCTCTTGCTCTTATGTATTCTGGGAAAGGACGGAAATTGATTGAAGTTATTTTTAGTCGAAAGAATGGAAGTAATACAGGAAAGAGAAGCGAAAAGTGGTAACAGCCGCTACCGGTTTCTTTTTTCAGTTTCTCCCACAGATGACACAGAATAAAGACCTTTTACACACAATACTGTGCTGATAAAAAAAAAAGTAGTTTTTCCATGCATGTACGTTTAGTTCTTGGTACCATACATACTGTACTTTCGTGTTTGGTATATTATATAAAAAGCTTTATGAGTGTTGGGTTAGGTTTTCGAGTCTTAAAAATCACCATAATATATAATACATATTTTACATACGTAAGCAAAGCTTCAAGAAAAGCTTTTGTATTTGTGGAGAAGGGATTGAACCGGTTTTGATGACTGCGTATTCTAAAGATACAAAGTCGCATGTAAGGAAAAAATAAAGCTTACGAGGGAAAGTAAGAAAAAGAAAAGAAATCTGCTTTCTGTGGACTTGCGACAGTAATACGAAGTAATCTATTACAGTGCGGGCCAGACATTTACCGGTTGAGAAAGAAGTCCGGGTAAATAGTGGTAGTTACTCTTGTTGGTGACATTTTATTGGGAATGTCAAATTTAACGAGGATTTGTTTGCAGAGAACACGCATATTGGAGAACTACGAGCAATACACTATATTTAGGCAACGCGGTGCTTTCACTTTTCTGTACATTTATCAATATATTATTATCCTTCTCCTGCTATTCATACGTCCAAATCAGTCTAAATAATAAATGAAACGGAGAATGAATGAATACAAAAATATCCGAAAAGTAGCAAATTCTTTTTCCCACGAGTCAAAAGATTCTTTGAAGAAAAAAGTAATAATATCATGTCGTGCTCCCCTTACATCTGAATCTGGACCAGAGAAAGGATAAGACCATTCGGTTTTAAGCCTTTCTGTCAATGGATTCAAAGCAAGTTCATTTCATTATATATGCGCATACGAATGACGACCCAGCTGACGTAAGTGAACGTACACGACACCACACACTGGCTACCCACACGGGAAGGAAGTCTATTTGGTGCCATCATCACCCACTATCTAAGCAAACACACTAGAAACGTCGAAAAATTTTCTTTACGATATAGTCCAAAAGAAGATATTCAAGTGGAAAAAGCCATTTTTCTACATTTTTACTGACCATGTGCATGCAAAGAATTTAATTTTAAATATTATTTTTGAATTTGATTAAAGCACATGTGTTGTTTTTGCGAGATCACTTCTTTACACCTACTTTACTGTATTTTAATAATAGAACTTTTCCACTCGAAAAATATTTGAGTAAAATGTTCACATTGTGATGCTTTCCGCTGGAAAAGTCTTAAACTAGACCTAAGGTCAGTAGGGATACTCTAGTGGAGGCTTGAGATGAACAATTTATTTGAGCCTACGCGGATGAAGTATTCAAGTGGAATAAGTTGGAAAATCTAATTTTATCAAGACTGTATGAAAAGAAAATACTTTGAGCAAACACAATAACTCAGCACGAGTCGCCAGTGGGATTCTTGTGCAAAAAGAGATGAAAAGAAATCATGCTTCTTTAAAAAGATATGAAATATTGAAGTGAACCAAGTGTACATATTTGCTCAAAGTACCATCGTGTTTTCATGACTCTAATGAAGGTATTTTGTAATTCCACCTTGTGAGCCAAAAGAGGAAGTACAAACTTTTCTTTTGTTTACCAATGACATAAGTCAGCAAGGCAGTGTCCAAGTAAACCTTTTGACAAATTGTTAGCCATAATAATGAAATATGAAAATAGTGGAATGAAATTCTCATTATATGAAAAATGCAATTTCTAATTATAGCAGAACCAAAAGAGCTTTAAGCTACTTCACATGTTTGCATTTCTACTTACAACTAACATTCACCATAAACGTTTTCTACCGTTTTCTATACCTGTGTTCGTACGATTTCATCATATTTCTTGGTTTACCTTTATGGCATATATTTGTCGAGTCCAACCCTAGCTAGCAGGGTGGTATAGTGGCACACTGGTAGGGCATCACAAAATTTATCAAATTCCTGCTGAGTGGACATCATTACCCATTCAAAACAGTGAGCAAGCAAATCTGTACACAAACAGTAGCCATCATTCCATTATGCCCATTACGTACCGCTGAGAGTTCCACCCGACCGACGCCTGAAGAGCCGGCTAATTGTTTGTATCAAAGGGTCAGAGAGAAACGAACAAAAAAGCTATATTCAACACCATAACTCGCTCCATGAAATGTTAAAATTGCATTGTTCACATTCTTGAACAAATAAGTTTTTTTTTCAATTATTTTCTACAAACCACGAAATAATGCACTTAAAGCAAGTTTAAAAAGCTGGCCACTTTATACCCACATGTACCTAGTTAGCTTAGTGGTGAGAGACAAGGCGATGATGACGTTGATATTTATTTACTCATTGTAGTAGAAGACGGGAGGATTTGTTTGTTAAATGAATATTTAATGCAATTTACAAAAGTTGCTACTGTTTTTCTTATGGTGGTGGTGGCGGTGATGATGCTGGTTGAGTACTTTGTTTGCAAAGCAAGCAACCAGCATAGAATGCGTACATGTTTAGGCATCCCACTTTTACTGGAGCTTTAAAAATCCAGTTAAATAATACCACTTGCCAGTCTTATATATGCAATTTTTGTTCCACTAAATCCATGCCGTTACATAAGACAATTGTTCTTGAGAGAGAAGATGAAAACAATTTTTTATTCTCTTAAATTTCAGCCATTACCGCAGCTTCTGGTTTCTGCTGTGCTTCTTTTTTCTTTGTTGTTGTTTGCTTACGTGTGGTTATATGCATTTATAAAAAAGGGACGCGTGTGCATCATCATGAAGCATTGTATTCCATAGCGGTTCATTATTACCCATCTTGTTTGAGTTATTGCTTTGGGTACACCATTAGCTGACCTTTTTCACAGAGCTGACAACTCTGTGCTTCTGTGTGGATTCCTTAGAGGTTTACTTATTCGTTTACCAAACTAGCCACATCAACCTACGCACTCATGTAAATGCATCTATCATTGCCTTTGATCGTTTTCTTTCTGTAAAGAAAATTATTTAATGAATGATGTTGAAGTGGTTGTTCTTATGAACAAACAATGGGCCGTCTGTTTGGCATTGTACTCGATGAAACTAGAAAAACCATTTTCTATTATTTGAGTTGTTTCAGAAAGTTTTTCTTTTGTATACTTGAAAGTTAAAACTAGTAGCCGATTCCAGGTGTTTATATAACATTCTCCGAATATGTTTATTACTGGCTTGCTTTTTCCATGAACATGCTATCTCTCTCATTCCATTCATTGATGTGTTTTTGTTTTAATTTGAAAAATTTCAGTCAAGTTTTTCAACTACTATAAGTCGTCATTTACAAAGAGCAATTCGGCTTTTTGATATATTGCCGTTGATAAGGGATGACAGGGATGCTTAGTCAAGAATAAAAATGAGAGAGGAGAAGGGCACCTAAAAGTTAAATAGTTTTCTTGGAATTATCAGGATACAGATCAAACATTTGTTTTTTATCCTTTTAAGAGCGCACTCCTCTTGTGCACACGGCCAAAGATTTCATTTATTTTATTTTATATTGTTCAAGATGTAAATCTCTTGAATGAGAAAAATATGCAGATAAATGCATTCTTCAACTGTTTCATGTTATGATTACACTTAGTTTATAGACGTTCATGTGGGTATTTGAGTAATAAAGGAACTTTGGTCAGGGTGGCTTTCATTTCATTTAAAATTTCATAAAAATAATTTAGAATGAGTTGAGTTTCAGCAATTAGCATGGAATGCTTTTCCTTTTTCATCCCACTTTAGTTACAGGGCGGCATCATCACCGCTTAATGGACATTAAGCAGGTGATGGCTACTGGGTGGCTGGTTATCTTTTTAGGAATTTTAAAATGATTTTATGTGCTTAAAAGTCTATTCAAGTCAAACAAGCTTATGTACAAAATTTTAAGGTACAAAAGCTAGTAAAGGATGTGGACTCATGATTTACTGCGGATGGTAATTAGAGCAAACGAGACATGAATATTTATTTTTATGAATTTCCACAAAAAGTATGCATATTTTATGTTCTGAATAAAAATGAATATCCTGTGGGTAAATTTTGTGCAACTCTATCCGTTTCTATCTGATGTAAAGTCTAAAAAAACTATAGAGGAATGGCTCTAAGTAGATATTTTCGTATGCCTCTAACTACCGTATGCCTCATAAAAGTAGATCACAAAACAACCGTTTCTGCATAAACAGCTAAAAAACTGTCAGAAATTCAATGAAGTGAAACAGTTCTGCTGTGTGCCAGAGAGGATGATACGATTTATGCAAAATGAACGCAAATTATTGATCGTTAGAGACGACATTGGAAGTACCACCACGAGGCAACAATGTGTCAGGAGTCTCTAGTGGAAAGAGAAAGTCACTCAAGTTTGCTTTTACTTTGCTCCACATTCCTGCTGTATTGAATATTGTGCTAAAGTGAATGACATAATATGCAAACCTTCATCACCAGTCAACTCAGCATGATGTATGTACACATTCCATAAATATTGCATACTCCATCACTATCCATTTGAGGGTACCAGTTTTGCCAGCCTTCGGTGGAATTATGTAGAGCGCTGAATGGACAAAAATGTCTTTAGTGGAATCCTTGGAAGATGATGATTGACTTGCCCGGTAAATTATCAGTGTAAATCATATTTTATATGCAATATCAAACATCAACATGATAATGTTGGCCTGACTTCACATTTATGCTAGCAAAAATGGTCATGTATGGAAAATGTTATTTTTACCAAGCCAGTAGAGCAATAGTGGTAAAGAATCAAATTTAAAATGTTAATTTTCCAGCTGTCTGAGTGAATGAGAGACATGACATGTTTAGAAGTTGATTTTTGTCATCGTTAAGCAAGTAAACCACTGACTATACTCGTAATAATGGGGGTTATTGCAATGTAGCTATTAAATGACATTGCTTTATTGACAAAAAGTGTAGGTGGTTCTATTTTTATTCTCTTCTGTTCAGCACCTTTTGTTCAACATAAACGGGTATTGGACATAAAGACAGTGTGACACTGATTTGTTATTGAAAACTAGTTTTTGTGAAAATTGTCATTTATGAAAACCCACCACTTATATAAGGGAACCGTCAAGCTAATAATTTCTTTAGATAAGAAAGAAGAGCTAATCAAAACTGCGTTTTAAACTCACACAAGGTAAAGAGCAATGGGAGATTTTGTTTGTTTGTCTAAAAACAGTGTAAATGCATATAAAGTTAAGTTGCTTAAATAAACTGTTTTGTTGCTTACGTATTTTTGACTTGAGACAGTCCAACATTCTCATGTTGTTCATTGAGCTAGTTTTCCGGCTTGCTTTACATTGTCAACGGGTTTTGCAACAGAAATCGCACATAGGTACAATGGAAAGATTCTATTCAGTTTACAAACAATAGATCATATTCGTGCTGAAAGGAGGCACATAGACAAGTGTCTCTTGTGAAATTGCATTAAAAGATAAGGAAATTGAAAGAAGCAGTGCCAAAGTGGTAGTTTAGCACTACCACTAGCCACCCGCACTTTATACCTCAGAAATCAGTGCAATAGATGGAAGCAAAGATAATATACAGCATCATCACAAAGGAAAAGCTGTGACCAGACCAGAGCTAGACAGACAAGTGTTTTTGGGAAAAGATGTCCCGGGTATAATAATTTATATTCTGTGACTTTCACTCAGACAAAATCCGGTGTGTACACTCGCATCTCTTAAATATTAAACTTTTCCCTAAAGTAAAAAACTCTCGATGCATTCCCTGCTGCCAATTCTAGGGGTCCCAGTCTCTAGCTTGTAACCCTAAACCACTTAAGAATTCATGTATGCATGCATCCTTGAGCTAAAATTTTCACGGGTGCCCTTTACTCGTACAATCTGCTAATGCATAAAGCACACATATGATGTATCGAGGGAGTTTGGTCCCCCAGCAAGCCGTGCTAGGCTAAAGGACAAACCTGTTGTACAGCTAGACACTCAAACGTTGCAGTTGCTGAAAATTGAAGTACATATGGTCTCCTAACTTTTTATGCGCCTAATCTAGCCCGTGTGCGTGTGTGTCCTTGATTTGAGTCGGACCACAACTCCTAAAGCAAAAAATCAAATAAAGATAAATGGTTTTTACCAAACGTACATGGATTTCTTATTGGAGAAAGTAAGAAAAAGTATTTTTTTCAAAATTGAAAGAATTCTTTCTAATGATACCACCCATCAAACAACATTCGGAGACACTCTAATGGGCCATGTCGTGCCTACCGACAAAATCAAAAATGTGAATCTGCTGCTGTCGGGAAATTTGTTGTTTGGAAGAATCTTCATCGTTTACTACTTTTGTTACTGATGCAATATTACACTCCAGATAGATGGCTAGTACAGAGAAAGAACCACTTGTGCAATTCGCACATTTCTCGACTTCTTTCG
This sequence comes from Entomobrya proxima, assembly GCA_029691765.1. Classification (NCBI taxonomy): domain Eukaryota; kingdom Metazoa; phylum Arthropoda; class Collembola; order Entomobryomorpha; family Entomobryidae; genus Entomobrya; species Entomobrya proxima. Next base: position 30,895,411 of record CM056171.1, on the reverse strand, counting down.
CCTAAAGAGATATCTACTGATTCTTTTCAAAGTTATATCCAATATTCTTTGGCAAATGCTGAAGTCAACATGTTATTAGTTTCTACCCGACATTCTTAAAACGAATCGCGTGGCAGGGAATCTTTTAAAGAAGAAAAGGCAAAACAGATTCAGTAATGTCTCCAGTGAACTTTTAATGCCTAAAAATGGACTATGTGCAAAGTTTGAAATCTCAGACCCATCATACACCCTCCCAGAGCATCTTTGTTAGTCTTTAAGTTTCCTTTTCCTTCCGATAAAGCATGGTGTTGATATAAAAGTATGCCGTGTGCCTGCCAATGCTCTGAAGTCTTTTTTCTTTCCTTTCAATATCAACTTTACTCTGTCTGGATATGCGTCATGTAACTGGCAACTTTATATATAAGTATTTCGTACGATAATACATATAAAGTAGCTCTCCACAATTTCATGTGGACAATTCTTGGGAAATTCCTGAGTGGGTATCTTAAGAAAAAATGGAGTTTCACTCTTTGGCACTGGTTGCTTCCTCACTTTTCTTCCCATAAAACCTTACAGACGTTTCAGGGAACATGATACCCAGAAAATTCGCCAACCTCGCGGCAATAAAATCCAAAGATATTTTACGTGCTTTCGTTCATTTGATTATCATGGTGTGTGTCGTACTGTCTACATAGGATATATACATATAACAGGACGTAGTTATTATCAGTTTCCATATAGGGTAATCTTTATAATGAAAATTTCATAAAGTTTTTTTCTGTCGATATAGAATAAAATGATTTGTACAAATTTCGCAATAGGGTCTATGCCAAATCTTGATAAGGATCAAGTTTAACTTTATATTTGATTGTATAAATCGAGGTGCGTTTCACATAATATATTGTACAAGTATAAAACAAATATATACAATTCGGGCGTGATTATGACTGTTGCTACTAACTTACTAAACAACTTTACGACGCGAATACAATAAAAACGGGGTGCTCGTGAGCAACGAACAAACTGCACCCATTTATTGCATTAAAATAGCATAACATCACATACGCAAGAGGAAACACACGTTTGTTTAATACACACAAATGCATGGAGGAGCTTTATATTATATTGTATGCTCATAGTAGTACATCATTTTATACATCGCATACTTTTATAGTGAGGAACAGCCCGTAAAAAGAAGAAAAACGAGAGGACTGGTGGAGGACAAATGGAGAGTCATAATTCACACACCATAAAGTTCAAAGTTACGTATAGAAGCTAATAATTTAGGTAGCCTATAAAAAGAGCTCTTTCCTCCTCTCGCGTCGTTCGGAGTGTGTGAATGTTTGTGTTTGTGCATGTTTTGTGTGTGGAGTGTGGACATCGTCGTGGACACTTTTGTGTGTGAACTTTGCTGTCGAGATTTTGTGTACAACCAGTCTAGTCTAGTATATATGCGGTGCGAATCCTGTAGATTTGTACATTTGGCTCTGTCATCGTCATCAACAACAACACACACATAAACCACACACTGTAGAAAGATTGCAAACATGTTCTCGTATAATAATATGGATAACATGGAGTCAGGAAGAACATGGAAGGCTAAAAATGGCTGTGACTTGTTGAAAGGGGCCAGATGAAAGGGAAGAAGAAAGTTCTGGGAAGAGTACAGGAGTTCGCAGGCAGCATCTGTCTTTGTTGCCCTCCTGCATGTTATTATTATACTTTACCATACTTTTCTATAACAAAATTAAGCATCTACCCATTACGTTTCATAAATGAAATTTCTTGCATTTTTTGGTTTTTATGTCCAGTAAAAACATAATAATATTATGCTCTGGTTGATGTATGTGCGTGTTTGCGCTGCTGCCAGTGTTGGCAAGCTTTTACTGAAAATAAAGAGAGGAAACGTGGAAAGTCAGCTTTTCCTTGCTGTGTCCATCCGTGTACATTCTCCAAATGGCAAGTAAAACTATCCTCCACAAGACCATATTATCAAAAGTGTATATAAAATGAGGCAAAGTGGACCGGACCACAGATGCTGAAAGTTGGCCATCTTTGTGTGTTTCGTACCTAAATGTATGCACGCGTTGACCTTTTTTATGTACAGAACGTGATATATGTTTATAGTGAGTGAAAACAAAAGGGAAAACTTTTAATGGCTCGTTTAATGTTTCACACGCTTTGTTTGTATTCCTGTGTACGTATTATATTATTATTATCATCAACTAGGAACATGACACATATACATAGTTTACGTGCTTGTTTGGTATGTGTTTCACAGAGATCATATCGTGAACATTAAATTATATCATAACGCCAGCTATCCTCTCATCGCCGCACGACTTGGATTGATTGCTCAAATATAGCGTGTGTGTTGCCTTCTGCAAGTCTCTTATTGTGCACCCCGTTTCGTTCTCTCGGAATAGAATTATTGTTGTTGCTCGTAAGTTTTATGTGTGGATAAACGGGCAGAGCTATTAACTTGCTGAAATTAGAAAACCGGTCTAAATACGTAAAACCAGGGCTTAGGATGAGTAATATAGCAGGTGCCTCATTCATTTTCCTCCTCACAATCAAGCAAACAACAGAGTGAACCAAAAATAGGCAAGCCACTAAAATATAAGAAGAGACGAGGAAAATTGTTTCGCTTCCTATTCTTATCATCTTCCCATGGCTGCTGCTGCTGGTCTCCTCACTGGGTAATGTGTTAAAGTATCTGTTTTGGTGGGTACCAGGCTTTGCCTCAGATGATTTAGTGATATCAGCATGAACATGAAAGGTTGAATGTAGGAATGTGGACAGTGTGAATGTTTTTGGATTTAATGAGGAATGCGGAGGAATTTGGGTTGATATGTGTGTTACTGCTGCTGCCGCTGCAGCGATTCTCAAATGGAATATCAACTCAAGGTATGGCGTGCGTTTATATGTCCAACGTACACACATTTTATTATTAAAAAGTGTGCTGGAGTACTGTAATACGTCAACAAATAACATGGAACATAAATTCCTATAAAACTCATTCTTCTTTTGTCCCTTTTCGTGTTTCAACTTTTTCCTTCTTGACAAAATCCCTGTTTCTTTGGATTTGTTTCATTCTTGCCAAGAAAATCCAATGAAAGGAAACAAAAAACACTGCTACAAAACACGTCGGTCGGCCTGTTCGATTAAGATGAATGAATGTGCCCTTCTGTTTCCTTTAATTTCCTTTTCATGGGTGTTGACAGCTTAGCGCATATGTCCCTTTCAGAAAATTACTGATGAAAGAGACGCTTTCTTTTGAGAATAAAAAGTTCATTTTCATTTTGTACACCTGTACATGCTCTTGTCCAGTCATTATGAATACCAACTTTGACTGGTGGCATAAACTGACATTCCTCAATCTTTCCTTTTATGAAAATCATAAGCCTTACAAAATCCATCCTGAAAGCCATAGTTGCTTGCTACTGTACAAATTCATTTAGTAGCACTAGATTAGTACTGCTCTATGAAACATTATACGACCAAGTTGTTCACAAGCAACCCGTTTTGATTTGCCTTCTTTTCTATTTATTTCCATTCCACCCATAAGACCTAATTCGTGGAATTCCCAATTTTCCATCTTTTTCTGCTTCATGACCATAGCACTAGGGCAGTATTGCCACTGCCACCAACCACTATAAATAGCAAGAGATAAAATATAGAAGAAGCTGTGTGGCAAGATGTAATTTAATCCTCCCACATGAATTCTTCAATGGATAAATTGAGTATGAACTCCATACATTCAACATTGTTGCAAAACCATTTTCCTTTCTTCATACGTTGATCTACTCGCTTTTACAAGGAACAAAGGGTTTTACGGAACTTTATCTTCATATACTCGCACCCTGTTTTGGTAGGCAGATATAGTTGATAGTTACCACTTTTTGCGAAACTCCTTGTGTTATTGTTTCATTTAGTCGGCAAAACCAGCCACAGCAAGTAAAAGCAGAAAAAATGGAAGACTATCTCGTATTTCATGGCTAGCTGCCTACCTATATTACACTGGAATTTTCACGTATGCTCTGTGTGTATTCATGTTACTAGCTTGGGTTTCTGTGGTAGAAATGGTGGTGGCTTTTCTGCCTGCCTCATTCATTTGACAAATTATTTGGTGTAAGGTGCAGCATGTCCTCTGCCATTAATTTCTCCAAGATGGAAAGTGTCAAGCTATTCCCCAGAGTGGTATTCACATCTCCGAGCTACCGGCTTGTTCTTAATGTTATATATAGGCACATTCCCATTTCCATACCTATACATGCCTGCTTAAAACCCTTTTTTACAAGGTTGAAGAAAATACTGACTAGTAAATGTTGATGAAACCTTGAGCTTACCCGGAATTTTTTTCAACTTGCATTGGAAAATTTGTGAATTCCTGTGGGTTGGAATGAAAATTTGCAGAAAAACTATATAGGTAGTAAATTCATATTGAGAGCAATTTCAGCCAAAGAAACATCCAAATTCAGAAGAAGGAAAATTACAAGTAGAAAGTTGCATCCACTATAGTAAATATATTTCATCGCAAAAGTTAAACCCAAAAAAGTGTTTATGAGTACAAAATTTACCTTTGCCTTGTTGTTTTGTTGGTGGTGAAAAGTTTCTTTATATGATATATTATGCGTAGAATCCTTAGTATGATTTGAGCTAGATAAGCAATACTTTTGTTTTGCTTCTTGTGTTTATTCAATGTACGTTTCTCTGTATTACGCTAATTAACCGGCAGCTTTCTTAACAAATCAGAAACAGAAAGCGAAACTTCTCCCGGCATGCTGGGAAAAGTGCATATGGCAGTGACACGTCAAAGTGAATATATATACATTCTATAGTTTATGCGAAGAATACATGCGATTTCTACAGACTCGTTACGCTGGACGTACGTATTTCTTGTACAGGAATAGATGGTTTGTATGAATAATTAATCTCCTAGTATTTATGCGACTTACTATGACGTACAATTTGTGGGTTAGACTGTTAAATCTTGTTACTAGAAAAGTAGCTACACGCATCATATATCACACAAACGTGACATTACCCTTTGACTTTTTACACAAAAGTATATTTTGTTAATCAAATATAGGCAACAAGGAAATGGGAGTGTTAAATTAGTTATATGATGTGCATATAATATTATGCTTGCTAGTTTCTTTTCCTTGTGGAAAAAATAGATAATGGTAGTCCCTGATCCCTACAAAAATCCAATTTATTAAACAAAAATGCTTATTAAGTAGATGGCTTATTCGGCACTTCTTTTACAGACTCCGACTAGTAGGCAATATAAAAGCTTAGGTACATAGTAATGTAGACGTAATTTGACTTTGTTCATTTATTGCAGAATGACCTCATTAATTTTCGGGTTATGATCATAAATATCAAAGGAGGTGGGAATGAAAGGGTAAAGACGACTATATTAGCCGGTTTATACTAGTAGCAGATACGGATACGAAAATAGCTCATTAAAAATATCTCAGAACGTCATCTAAAATTTGTAAGATCCCTACAAGTGTTGGATGTACGACTTAAGCAGGTTAGGGAAAAGGGAGTCCTTTTCTATTGTAATATTGCTTATAAGGGTTACAATGTGTACTGTGTGTAGTATGAGCATCCGATAATGATCAGTATAGCAGAAAAGCCAAAAAATATTCAATGTATTACTCCCTGTTCGGAGCGGAGTTAAAGGAGCGGATAATAGTGAAAAACAGAAGCAGCAGCGCAGCGTGTATAGGAAGCGATTCAGAGAGCACCACCAAAGCTCAAAGGAAGGAAATGAGCATGATCTTGAATTAACTTGATGCGCCATTAATCTGAACAAGTTATCTTTTCTTCCATTTATCTCAGATGAAAAAAGGCTTTTTATCTATTACTATTATTACTACTTATTTCTCAGGGTGGCGTACCATTGGGATTCATAAATGCATTCATGCGAACAGGGTATCTTATTTTCCATCCTGCGTGTAAGCAACTGTGTAGTAGAAAGGGTTGAGGTCGCAACGGTGTCGTATAGATTCCATTAAAATACCGTATTAATTTCGAGAATGCTACTTTCCTAGTCATAAAACCCATTACTCCTGCAATATCGTTTTCACATTGAATGAAGAAGTAAATGGCATCTCTCGGAGTTTGCTCGCATGTGGTTGCCTTTTTATCTAGGTCACGGTGTTAGTAAGATTAATGATGTATCTGGAAAATAGATAGAGTAATATAAGTAATAAGAGATTTATAACGGGCTTTTTGAGGGTACATGACATGACACGCAGACACCACACTCTGATATACCATCTGCCATAATGATAATATCCCATCCTCATAAAATCGTAATTCCTGAATGGGATCTAAAGATATAACAAAATCTTTGAGATTTGGAATGCTAAATTAAAACAGATAATAAATGTAACGCTCACAATTGTAGAAACATTGTACAAATTAATTTCTTTATTTTCTTTTCCCATGAGATTACATTGTGAGTTCCTGCAATACGTACATATTCAATCAAGCCAAAAGCCACACTAGTCACTGAAGCCAAAATAAGTGTGTGGCTGAGAATGAATGTTTCCCTTATAAAAATGAGAAAGAATAGTAGTTATTTATAACATATAGTATGTTATGCCTTTAAACTCATTCTTAGTACATGTCTTCTTTCCAAACAAGCATAACTTATCACAGCGTTATTGGGTTGTAAGGAATAAAAAATATTGCCGCTTTGCTTGTGTGACAAAATTCCTCCCTTTATTTACAATTCAAGTAGAATAAACAACTTTCCCTGTTGATTCAAATACATGCAGGGAAAGGAACACCTATCACGTCTATTTGGGAAGGGAATACAATCGATCTTGAGTAGTTTTTCGTTTCCACAGAGCATTCCAGCTGGCTTAAAAGAGAGAAATTGGAGTAGTAGTGGTACTTTATCAAAAGTGCGAAAATGATGAGGTTCTTGCGTAAGTCATAGTATTCGTAGAAGTAAAGTGATAGGATGAAGTATGGTGAGGTCTGAAGACTGAGCCATGCTCCACCTGCAGACAACGTCTACCGCTGTCTAGATAGACGTTGTTAATTAGATCAGTTGAGTAGAGCATTCTGGAAATTGTTATTTTCTGGGTGTCAGAGCGCCAAGCGTAAAAGTTGATACACAATAACACAATATGGTATAAATGCGGGTAAGAAGAGCGGAATTTTGTTTGTGAACATTCTATTTATTAAAATATGACAAAACTACGATCTATCTGGGGATATACTAATCCTCCACAAAGCTAAAACCACATCATTTGACTGATGTGAAAGTGAGTAGATACAACAAAGTTTGTTTTGCTGGTTGAACTAAAAGGTGAATATTTGCTACCTGTGTTTTTGTTCAACCGCTCTGCAAACAAATTTTATCTACTTGTTAGCAAAATTGAAACAATAGAAAATGAGAACTGCTTCTTCCTGCAATCCCATCAGTAAAGTAAAAATGGGCATTTCTTCCAACTTTTGGACGCGCCGTGCATGTTTTAACATTAGCAGGGCACTTATTTTCCATTATTGATACATGCATATGTAATTTTATAGCATTAATAAGATTGGGGATTAATTGGATATCCCATCAGTGTTGTCTTAAGGTAAGAAATCTCAGTGTTATTTAAATGGGAAATATGATTGCTTATGTGTATATGTATTTAATTTATTGGTCTGTTATTATTGTCTGCTGCAGTAGCTGCAGTTTGTATGGATAAATTAAGGTAGGTAATGGTATATTGAGTTTTTTTGGAATGTGTGCATTCTTTTTTGGTTTTATATGAACCGTATGTTATATGCCTATATTTATATGGGAAATATTTATGACTGGTGCATGTACCTCTTTAAAAGCCATGTGTGGTGTGCATTTCAACGTTTTCTCGGGCAAATCAGTGTGTAGGTCATTGTGGTATGGTGTTGATGATGTTCATATTTCTTGGCAACTGTTTAGTAGCAGAGCTCAAATTTTACAAAAGTACACATGTGGTGGCATTTTTTGCTCCTGTTATTGTGTGAAGAAAAGATAAATGTTGAATGTGATTATGCTCCTTTTATTTCTCTTTCATTTTTCATACACTCTTCATTTCATTTCTGCTCTGTTTTGTGAAATCGAAATTTAGTGTAATCATAATTGTTTCAAGATAATTATTCGTTTACCTCAACTCCAAAAATGGAAAAAATGTCAAAGGTCAAGCTATTCGCTACTCACAATTTTGTGTTGTCATCGGTGAAAGCTATAGGAATTTCAAACGCTTAGTATTGGGTCTTGGAGTGCCCCGTATCTGCATGCTTCATATACTCGTATAAAACCTGGATTTCTCTTTAAAAGAAAAGTTTCCAGAAAGTTACATGATGTCTTGTGCGAGTTTGTATGTAGACAAACATTCACCTAGTGTTATCAATTTAGAGATTTGTGTCTTGGGAAAGTAAGTTTCGAACAAACTGCTTATCATTATAGTTAAAATGTAATTAGCCAAATTAGCTGCGCAACTGCACTAATAAAGATTCATTGTTTTTCTTTGCAATCCAACCAGTCAGTGTACTAAAATCAATTAAACTAGTGTGCCACATTTGCCAACTTGGCGTATTTCATCCAAGTCTGAATGAAGTGTGGAAGTAAGCACCATTCGTTTATATGTTTCAAGTCCCATCGTCATCAAAACTTTTGCTGCATTTTGTAGTTGCCAGAAAAGGAGTTTGAAGAAGTATATATTTTTTCGTCTTTTAACACAAGACCTCTTTTCTTGTGACACAGTGTAGTATATTTTTCAGCATACCTATGACATAATACAACTTAAAGAATATTATGCATTAGTGTACATGCCATGAAACATTTATTGCCAAGAAGTGAAAAAGTACAAAGAAAGTTCACTCTCTTCTGGTCTTCTTTATGGAGAGGCTTAGAGTAGACACTAGACCAAACTTTACTTTGATGGTAAGTGGCAACACAAGAACTCCCTTCTCAATTTACCGAGAAAGCAATCTCGTGTCTGGTGTAGTAGTAAAAATATTCCTTGTGTGATGATTATTGACAGTGACACGAAATATAAAGGAACTCGATGTAACTAGGCAGAGTAGTGTTGGGTAATGGGTAGGTACACACATTTACAGTAGCGGGTCTAAAGAATTCAGCATTGCTAACATCATTTTAGGATTGGACGCAACAGAAAAATGTGTATCTGGTCTTCTTGTCTAGTCTGCGGTAGATGATTTTGCAATAAATGAAGGGCGATGGTGATGGTGAAAGGCTAGGACACATCGTACTAAACACTGACGATGTTACAGGCTCACGTTCATTTATTTATATATGTACATTGACTTTATATAGATTTTTGATGTAATTTATACTTTTTCTCAATTGGCAAATGGGTTGTGGCATAGACCAAAACATGGAAACGGAGAACCTTGAAGGATGTGTGGTATGCAGTCGTTCGCAGTATTTCACAGTTAAATGAACAAAATGTAATATACATAGTGTTGTCAGTGACATCACCACAAACTGAGAGAAATGGCAGGGTCATCTTTCATAACACCAATACATACCAATATTGATGTGGTGTAGAAAGCACTCATGCGAACATTGTGTAGACCATGCGAGATCTCTGTCTACTTTGACATATAATAACATGATATTTCTTCAACAACAAGTCACCTAGTATCGAAAATTCTTGCCAGAAAATAACCATGTTTCGTGAAATGTTGAACAGTTAAAAGTACTTTAGCCTCAACTAAAGAAAGGAACACTACGGATGGAGTTTCCAAAAATGCACATTGTTGTACTTACAAGAGGGAGATTATTGCTCTAATCTTGACTTCTAAAGTGAACTAATTTTGAATGTCTCTTTATCTGAAAACAAGTTTTTGGTAGTATGTACAAGATGTCTTGTATAATGTCAGGAATAATACATTGTCATTCAAAAAGGTTGGTGAAAGTAACAATTTCCTTTTAAACTACTAGTCGAATATCCTGACATTTTTACACGTTTTATGAAAGCTTAAATAATAATTAATTGAAACAAATAATATAGTGTCATCTTGATTTAGAGTTTTTACAATCAGGTTCACAATGTAGTAATGAAGAACTTCACATGCTACACCTTTTATCCTGCTAATTAAGCTGACAATGTCGGCAGATTTTGTTGGTGACAGTGTGGTTTGAAAGTTCGCCCAAATTTCAAACTAACTCTATTTTAAGAGGAAATTTTAGGAGGAAATAGCTCACTGGTGTGGGATGTGAGTCATATTCTTTTCAAGGATGTTATTACTTATAGGTTACGAAGTTTCCTTGTACAAAAACTTTTTATACTGAGGGGTTTCAAGCAGTTGTATGCATGCGTTTTACTTCATTACATTAGTTTTAGGCACATTATAGACAGAAGTTCAAAGTAGTGTTTTGCATAAATCGTGTTCCTTGTCTTTTTTGTGATGTTATTTTAAAAAGGATGTCATAAAGTTCATAAAATATATTAATGAAAAAGATGGTACTAGAAGTACCTGAGCGATGTATTTTTGTTTAAATATTTGTAGTATCTTCATTTTAGAAAGTACACAAAATAATTTATCATAAATTGTTAGTTTGTTTTTCCCAAGGGAGCTACAATGCTGTGCAGGCTTTAAAAAATCCGAATAAGTTAGATGTGTTGCTTTGTTGGGTCAATAACCAAAGTAAAATACTACTTGTACCTGTGATAATATTATTTATCCTTTAATTAGATAGGATCAGGCTTCATTTAGTTTGAACAAACTCTTTTGTCGTTTAAATTGTGTGGTTGACATTATTTTGGCTGACCGTAACTAAAAGTTTAATCAAATTGAACGTCGGTGCTTTTGTCAGTGGATTTTCTTTCTTTTGTTACAAATCTTTTTTGTCATGCTGCTCGATTGTTTCAAGTTTCACTTCACACAACAATTCTATAAATAATACTATACAAAGAAAGCACACTTGGCACTGTAAACTTAGACACTTGATAAATCCTTTGATACTGTGTATATCCCAAAATTCATTGGTATTTTAATAGATGACAATTACAACATAAACTATTTTATATGAAAATCAAACACCGTGACATGACAGTGACCGTTGGCATTTCAGCAAGAAGAAGACAGATGACAAACACGAAGACTTGTTACAAGAATGAAAAATGTCAAGCATTGTAGTGTATTGTATAGCTTTAGGGTAATGAGACGACGGATCGTTTCAAGTGATATTGTAACAGCAACACTTTCTAAATATATCTACCACATGAACAAAATCCTTAATAACAACTCTAGCTTAATTCTCTTAGTTTAGTAAACAAAATATTACATATTCAGAAACGGCAACTAGCCTCCAACCTGTTATTAAGAAGTTATCATACGTATCATACCTGCATACTAACATATGTATGCGTAGCGTATGTTAGCATCTACGAGTACTAGCTGTTACCTTACATCATTTTCCATTGCAGTTTTACGCTTTTAATACCGACCCAGAAAGGAATGTTTGGTTTGGTCTAGGAGCCCAGTGAATATCCAGTGAATTCTTGACTTGACATTTGATTACAATGGCTTAGAAGTAAACAACACAGCATGGAATAAAGCATGCCAAGCTAGACACAAAAGCTGAGTGCCAAAAGGTCAAGTTAACCCATATGTAATTCTGTACATCCACACATGAAAAGGTGTCAACAGGAACGACTTAAGCATGGAACTATACTATAATCAGTATAATCTCAAAGAAATACTTTTTGCTTGCGCTTGTATTTTAACACCACTTGTCTCAAAGAAACACTATCCAGTGCAGTGTCAGGGTTGCGTGAGCACGAATGACATAATTTACTTCACACGTGTGTGTTTTAATTTGGCTTTGGAAATCCCAGTGATACTCAGCTTGATTCAAAAACACTCTCTATCGTTTTCAGTCTTTGTTGTTTATGCTTAACCGTTTAAGATTCTCATATAGCCCCAATTCTTACCGCATGTTCTTGCCATGCACAATAAAATGAACATTGAACAATATTCTACAATGTAGAATCTATACATACAACATTAAATTGATTTGAAAGCATTTGTATGTAGAATAACCAGTAATTCAAGATATAGCATCGTAACGACAGATATTATCCGTTGCATTCAATTTTGAAGTCTTTAGTTATGGACTATTCTTTTGCAATCCCATCTTTTTATTTTCCTTGTGCTTCTGTAGACTTCAAAATTAAAACTGGTTATGTGAAAAAGAGTTTTACAAAAGGAAGTAGGTACATGAATACTTTAAAATAAATGCGTAGTAAAAGTAATTAATAATGCAACACAGCATTTACTGTTACTTCATAGAGAAATATTATACCAAAAGCTAAAAGTCTTGAAATGGTTCACGGTTTACTACAAATCTAATTTCTACTGGCATGTATATGATGTGTCGGATAAATTTAATTTAACCTACATTTTATAAACTAGTATAAAAAACAACGGAGAAAGCGTTTCTCTGTTTTTCTTCATTTTCTTTTCTCATCAAGGGATTTCCAGCTTGTTAACTAGATCCAGCTTCTTATCTTACCACACAGGAAATGAAAATGTCTCAGGAAGAAAGCTAAGGGTGACCTTCCTTTTATCCTACTTTTTAGACTTTGCACAAGCGGCTTGAAGCAGCGCACATTATACTATGTGTAGACGCACAACTTTATGTTAGTGCAACAACTACAAAGACGGAAATTTGTGGTTGCTCTAAGTTTCCTACCACAGGTTACAACCGGTTGAGCTCTTAGTTATAAGTATAACCACTGCCACTAATGTAGCTACCTATATATAAACTCTCCTTCCTGCTACTTTCACTTTTTCCACAATGGATGACGTAAGTAATGAAGACGCTCTTTTATTGCGTCAAAATATTACGAGCAAATGAAACGTTTGCCGTAACTGTTATAACCGGCTTGATTTATTCGTGAAAGTCTAAGACGCAAATTTTCTATTAACTTTCTAAAATATTATTGCTGTTGTAAACAAAACTAAATTTTATTACGTGATCCCTCTTGTTATTCGCTGTGTTGACTTTGTTTCAAATAACTTTGTTTTCCAATATTTTGACAAGAAAATCTTCTAAAACATTTGCCAGACAGATTCTGTCTTTTATTTTGAAATGTGATGTCCTTGTCCTTGTTTTCCTCAACATAGCACAACTTATTCCTTTACCTAATGAGATGCCTAGTCAGCAACTCAACCCAACCTTGATTAACTACTCGAATATTTTGATTTATAAATCCAAGAAAGCTGAAGGTCACTTGAATAGTGAAATATGTACAATAAAATAGAAGTCGATAAAACCTCAGAACATAAAGAAAGACAAGTTACTTATATAAAGAAAACACAAAACAATACAACAGCCCTTTCAAAAGAAATTTCCATATTATCATATCATTCACATTACACACAACGATGAAAAGTGAAAGCAATCATTTAAAATGAAGGCACAAACAAACTTAATTAGGTATTTACTTCTAGTTTTATTTTGGGATCACAACAAGGAAATGAAATCACAATGACTTTACTACTCTTGTTAATTCTGCTTAATGAGCCTGAAAATAGTTGTCAGTGCCTGTACTGCTTGCTCAATATTTTTTCAATTGCATTGTATTAATTTAGAAATAAGTATATAAGCACAAATAGTATCCTTATTCAATTCATTTAAGCGCAATGTAATGTTTTTATAAAACAAACTGCCTTGCAGTGCTTATGATAATGATATCTTTGTCAGTAGATGTAACGAGGTGTTTTCTATTTATTTAGGAAAATGAATACTCTCGAAAAGAGTTTTGAAACGGAAAATGTGCATATCTGCGCTACAATGTTTGAGAAAAAAGGCAGCGTACTAAAAATACAACATAAAATGCAACATAGTGTAATCCAGCTGAAATTTCTAAACAAACGCCCGTATTTCTAGTGCTTTCTCCCATTTTTACCCAAGTATTGTATTACTTATTCTCTTGTCTGTGTCGCCTAGTTGGCGGTATATCTCTTTCCGCCGAGGGTTCTTATAGTGCATGCATAATGGATGAAGAGAAACGTAAAGCAAACAAACATGTTTTAGAAAAACATGTCCTCCTTGAGTACTTATGTATTACGCTTCGGTTTTGTAGTTGGAGACTTGGGAACCAGACTCAAGGAAATGGAAAGTGAGCGTGAGCGCATCGGTTTTACATCTGGTTGGGGCTTTCTAAAAACAACTCTTGAAACTCGACAAAGCACGTCTATATAATTATTTCAGTAGGAAAAAAGGAAAATTGTTGGTGTTTTCTTTGTTGAGTGCACATACAGCAAGAGTGTCGCGTTGAATCCGCTGGTTCATCACATAGTGTCTCCTCGTGCATGCACCATGATAAATATTATGTAGGTACCTTGATGACGCGCGGGCTAAAGGAAAGCAAACTAAAAAGACGACAAGACTGCCAACTGTTTACTCACTCAGACAGCTACAAACAAAATTAAGACCATATACACGAAACCATTCAACCATCCAAAACAGTACACTATACGCTTATAGATGCGAATTTTATTTATATACTTTAATTTAAGGGCTAAACAAACGACTCTTTTACACTTTTAATTGTATTACTAATACTAACAGCAATATCATGAAATCCTCTATGGGAATTGAGCAAAATGAAAATGATTTCTGATAATTGAAAATGTTTTTTTCTCTGTATTTGTGATCAATTACAGAACTGATTCACTCAATCGGGGCCACGCGATGTGGAGCATATCCTGAAATACTACAAGGTTACTACATTCCCCTTCCAGAGGACCCAATGACCTCAGGAAGTAATACGGGAAACAGAGAGGACGGCTATCCGGTGGGAACAGAACTTCAAGCAGACTGCGTGTCAACCTACACCTTGAACTGTACCCATCCACATCGCCACCTTTGTGGGAGGATTGTCTGTATGTCTGACGAGAGATGGGTACCTAAGGATGGAGTTCTAGTTACGGCGTGTGTGGCCAAGCCCGTAGTTCATGCAGTAAATGGTGATGACGGTAATTAGTATTTCTGAATGTGTGCATGACGCTTTCTTTGTCATTCTCTAGATTTTGTCGTAAGTACATGTTGCACCAATCTTGCACGTGATTTCCAACGTGTGTGCACAAACATTTTTGCACAAAAATTGTCGTATTACATTAAATAAATGTTGCTCTCTGTGTTTTGAATATGATGAAATGCGAATTCAATTAATGTGGGAGTGTGTGTGGGACTGTAGTACAAGTAGTAATATTTATAAAATGTATACATGTGAATAAAAATAAGTCATCAAGTAAAGTAGACTATTTATTACAAAGTAGTTGTGTGTAGTTATATAAAAACAATTATTGTGAAATCTTTTTCATTTTCATTACATAAACTTCTGTTTATAAAAATCTTGCACAAACTGAAATTCTAAGCAATAATAGTAAAATAGAACCACAAATAGCAACGCAATCCTTTTAATACAAGACACTTAATTTACCCTGAAATTCTATGAAAGTTAAAAGTGCCTTTTCAGGCACTGCTTTTTCGAAAGATGCAAGTGCGTGGGCGTAGTTTTTAATTAAAAGAAATTTCTCATTTCTCCAGTTTGTTTATCAGTATACTGAATGGGTTTTACACAAATTGAAACTTATTTATTGTTGCTTTCTCTTTTCATATAAATGACAGTATCCATCTTTCAAAATTAATGTTACAATTTCTCAGTATTTTCCTTTTCGTGGCCCTCAAACTTTTGATCTACCTAAATGTTGTACTTTTAAACTTGATTAAATTCTAATCTGTGTTATGTGTGGCATACTCGTTGCAATGTTTGCATGAATTCTACTGTGTCTATTTGAATGTTACGTGAAACGACAAAACGCAAACATTCTCATGGTCTAATGACATTTTTTGTCTACTCTTTTCCTTGCAGATCGACACGGGCAGAGATCCTCATCCTCTTTGAAGAATTATCTTGTTCTCGCACTAGTTCTAGTGTGCATATTCGTTGTCGGAGCGCTCACGGTGGCACTCCTTCGTCGTCCCTTGTTTTGCAAGAAACGGGAGCAAAATCAGGGAGATGGTCCCGTCGTGATTGGTGGAACGTCAGCATCGCCAAATCATCAAGCTTATGGCTCAGATTTAGACTCCCTTCCAGTGGCAATGAATACGGGGATTTTCCTGCCGGGGCAAGGTTACGATTTACAAGATTGTCAGATTCAAGATGTACCCTTTGTTGGTACCACAGTATTCAAGTAAATGGTTTGAATTACTTGGAAAAAAATCATAGTAATTTATGCTTAATTTCAACAAAGATCTTTAACGAGTTGTTCCATGTCACTACTTTGACAAACAACATATAACTTGTATATAGCCACATCAAGTGAGATTACAGGAAGAGAAATGGTTTAAGTATTAAAATGAAAGGTGCTGAATTCGGGAAAGGGTTTTATGATGTAGTATTAAGCAAATATTTTGATGAATGTTGTGGGTTTACCTACATACTGCATGATTCCAAAGTGACAGATTCGTGCACAGTGTTCATGATTCTGCACGATTTAGGCTGTAGGTTAGTCTATGTAGTAGCCATAAGGTTGAAAAAAGATATGCTTTTGTGCACCATCACTCTAATAAAATATTTTAAGGTAGATGTATACCACTTATCAAAATTGTACATTCAATGTACTAAAATAGTGAAAGTAGATTTAACTGGAAAATATGCTTGACCTTCCTTTGTTATAAATTACGGATAGAAATAAATAATTTTTGGTAAAACTGTTATAAAAGATAAAATATCAACTGGAAGAATGTTTATATAGCCGCAAGGTAGTTTGTGTGAATGCGGTAAATTTGGGGGAATTAATGCTATGTTTATATGCATCTATCTAATCCGATTTTGCACAATTAAAGGTTACATAGATAGAATGGAAAAGTAGAATAAAATGAATATTACTAGTAATAACAATATATATACAGGCTTTTCAAAGTTTTCGTGTACAAATTCTACTGACTAATAGAAATTCTATACTAAATCGGGAAGAAACTGGATCATTACTACCTATTACACATATTTATCGATGAGCATAGAGCATATATCTCTTCGTTAAATTATAATGAACTCTTTTATTACCTTGTCTTGGTAAAATTGGCTCTTTTTGAATAGGGTTCTCAATTCCAGTTCATCATTAGATTACAAAAGGATCCACAAAAGATATCTTACGATAAACAACATAATGCTATACACAGTATATATCAAGTTTCACAAAAGGCATTTAAACTATTTTTGAAAGGATCTACTAACGTAAAATTAGGTTAAAGTATAGGTTTGTAGATATTACTATAAACAGGAGTGGGTGCCTAGTCAGTAGTGGAATTTTATCAAAAATATTCAGGTATAAACCCATTCACGGTGAAAGTATTTCCTTTATAGCATGACTAACATGGTCTACCATACCAAAATAAAAGGCTTTCATTTTTCAAAGAAGAAACCATAAAAATGCGTATGGTTATATAGTCGGCTGCAACAACCTTTTTAACTTGTCGATCTCTCCAAGACTTTGAAGAGGAAAAGAACCAGTCAGTTTTGTCAGTACTATATATAATATATATTAAAGGCCAAAAATGTATCATAATACTGTATATTAGAATAGCATATATATGGATCTAAAAGAATCTTACAGTACTTTCTCTTTGATCTGTCTGGAATCTACGTTGGATGGAATCCTTGTATTTCATCGAAATTCTCGAATCACTAAAAGTATTTGACGTGGCCAAAGATTTGTGGCTACCATTGATGATATAATATAGTATATCCCGAAAAATATAATGACTGACTTTTGTATAATATTTAAAGCATGTATATAGTTACACCCTCGGCATGAAATATTCAAGTTATTGCTAACTTGGATATATGTTCATACTTAAAAGCACACTACAAACACAATAGATTCATTTCTCCATACCCCATCAAGTTCACAGCACCAAAACTATCTTTCCCCTTCTTTCACTTAAACACACATTATATCCATGCACGCTATACAAACAAAATGGCTGTTGTATAAACGTAAGAAATAGAATGGTCTCGCAATTATTATTACAAAAGTTCAGAATCTCTCTCTTTCAAACATCTCATCCTTGAATGATGATTATCGTTATTAAAACAAACTTTGAGTATTTGTGTGGAATAGCAAATAAGTACAATTAGTTTGGGATCAAAAGCACAAGAAGCAAGATATGATAATGGTAAAGGGCTTTTGCTAAACAAAATGTTTTTGATCTGCTTTAAAAAGTTATAAACAGCCTGAATTTATGAGCACAGGAAAGTTTTCCAGAATCCTAATAATTATTAAAAATATACACACGCAAGAATGCATAAAGTCAAATGTAAATGTATATACAGCATGAACCGCAGAACAAGTTTCCTAGTCATAATACTTACTAAATCTATATATAATGACTATTTACTATAAAGAGGATAAACGCATAAGGATTATACGTTCTGAAAAGCTCTAGGTGAATGTGAACAAAATGAGTAGATGTAGTCATTTGCATTTTGCATTTGCGAATGCATGCAAAGGTACGTTTTGTTCAAATGTCGAAACACTCCGTGCTGCATGAATTCGGTTCTTCTTTTGTTTCAAGAGTGTCGTTTGTCAGTAATATTTTCTAAAAACCAAACTGTTAAGCTTTATGCTCATTAGAAAAATTTAAGCAAGCGTATAATATACTACATTTCAAAAGTATGTCATTCCAATTGAAACAGGGAGAATTTTCATATTCGTTAATATATTTCACTCAGTCAATGTAGTAACAGCAAAGTTGCGTTATTTTTTCATAAAATCATAAATTAGGTACAATCAGAGAAATATACAGATGAACCATTTGCTGGCAAATGTAAAAATGAGTTGCGGTTAATAACTGTTATATATAAACTTATTCTGAAGACTCCCAGTGGAAGTTGTTTTCGGGTTTTTGTCAAAACATGCTGGCTTCCAACTTAGTTAGAATTTTGCACCTTTTTTAACATTGACATTGGGCTACCAAAAAGGTTCATACCATGAAATTCCACACAAAAAAGCAATGAAACGAAAGGGGCTGTGGAGAGCAGTGTTGTGCCCCGTGAAAAGTTTCATAGGATTTATGGGTCTTTTCGAGTGGAAGCCACAACATTTCATATTGCATACAATGAACTAAAGAGGGAAAGTTCTAAAATACTAGGCTACAGTATACGATACAAACTTTGATTTTTCGCTTTATGTGTGCACGGTGTATATCAGTGCAGAATCAAAAGTTAAGTGGGGGAACGTGAACGTATTACCTTGTTCTAATGATACGATACAAATTACATTCTAAAATACCAGGAAATTATTTCAAACCAAATTATTACGAAAAGTGTATAATTTGTTAAAATAAATATCATGGAAGGAGCATGTGAGTGAAGGATAAGCAAGAGATGCACATATTTTTTAAAATGTTTGGCATTCTCTGCAGATTTCCGAGATTTTGCAATGAGCAAATTGTACATTTTCATCTTACAACTTGAACTATTTTCCTGTATGGATACCATTAGTTTTCTTAATATATTTTTTAAATAACCACTTGACAGTTTCATGCAAAATGATTATAAAAATGCTTATTTTCATTTGTACATTTATGAAAGTGCTGCATAAATTGGCTGAGTATGTTGTTGGGTATATGTAGTTATATACATTGGCGTAAACTCGTATGTGAGTGAATTCATCTTTACAGAATAGTTATTTTCTGAAAGATTTCCTTTCGTTTTTAAATATCTGTATGACTGTGTAAACTATAAACCTTTGTATGTAGCCTTAATATACATAGAAATATTAGGGATTAAAATGTGTACGCATTTAATCCTTGACCTGTTGTTCCAGTAGGTATGCTGTGTATGTGTAATGCATGATCTAGTTCTAGTTATTGCTATCTCAAATTCTCAAACTAGTATTACTTGGATTGTTCTGCTGCTGCTACAATTCACCATCAAACCTTTTATGAATGAGAATATTACATAACTCGGCAATTACTGTGATGTTGATAAAAACAACTCTCCTTGCTCTCTTGCAAAATTTTTCAAAAGATGAACAGAGTTTACACGTTAACAGTTCAAACTAAACCGTTATATACTGGCAATTGAGCCTTTATATCCTAAACTGCTTTGTAAGATTAAGAGCTACCAGGCTACTCTTTAAAGTACACACATGTCCTTTGTACCAGTACAGTTTGTATTTCCATATGAGTCATGATGACTAGCCGTTAGGGCAGTTGTAAGCCGTTAGACTTTAGAATAGCTGTAAGAATCTCATATCACTTTGATGTCCCCATTTCCAAGTATGTGTGTAAATAAGCAGAGTTCATCATTAAATTAAACATCATCAAAAAGCTGATGCTTATAGATTATCGTAGTGCAAACATAGTAAATCTGGCACAAAACACTTAATACACAAGGAAAAATAGATTTTATTTTATGTTCTAACAGTAAAATCAATAGTAAGAAGTTTAGACGTATTTTCACAGTACATTCAATCAATACAGTGGCACACGTGAGCGACGTATAATGTATAGCATTATATTACTAGATATAGACTAAAAGAAATACAAAAAAGCAAAAATTCAAAAATACATGCTACCACATAGTATTCTGTATACGAGTTAAGATATTGTTAAAGTTAAAACTCTAGAATACTTTTAAACTGTTTAAAAACATGTTTATAAATAAGTTGACACATTTAAGCAAATGTCTGTAAAAATATATCTGGGAACGTGTAAAAATGATTGAATTACCTAAAAATAAATGTATTTAGTGTAAACATAATACACTTGTTTAAAGTGGTTGTAATTATTATTGTAATAAAAAACAATTGGTTGGAGTTGGAGAAATTTCCAAGTATGATTGAGACACTTTATTTATTTATCAACGCATTTGGGACTTAACGGGTTGACTTTGTTTTATTGCATCACTACATGGTAAATGCATGCTTGCACAACGAGATTATCATGTCATTATCGAAAGTAAATCCTTGGTGTTACACCACTACCGTCACCCTCTTCCTGTTTCGCTCATATATCAGCAACCGGGATTCTCCATACTGGCAGTCTAAAATGTCTAGATCAAAAATTCTCTTCGTTACACATATATTTTTCGTGGAACTATAATTTATTTTAGCAAGCTTGCTGCTTGCTCTACCTATAATTTGATAGAATAGTTGTCTGTCAGCAGAAATGTTCACGCTGCGATATTTGTGTGATGGTCTACACTACATTATTATATGCTTTGCTTGCGTCTTATGTAATTGTGCATATATTTCCCTAATGGGCTCTGACTGACAGCCATCATAAATCAATATTGGCTACATGAAGAAAACCAGCAGCCAACTATTGTATCATCCATGTAAAAGGAGTGATGAAAGGCACAGAGTAAAATCTGAAGTGAATAAAGTTGCCAATTTTGTAGTAGCAAGCCTTTGATGAAAGTTTGCGAAAAAGAGAAAAAAAGAGCATGGTTTAGAAAAAAGAAATTTCGTGAGCCCGGCATCGCTGTATTATGTACACAGTATAGTTTACCAAGACCTGCAGCATCCAATAACATTAAAAGCGTAAGTATTTCTTCAATGCCAAGAAAGATTCGTTCGTATATCTGCGTTATAATAGCTTGTGGTATCGACGGTGGCGTGTACTAGTGGGAGCGAATGAAAGAGAAAGTTGTGGAAATGAAAGGAGGAACGTTTCTTGTTTGCTGACAAAAGTACACATCATCAAACGGTTTGCTGTACGTTCATGAACACTGAAGAACAGGTACTTGTACATACACGTGATAAACTATAACTGTAGCCCAGAGACTATGGACGTGGGTTCTGTGAGCTTAATAGGATATTATGCATGTGGCAAGTCATGTGTAAGTGATTCTATGCATAAAATGAATCATATGTTTACTTTCACATAAGTACTCGATTGTCTGTGATGTGCAGCTGCACTATTGTACGCAAGGTTTCTTGTATATTTACAGTATCTTTGCAGTTTGCATCGTTTCATTTTCTTTAAAACGATGTTTATAGAAAGGATACAGACAAGCTCCGCAGTTTGTGTTCGTTGCAAGATTGAACATTTTTCAGATAAAAACTACTCGATTGACAACACTGCAAATATACCTAGAAAATTATTAGGAGACAAAATGATGCGAAAGAAATGTGAATTTCGTTTATTCTCTTTTGATTACATTATAACGTTAGTTTTACCACGCGTTGTTAAAGCCAAATTATAACGAAGACATATGCCTAATTTACTTTGATTATCGTAATGGAAGTATGCAATAATTGTGTGGCATGTAGGAACTCACTTCCACATGTGTGCACACGATCTAAACAGACGCTTTCGAAAACTTTATCCTTCGAAAAGGCCATACATGTTCACATTATTTTCCTGTTACAATATCGTTGCAGGCCAGTGATCACAGGCAAATGCAAAACGGTCCAAGGACACACCTCGCTAAAGTTATTTCTCCATCTCTGTTTTGCCATCTGCCACGACGAATTACTCTAGTGTTTAGCAAATAAATAGCTCATGGGAATCGCATAAAGTTCAAATGAAAAATGATCATGATATCGCTTGAATGCAATCTTTGCAAAACAACTTTATAATTTCAATGAATTATTTATTATAGTAACTTTGGCCTTTCGAAGAAGGCTTTGATTAAGCATTTTAAAAACTGCTTGCATTGTATGCTTATTACAAACTAACACATTTGCGAAATGTATAAACAAGTTTCTAAATCCGGGAAAATTCTTCTGCTCTTTCAGTTAATTCTTGAAGTTTCTTACTTCTCCCTAGAGAATCGTTTTAGACAATGCAATGGGAACATTACCAAGTTGCTAAATACCCTTGCCACTTGTCTGGCTGAATAAATCTCGCGAATTTTATACTAAAATTAATAGTAGTTGTGTGCTTTTTAAAGTATATAAACCATTATCTATCTTAGAAACATTGTCCGTTAACTTATTTTTGAGCGGTTTATTTAGTTCCAGTGATATAAAGACTCATTCGTTCTACTATTTTGGTCAGAAACTCAAGCTAAACACTTGAGAAAACAAACATCTAACACAGAGAGAAAGCCCTGATCCATAAATATATTTGTATGTATCTGGTAAATTTTTCTTTCCAGAACATGGTCAAACAATATTGTTGATTGTTACTTTACTTTAGTTACTGATGCATAATAGACAATTATTATCCACAAAGTTTAGTTCAAAACAACATTGGAAAGATGAAGGACCACTTTTATCGAATCATGACTGCTATTTATTTTTATTTGCCAAAATAACTGATGCTTATAATGATTTCCAGAATAGGCCAATGGAGAAGCTTTCAACTTTCACCTTCATTTCCTAAATCATTCAGTTAAGTTGTTTGACAAAAAACATTTTGCAAGCTACAACCAAGTTTAAGTTTGTATACGCAGTACTAACCATATAATTTATTAACAGCTATACATACGTATCCGTAAATTCAGCGCGTACACATATGTTAGGCACCATAATAAGTAAGCGAGGGACTAGGACAATTGAAACAAGATCCTTGTGAGATTGTATAATGGCATACAAAGTAAAAATAGTTTAATGTTTACAAAGTTAAGTGAAACTCAAACGCATGTAAACAAACACATTTACCGATCTTTTTATGGTATACTTTCTGCAGTATATGTTTTGTTCGCCCACTCTACTTTCATTTTAGACCGGGCAGTTTTGCAGTATAATATGTATAAAAAACCAACTTCACAAGATGTAATAGGAGAAAGTAGGAAAGCGTAAACACAAGTTAACTAATATACTGGATTATGCAAGTGTTTTGTATGGGTCATGATAGTAAAGACAAAAGTGCCAATGTCAGAAACAAACATTTACAAAAGGCCTCCTCTGTTCAAAAGCTGAAAACCCAAACCACCCACAGCTATTACTTTTTTTGTGTTTTGATCAGATACGAAATCATGTAGAACCCGTATTCGGATCTTGTTTGTTTTCATCTTTTAGCAACCGGTAGGTGTTTCCAGAGAATGTAAACGTATGCCGAAAAAGCAATCATACCTATTTACTTCCGTAACAAGTAGCTGGAATTACATATATATTTGCGTAGTAGTTCATGCACGTTTTGCAAATGAGAACGTAACTAAAGAATTGGGTTTTTAACAATCAGAACACTGGGAAGTTCCCGACAGGAACTACTGTTTATCAACTGGCACATAAACTGTTAATGCTGAAACAATGGTACTTTCCTGAATCCTTGTCTGTTGTGTTTTGTATTGCCAGTTTGCTCATAAATTGACTGGCAAAAACACACTCGTCAATCTCGTTCTGCGAATGAATTGGGAATGTACATAGATAATAACGGAGCCATGCATTACGTGATATTTTCCCCTGAAGTGTCAGAAGATAACATCACCCTAGTCCCGGCTCAATTGTTAGGCAAGTTTGTTATGCATTTATATCGCAAACCTGCCTCTTCTATAGCATATTATCATTTTGCACATATATGTACACACTTAATATTATGAAATATGTACTACTATGTATTACTATATGCTTACATCATCAGCCATATGCTTTCTAACGCAACTGTTGAAAGTGAAGGAAGTGAAAGCATAAAATCAGAAGCCTGTCACTTCCACACAAACGCAATTTTTGGAATATGATACTAGCATCTTTCAGGAAAAAGCACTCGCTCTTTCCCATAACACAATTGCTGCCAATGTGCCAACCTGGCACTCTACAATTTAAGTGTCATACTTCATCATCGAGAAATCAATAAAAATGGGCTTCTTACATATTGAAACTTTTTTATAACCAAAATATCAACAACGCGTGAAACATACAAGAACAAGCCTCTTGCAAAGAAGCGACATTACCACTAGCTTTAAAGTTGTCACGAAGGAACCCGTCATAATATCTGGAGCGCTTTCTTTTTTATGATCGTACTTTTACGACCGGAGGATTTGAGGAAATATCAAACAAGGAAAACTGTGAACAGTTTTGATCAATCACTTGTTCACTTAGAAAAGATGAAGGGTTATAGCTTGTAGTTACATAGCATATTGCAGCATACAGATACTAAGTGTATGTCTTCCCTTTCCAGATAGTTTGTTTTAAATAAAAATCTACTTTTTTCTCCACGATATGAAAATATTTCTGCTTGTTTGGAGAAAGTTTTGCAATTATTATGAAACAAATTAACTAGTACACTGTAGTAAATGTAGAACACATAATCCCACGACAAAAAAGTAGTTCATTATTTTGTGTTTGCGATTCCGGAAGTAGAGATTCTGTGAATTCCCAGTGTACATCATTATGATGGTATATACTGTCAACCGTTGTCCAAAATGAACAACCAAACGAACAGAGTCGTAATGAACTCAATGAACGATTGAAAACAAATCAGTAAAACTAATCGCGTGGAGTTACAGTTCAGTTGTCACTGTGGCAGTACAGTTTCGACTATTATTGACTGTTCAAAGTTCATCGTTCGACGTTTTACTCCTAAGTGATTTCTCATCCATGTCCTTAATAAAGAAATGTCTCCTAAAATCCAACCTTCAGAATTAATGAACTGAAAATCACATTGAATGGATAAGAATTTTATGTCTGTGTGTTTTTCCAACCCACAATTGTAGAACATGTATAGTTAAGGCATATAAATTCCAAATTCGGGGTGACACATCCATTTGGTCTTTCCTGGAAACCCTTAGAGCGTGTGAAACGTGTTTGGTTAAAAGCCAAATGTGTAATAAAATGGGTTTGTCAGCGTGTCTAGAATTTTTACTTGAACAATTTTACAACTTGTAGTACAATGTAATCAATCTTTTAAAAAATCAATTTCGTACAGCACCAAATATAAAACATTCCTATTCTCATAGGTTCTGGGTTCTCCTTTCCTACATAGTTAGATGCTCAAATTTTAAAAAGAAATTAACTTATGTTTTAATCTTGGAATAATGTGCATGTCAACGGTTTGCCACTACTTCTTGAACAGAAATAAGTTTTATGACTTCCATTTCAGAACTAGTCATGCTTTCCTATTTTTAAAGAGTTTCGACAATATAAGATACAAAGTGAAAGTGCGAGAGAATGCTTTACAATATGTGAGTGTACAGAAACTCTGAAAGAGAAAGTAAGTCTGACGACTGAGGATGGTACAAATACAAGTAGGAAAGTAAGCAACAGTGAAAAAAGCAAAGGTTGTAAATACTTCCCTAACATCTAACATTCTTTGTCTGCCAACAGTGCAGTAGGCCAAGTTGTTGATAACGTTATGTATTTTGCGTACGCTTATCGGTATAAACACACTATTTTATTATTCCCAGATTTTGCGTTTGTTTTGGATTGTCTGTAGTTATATTTTTCAGTATGAATTCATTTGTAAAAAAGAAAAACTGCTTCTAACTTGCGTAACAGAAACATTATTTGGCTTATGTATGAAATCTTGCATTTAATAAATATGGAGACATATTTTTTCTTGAATTTTCTTCGTTTATGACAGTTTTTTACATCTTTTTATATTTTCTAATACTCTATTTATAGTATTATAAAGAACCATAATGTACGTGTTGTGCTATTCTGTCTAGACTGAGTGATATGAGAAGTCGCGTCTTCGTACATAAGATACCATCGGATGTAAATGAAGGTTTTCACTTGACTTATTTTCTTTCAACATGTGCCAAACCATTTGAGACTTTCAACTGTAAGCTGTCACAGATCAATGACTAGGCATATTATTCCGAGAAACTCGTTGCTACTATATTGTATCCGAATGGTGCTTTCATCAAGCACCACACTGGAGCTATCTACTGTTTATGAAATGTTTTCCGTTTTTAACACACTTTATATGGACCAAACGCATGTTATTACACTAAGGGTTTTAATAGCAGTTCACATTGACATTATATAATTTCTTTGAATAGGTATATAGACTCCAGGGTTTGGAGTCCAGACCAACAACATTGTTTTCGAAGAAAAAGTAAAAAAGTTGATGATATCGAATAGTAGACACTTTATATTACTTGTCACGTTTCCCCGTGCGTATTTGTTTACTTATGTTTATGTTTTATGTACATAGTTGATTTTAAAGCTTGAGGAACAGGGACTGGAGACATTAAAGTAAAACTTACATGCTGACATTTCACAATCACCTACTTTGAGCCATAAAGCAGCAGTAGCTTTTCGGCTTAGTCTCTTTTGTGTAAAGTAACAAAGTCTAACAAGCTGTCAAAAAGCAGCAATTGAAAAACAAAACAAACATTTCAAAGGGTGTTTATGACTGCGTTTATTGCTGTTCTGATAATATTTTCCCGTGTTTTTGACGGGAAGACTGAAAACTCTTGAAGTTATTATAGCCTGTTTTCCCTGTTCCTACTTATTACGGTTTCCCGCAACACAGCCTTGAACATTTGGAAAATAAATCTCAACCTAAATTTTTTAGAGATTTCCTCTGCCCGACACGTTGGCCTTTAATGCTAAAATAAACGTAAAAGTTAGGACTTGAACAAAGATTCAAAATGTTAAAAAATTCATCCTTGAAGCATCGGGTCGGCTCATCTGCATCACGGAACAAAATTACGACGCAAGATAGATAGGTTTTCATTTGTTCGGGCGAGCCAGCAGCACACACATCCGTGCATAATAATGCATCATTTCAAGCCATACCAGTTGAAAATTGTAGCGTTATTTGAGAGAAGGAGAAAGGAATTTTCCCACAGCTTTATAGTAAGCAACAGCGGCAGCCAACAAGGTCGTCAATATTTCTCGAGCCAAGCGGACATTTTTTTACCTGCTCGCATTTGCTCGTTTATGTGTGCAGTGAACCGCAGTATAGTATTTATTATGGCTCTATTTGCGGTGCCCATTTTAATCATAATGTCTAAATTATTGACAAATTCATTCCACTCAACCGGACGCGGCATATATTATGAATGATCATCAAAACCAACACTTTGTTGCTACAAGATTATTTCCCTCGTGCAGAGCCAACATACTCTAGCGTATTTCATTCATAGTACTATGCGTGGTTCCTTTATTAGCTTCGTTGTACACTGTAAATACTTTGCGATTCCGTTTGCTTTCGTTTTTCACTAAAACCATAAGTATCCCTCTGGTATTTTGTTACATAGTAGAGAAAATCCATATTACCATATTACTCAGACATGCTCACTAGCTGCGAGGCACACTTTCATAACAGCTCATTATGGACCATATTATCATTCCAGAGCAAAACATAATATGCAAACTAGAATTCGTACCGAAATGGCACATCGCTTAAAACTATTCCGTGTAGGAAATCTTCGGACTCGTAGGAGTATAAAGTAGAAAAAAATCACAGCATTAAAACTTTATCCGATTTGCATACTGGTATGTCCTAAGCTTTCCCCTAAAATCATAGAAATCAGAATCATAGTTAAATCATAGAAAACCAGACACTTATATAAAACCAAAACCACATAATATGTGTGGTTTATGACTGTAGATACGAAGTTTTCATATAATATACCTTTTATTACAGGCTGTTCACCTTGAATGTGTTGTTATTCTCCGAGCCAGCAGACCACGAATATATAGTTTCAAATGTATTCACCAAAATCTGAAAAAGGATAATTACCTATTAACAATAGAGACACTAAATCTGCTGGATATCCTTTCTCATGTCGTTTCCTTTGAATTTCTTGAATGGGTACGTATAGCTTTATGACAAAATGCTCATAATAATGTTATGAATTTTGAGTGAATCATCTCATTTGTCTGAAGAGTGTTTATGGACCATATTTTATTTCATTTGTCCAAACTTCTATTATTACAACAGCCAATTTAAACCGTTCCTTTATCTAAGCACGCAGTTAAAATAAAAGCAGCGTAGTACTAGTGTAATAACGTATAAAGCACACTGTGCTTTTGTGCGTTTTATAAATTGTCTCTCTCCACGCTCCTTGGTTTAATCCTGCACCGACATCGACCCATAATCCATTCAAACAGACAAATTATTACAATGGATTGTGTAGCCGTCATCTGACAAGCACACAGTTTTATTCATTCATATTGTGCACATTTTGTACTGCTTAAGTAAAAAGAATGAAATTCACGTTTCACAGGTAATATTGAATTTTCAAATGCTTGTCTCAGCTGGAGCATCATAAAATATCGTAAATGGGGGTTGCGTGATCGTTTCTTGAGGTTACGGCGTCTGTGAAGGCGCCGCAATATTTATTTGATGAAGCCTTTTATCCCTTGGTGCTCACTTAAAAAAATATTATGAGCTGGAAATGAGTTGCTGCATGCTCTTCGTTGGCTTGTTGAAAGTAGTGGAGTGAGATAGACCTTGTTTTAGTCATCAGCACACACACCACCACCATCACCACAAGTTTTCAACTTTTTGAAGGAATTTTCTGAAAAGTTCTTTTTTAGAAGCTCCTTAGGCGTCTTATTTACAGCGAGTGTCTCATTCACTCGTCTTCTTTAACACAGCAACAACTAACAACACCAACAAAAAGTTAACTTATGATGTTTTAATGTGCAGCCAGATCTGAGAAATTGGAAAAACTCTTTTGCTTTGTTGCTGTGAAATTGCTGAAAGGTTTAACAAATCAAAGTACAACCAGGTTTTTTTACCGCTTGTTTTATGTTCTTTATGAGTTGTTTCACTGCTTTCTGTGGTGGTTAGGAGGAAATTACGACACTCTTGACGTCTTATTACCTTCCAGCTACGTAGCAGAGTATGGAATAATATGCAAACGTTTCATGTAGTATGTAAATAATTCCTCGTTTTCCCCGTCTCCACCAGTACAATGGCTAAAAAAGGCATTACTGACTGGAAGCATGGAATATCTTATCCAAGGAATTTATGAAATTTTTATGTAATTACGTTACATTTATTATTATAGCACCCTTTGTACACTTACACTACACTGGGTTAAAAAAGAGCACAGCACAAACGACATTATTGCTTCATCATTTTGCTCCCTATGAATTCATTGCAGTTTGTGTTACCACATTAAAACAACCTTAACGAGCATTGCATGAATACCGTTGAGAATTTTTGAAGATATTATCATCGAACCGATAATGCGAGATTCATAATTCTCATATACTTCTGTTGGTTTCTTCATAGCTGGTGAAAGTTTTAGTGAGCACCCGAATTTACTCGAGCCTGCACGCAAATTATAAAATATGTGACCATAGTTGTAAGCATCTGGAATATATGACAAAAATCAAACCGCATTATTGAACACACGCTGGCAATTAGGTACATGTGAAACAAGATAGAGTTGGCATTGATTTCGATATCTCTTACATTCCACACCAATGAGTAGGTAATTGTAAAGATATTACTTCCTCGAATTCCAATTACATGAGTTTGCAGCTCGTGAAGCACAATGTTGAGCTCGTCCAACGGAATTCCCCTCCGATTTTCGTCTTTTGAAAGCCACATTTTCAAATTGTCCATCTAAACGATAGTCAGAAAATGTATGACATTGAATTGACTGAACTTTCCTCGTATGCTATTTTGTTTAAACCCACAAACCTGACTGCATATATCTGCAGCGTATAAAAATGTCAGGCTTGAACTGACTATGAAAAAGGCAAGAAATGCTTGTCTGAAGGGATCACTGGTCATTATGACAGCGTCCATATTCATGGAATGGTACAAAATTGACTCGGCAAGAAATGCTGTTATCATTGTTCCAAATGCGTTGTTTATTAGTTGCGATAACGTACGTATGCCTTTGTACGTTTCGTAGAGTTTAACCCATTTTTCACTCTTATCGTGAGTTCCATCCACAGTCATACAGTTTGCCCAAGGTTTCTCATAACTTATGAACACCTTTTCCAAGTTTGAGGAAAATGCAAATGCTGCGGTCCAAAGTGTAAGCACGCCACAGAGCAGAGAGGCATCAAAGTAGAATCCCATTATTAACCTACAATATGAAGCGTACTCCAATTTTAATGCTGATAAATATTAATTTCTATTCATTATTGACTTTCCTTGTTTCTGTTCTTATGAATAAGCAATAACCTTTCCATCAATCCCAGTCCCATCAAAACTCCGAGAAAGTGATCAAATGCTGAAATATTTTCCAAATCTGGAATGACAGTTGTGCCATTTGAGTCATAATCGGTTCGACTGATAACGAATAAGGCAAATCGACCATCGGAAACTAGACGACGATCCCACCACGTCGTGCTATTCGATATTGAAGAGGAGGCAATGATATTATTATTTAATCCAATGACTACAGGCATTACAAGGCATAATCCACAGAAAGCGCTGATCAAGTATTTATTCAGAAGCTACAATTTTAATGAGAAAACGAAATGGATTCAATGAAGTTTCACTTTTCCCCAAATAGCATATCTTTGCAAAACTACCTACCTTTGAAGAACCATTCGGCAACCTTTTTTCCACGACTGTAAAGTTCAAAATGTCAAGAAACTGTTGCTGGTTCCACCAAAATCGCTTTACTGCCACCACTTTAAAAAGGATTCGTAAAGTACCTCCAATAATGGCAAAGTAATGTTCTGGGCTTTGAAGTACTGTGTATGGTATTAACCCACGAACTTCTGTGATTACTCGAAGTACGCCCACGGTGTGAAATAAGGCACACAGCAACTATGAGTATTTTGAAAAAATAAGCAAAGTATTTTAAATACTACTATAATTTAGATTTTTTACCTGTTGTGGCTTCCAGGTTTTGATTATGTACCAACCATCCCTGTCCTTCACAAAATGAAATGGACTGAATCCAATGTAAAACGCAAAATCAAAGTAAATTTTCAAAAAGTTGCCAATCCTACTCTCAACTCCATCCTCACTTCGACTTTTTAAGAAATCGGGATAGCAAACGTTATTCCCAGTAGCAGCCATTGAATTCGGTCTGTAGTTTTTTCCAGAAGAATTAGCTGGAGAAAGTGAATTCCCGTCAGTTACTGCTATGTGGGGTCTAGATACTTTACGAATTAGAATTTCTAGCACTCCCATTTTTATGCGTTTCAGTTAGTTTTCCAAAAAACTATATATGCTTTACTACATTGTCTAGAAAGAGACCACAACAATGGACTTTCACCCTCTGTTGAAAATCAGTTATTTACTAACTCTGCCTTTACAAAATTCTGAAAACAAGTCTGACGTCACAAATGATTTACAAATAAGTACCCATGAGGAGGTAGCTCATGAAAGCTGTGTTTTCTTTATATTTTGAGAGCGTGCCATTATTGCTTCATCAAGTGTTCATTTCAGTATGTTTGAGATATATAGTGATATCCTTTTAACATGGATATAAGCGCAAATAGGTCACATGTAACTGCAGCGTTGCGAAACAATTTCTCCTTTCATGAGGAGAAAGTTTGTCGTACCAGAAGTGTGTTGAAAACAAAACAATACAGCTTTTATAAGTAAAAAATACATTTGTAGATAAAATGACGTTAATTGAAGGTTATACGACAGATGAGTGAGCTGCCATATACTGTTATTTGTCACGTTTCAAAGTAGTCATATGGCATCATTATTTCTAACACACCAATCAACAGGAACAAAATTGGTATTTTTGCTGGAATATGCTCAAAAAGGAGGCCAATGCCAGCTAACTAACGAGGGAAGAACGTAATGCCAAGGTCAATGTTGGTACCCTAAACACAACTAAGAACACGATCAGGATGGTGGGTGCGTGTCACGTTGTAGAATATTTTTACAATTGCTCTGTTTTTAAACAATTTTTATACTAATTGGGATAGCTTACAAAGTGTATAAACATAAAAAACTAAAATCCTACAATTTATTCGTTGAAACTGTAGTTTAAAAGTGAGTCATTTTGACTTTCATTTGTACAATATACGGTATGCATCAACATCAAAAGTCAATGTTTGAAGATAATCTTGTTAGATTATCTTCGAAGGTAATCTGCTTCCGTTTCAGCCGCGTTCTGATTCTCTTCCGCTTTCATACGAGCATAAATATGATATGCAGGGTGATCCCACTTGTTGATATTGTCTAAATCAAACACCCAGTTCTTCTGCCAATAATCGGAACAGTACCACCTAAAATAAAGTCAAAACTGAAATTATGATATTACTATATATGCATAACATTTTCCATAATATTATGTAACTTATTATAAAGCCCACCAATTATCGTTAAAGCCACGGACGATCAAGTTAATATCAGTGCAATCACAGATGCGCTCCAAGGGCGGAACATTATAAGAAAAGGAGACAGTAGCTCTGCACGTTGTTCCTGGAGCACAAGGAATTTCCATTTTGCAGGGATTTGATGCTCGCACGTAGCACGTTTTCGTTATAGGATTCCACTGATACGTGGTCTGAGTAACTTCTGTATCCCATCTCAAATCGAATCTGTCTTGACAGATGCACTGTCCTCCGGTGATATTACAGTTTAAAAAAGTTCTCTTTCTGCAGATCTCATCGGAACCTTCTGTTTTCCAGTGGAAAGGAGAAAGTTGCATACAATCCTCATTGGATGCTGTGTTTTTACATAAGAAGTATATACTTGTCCGTTTCACTAAACCTAACCAAATGTTATAGTCATTTTTCTTAATCTTACTGCAGTTTCCTAGATGTTCGCTTAAAACTGCTCTTGTTGCTCGAGCTTCCTTCTCATGGGTCTCCAGCAACTTTAAGATTTTATCAGGTAGGCAGTATGCTGGCGCAGCGGACATTTCTGCATCCAGCAGCATATCATCCAATGGGGTTTTTGGAATTTTCCTCTTCGTTTTAGTCTGAGTGTTTGGAGCGTCATCCTCGGTATCGGAACTGGTGTCTTCTTCATCATCAGAACGTTTCACCCTCTCATGCACCCTGTGCACATACAAAGAGAAATTTGGTGTAATAATTAGAAACATTATTAGCAGTAGTGGGTCTTTTACATATCTTGGCGCATTTTACATTTTACTTGTTTTAACTTGCGTATTAGTTGCGATTATTTGAACAACTTTCTCCTTTTCTTTATCCACTGCAATTGATACAATTCTTGATTTGTTCATTGGTCTGACCTACGTTTTATCATTAGATCAATCTGAATATAAAACTGTACTAATCCTTTAGGTTCATAAATGTTTGGAAAAGATTAAAGCATTATGTGTTCTAACGGTAGTGTTTCGGATACTGCGAATACTTGTACGGATTTGATGAATATAGCAAAACAATATTCCTATCATTACTATTAAAGAAATGGTTGCCGGATGGAACATGTAAAGGAGTAGACTGCTCCATTTCCTTTTCGCTTTCCTTTCTTTTGCTACTCCACTCACAATGCATAGGTTTGTCCTTGCATTTGTAAAAGATTGTGTGACACGTGAAGTGTCCCTTGAATAAAAACTTTGTTCTTTAGAATTTCTCCTTTTCATCTTTTCTCGTTTTACTTCCTGCATAGTACATACACTTTGTTCAAGTGAGGTGATACATGAACACATGCTTTTTCCGAGAATGTGAACTATCATCTATCATGGGAATTCAAAATTACTTCAAAGCACTTGCAAAATTTATTTTGAATGCTATACAATTTCTATAGCTATACTTATACAGTAGGCAAAGTTTAACTAATTTAGGTCAAGTTCGATGGGTATTAAAATGAGATGTGTACAAATGTGTAATGACAAATTCAGAGTCTAGCTCATGGACAATTCACATAAAATCACATATTATATTATATGAGATGAGTTGGAAATAAAATACAAAAACCACCATTTACAATTGAATGCTCAAAACTAACAAGGTTCTGTGAATAACTCTACCAGTTTGGCAAATTTTATTGACACCCAAGCAGTACCCACATGATTGATTTCTCACGTCAGCTCAAGCATACCAGTTTAAGTAAAGTAAAAAAATGCAAATTATTTTTGAACAAATAAAAATAAATTCTGCAAAAGGATAGCTGTCAATTTTCGGTAGCAATCTACAAATGAACAGGTATATTAAAATATCCATTGAGCCATTTAATGAATGGTCACGTCCATTTCAAGACACATTTAATGTCCCGGAGTAGGCGCCAGTTGTGAAACTTGAAATATTAGTCGTGATTTCAATGCGTGATTAATCCATGTTATCCAATTAATATTTCCCATATTTGCTTTTGTGGACGCGCCTAACAGGTTTTGTACACAATTTTACGTTACAACGAAAATACATCATTCTAGAGAGCAAGGAAATAACTAGATTGGAGTAAGTCCAATTTACTTTTATTGCTGTTCTCTTCTCTTCTGAAATGACCTTTCTTCAGAAATTTTGGCGAAAGATTCGGAACAACTTGACAAAAGAATGTAAAAATAGCTACTGCAATACATGGCCATATGTAAATGCATAAAGGAAGCAGGTTCAATGGAAATTAAAAAGTAAGTATGCAACAAAAAATGTTAGTTGTATCAGATAACAGGAGCCATATTCACCAAAGAAAACTTTTTTGAATACATTTTTGTTCTTCTGTTGAATAAAGTTACATTGTTGTACGTTCTCATTCCCAACCCATATCATAAATCAACATAAAATTAAGATGTCATCATCGCCATCATCATCATATTATTCCTCTTTCCAAACTCGTGCGTTATTTTCTTTTCTTAGAAGACATGCTGACAAATTGTCTAATAAATGTGGCAAGTATTGCTCACATCCCCCAAGAACATAAATCTCCATGCGGTTTTTGGAGAATGCAGTCGAGTGCGAGCAAAGGATGGGATACAAAGAAAACGAAACAAGAAAAAAAGCTACTGTAAAATGAATATGAAAAAGCATCATCTCTGATCCTTATATCATCTTGTAAAGCACCAGAGACAAAACCATTATAAGTAAAAACCCACAAAAACAAATATTATGCAGCTACCATTTTCTCATGAGAAACCAAACTTTGAGCTTACGACTTTATTACGCATTCTCCCATTTCCCAATTTTCTTATAAAAGTGCTCCTTATCCTCGGCAGATTATACTGACTTGGTTTGTAAATGCGCGTTTGTTTGTTCTTCATGTTTGTATGCATCAGTAAACAAAATTAAAGTATTTGCTCGTCCCTAAAGTTTACTTTAAACATTCTTTCCTATTTATTTTGCTGGTATTCAGTTGAAATAACCCTTTCCTATTTTAAAAGAGTTGTTCTTTATCTTCGGGGAAGTCGTTAAAGGCCTTAATCGACCTATTTCGTGCTTACTTCTGACAACAGCTTCATAGGATTTCTTTACGTCTACCTACATTTTCATCCAGGTTAGGTATATAACACTTTGGTGACGAATACCCCGTTATACTGCACCGTTGTTGCTTGTGTTTTTGTGCAGCTAACGATAACAAATTGAGTTCATCTTCAACATTTTTTCAAACGTAAAAAAATACGTTTTCCAAGCAATAAACCACCAGGTTTCAGTTGCACACAAGAACATTGGACAAACTGCAGTAGCCTTTTTAAAATGGACCATGGGTCCTCAGAAATATTTATGGCTTTTTCGCTCCCATTTCCAAAAACAGCCTTGAGCAAAATGGAAAGATATGGATGCGCTTGTAATATTTGCTTTGGCTGTCAGTTTGCAGAGAACATGAACATGTTACACAATGTTATTGTTCCAGTTTCTCGTGTTGACTTTCTTTGCTCTCAGCTATATAATCTAAATCCACTAAGGATTATCAGACTAGACAAATATTGTTCTCAAGCTCATCTGATCATCCCCATATAGCTGATGATGATGAGACTGTCTGCTAGAACTAGATTGGAATGTGGAGCAAGAGGTGATGATGCACTTGGTGAGATATATGGTTTTGCATCTATCATCACTTATTTCACCGCGTCTGTGGGAGCACCCCAAGAACAATTTTCTGTCCGGTAGATTGATGATGGTGATCGTCCTCCAGGAAAATAAAGAAGAGTCACAAAAGCAGAGAATATGTGGAAGTGCAGTATTTTGAAGATTATTTATAGCTGTTCATGGGTAATCTGAAAGAGAACAAGGCGACTTCCAGCTTGCTTTTGTTGTTGTGTTTGTACAATAATTGAACAATAAATGTTTTACTTATCTGTAATAGTTTAGATAGATAGCCCAGCCTCTTAACAAACATATTAATAATGCAGGAATGTTTTGTAAAGTAACAAAATGATAATTTTGATGATACAATTAATTTACAATTTTGTTTAATACAACCATTTTATTACAAAAAAAATAATTTCCCAGTTGCAAAGCATATATTGCATTAGTAGTACATTAGCAATTTGAATGTTTGTTTAACTTTGTTTTACCTTATAAATGCAAGTGGAAAAAAAACATCGAGATGTTGCCTTTCATCCGGCATTGGGTAATTTGTCTGCTATAATAAATGAAAATAAATAAAAGCAAGCATTAAAAGCAACTCCCTTGGTTTGATGAATCGTCATGTCTTGCACCCCCTCGGTGAGACAGGCGTATGGCGCACGTCATCCTAAAAGTCATGTAAAAGTCAACAGTAAGCTAAAATGTAAACTGCAATATGCAGTCATCGCGTCGGCTGCAAACCTGCGTACATTACAGTTTTTAAAGTTTGATAAGTAAAGATGCGCTAATAGAAATATAAGTAGGATAGATAGTTTAATACGAATATAAAAAAGTATTAACATAAACTCTATTGCTAGCATGGATTCCATCGTTCTAAGAAACATCAACTGGCATACATCATGAATGATGACCTGATTGACCTCGTGTGGTACTCTGGGGTCTCCATATGAAGCGGCATAGTATAGCATAGACTTAGATATTCATTTCATTCATCTTCTTCAAGGCATACCTCAAATAAGTGTACCAAGGAACACGATATTTATTCCAAGACATGTCTTGCAAGGTAGTTAGCATTTTACCATATGCATGAATGATAATCATCATCATGATAACACTTAGAGATACAGAGCATGCTTTGAAGTCAATCATGAAAACGTTTGTTTGTTAATGTAGAACTATGGTGCATTTATTTTTTGCTAGTTTCCTGTAATTCATAGTCTTTTTGTTGATTTGGAATCTTCCAAGCCATATAAAAATATTAAAATTCGCCACTCTCTTCTTGTTGGTAAGCCGAAACAAGTTAATAAACCCACTACAACGTTCTCTTGTGCGCATTGGTGACATATGAGTCACTAAAGTACGTACTCCTCTCAAAATGGAGGTAAAGTAGTAACCGCCGAAAGGGTAAACAGAAGACGCGCGGCTCTTTTGTTTCTTTACCAAATATGTGCATCCTTTTCATTTCAAACTGTTTTGAAGTAATAAACATTGTTGCTAATTTATGGCACAGTTTTAACCTCACTGACATTGATACTTGATGCGGACAGGGACAACCATAGCTATTCCAATTTAATAAAGAAAAACAAACAAGCTTAGTGTATGCTGTTGGGAGAGTACTTTGCCACATGTATGGATTGGAAATTTCCTAATATTTTCCATTGTTCATAAAAACCCGTGAAACAATGTTTTCAAGATATAATAAAACATGTTTTTGTCTACGGCACGGCATGCGCGAAATGCCTTTCTACTGTTTCAACACAATCATCATCATATATTGTTATATGACAGATACAATGAAGACGAGCAAATTAATGTGCTTTTTAAAAAATAATGTAGCTTTCAGTTTTTACAAGCTTCACAGCAAGGACTCCCGTTTCGATCATTGAACTTATCATAATATTGTATCGATTTCATCAAGATACCATTTAGTTGCTTCTTGTGCATTTGAGTTATTGGAACCACAAATGAACTTGGAGATTACAAAGCAGTAAGAATATATTCATTTGTATTTCCATTGGTACTTTCATGTTTCTTATATTATGATAATACCTGAATGACAAATTGACATTATTACTGTGATATAGGATGGAACATGACAGAAGATTGTGTTTCAATAACATTTACCTCATTATGAAAATCAAGATAGCATTGTGTCGAAGACAGATAACATTAGAGGAAACTTGTATTTCAAAGTACCCCAGGATCTGATGACTCGTGTCTTTGATGACAAGTCTGGCGTTTAATTCAGCTGACATCCCACATGATTCCTCAATTTTACTCAGTTAATGTTCAGGAATAGGGCAGTTAACAATATATACTGCTTCACCTATTACACCATTCCAGATTTTATAATACAATCAAATGGCTTTAATCTAACTATGCTGAGTATGAACGCACCAAGCAATGGGTTTAAAGCACTTCAAGTTTTGCTCCGTGCGAAGTAGATAAACTTGGTAAAACCCATACCAATGCAATAGCCAACTTTGCTTTAATGCTTCTATTAGTAATAAAAGGAAACTATGTGTCCTAATTTAAAATTATATTAAAGAAAATGTAGATATCTTATTCCTGCATATGACTAATTTATGATGCTGCTGACAAACGATTATCTGTTGGAAAAATCAGTTAAGTCAACCATTTTTGTAAAGTTTTGCAATTTATCATCAAGATATTCAGTCTATGTGGATTTTTTAAGTAGTTCGCTTAAGCCAAACTACTTACACGTCAGAAGGATATAGTATGAGCAGTAAGCGTCTGGTGTACTACTTTATGAGTTTTTAATTTGAACTTATCAACACCAGGTTTTCCATTTTTGGCGGATTAAGAATCTCATCACTCCACCGTGCTTGACCATGTTTATTACTATCTCCTGCAACTTTATTCATAAAAGCACAACTTTAGGTATTTATCTACCTGAGTATTAAGGCTGTTCTTCAAACAAACTCTACATGCATGAAAGTTCAATTTACGACACTCATTTGAATCCCATTATGCAAATTTATTTGCGAATGAAATAGCGCATTCAGGCAAACGTATTATCATCATCGCCATGCTAAAGTATTCAATAAAAATTATTATAAAAATCATAATGCCTACATTTTGTACCAATTTCAGCACTTTTAATATCACAAAAATGTCTGTAATTTTAAGAAAAAATGAGCATACCCATTACCAGTGTAGCTCTGAAAATGTTTTTTGCCCAAATTTTGAGTGCAGTATGTCCCTCACAATCATGATTTGGTAAAATAGAAAAGTTTATCTCGTTCATTCTTATTCACAATCATAAAAAGTTGAAAACACCCAATCGCAAGTCACGAAATGATTACTATTCATTCATTAAAAATATTTTGATTCAAGAGTATACTCACAATGCAAATTAGTCATAAAATGGATCACATGCGAATTTACGACTAAGTAAATGTAAATTGAAAGAATAACATTTTGACAACAAAATATTATCTTCTTTACAAGGTTTTGCTGTAAAAATTAAATAAGATTTCTATACTTTTAAAACAATGTTTTATACGATTTTTACAAGCAATGAAATAATTTATTATGTTTAAAATATAAGCGTCTGTCTCAGATGTCTTTTATGGTTTTTTGGGGAAATGAGTTATCGCCCACATTATTTGCATAGAATTTTTTAATTGTTGAAAACTTTAGTTTTTAAACAAGTGAATCTAAAAAGCAAGAACTGACAAGGTTTTCAAATAATTATAATTTAAAGGAAAATACTAAAAGTATTACAAAGGCTTTAGTTTTGGCCATTGAGTTCAAAGGTATAAATGTTTACAAAATAAACGTTGTACAAGTTATAAAACGCCAAAAAACGAATACGATGTTTAAAAATTGCGTTAGTGTAGCATCCAGTGTAAGTTGAGTATGCATGGTAGTTGTTCGTATTTAAGTATTTACTTTCATTGTAAAAAGAAAGAAAGGAAAAAGCTGTTTAGCTGTGTAGTTGAATTAGAGTATAGACCAAGCGGCTCTTACATACTAATACACTTCACATAATGCGTAGTCTCTTGGAAGGAGAATACAGCCAGCAAACATTGTATCAATATCATCTTTCGGTTTCTTGTTTTCAACGAAAGATAGATACCGTCCTGGGCAGACACAAGGAAAGCCGAAACAAATAAAACAAAACAATCCGCCGTCCGGTTGAGAAGTCAAAGGAGTTTTTACGTC
Source organism: Entomobrya proxima (assembly GCA_029691765.1). NCBI lineage: Eukaryota > Metazoa > Arthropoda > Collembola > Entomobryomorpha > Entomobryidae > Entomobrya > Entomobrya proxima. The sequence goes on along the minus strand of CM056171.1, from coordinate 30,854,488 downwards.
ACAGGCGAAACGTCTGTATTTGAATATTCCATTTATCAGTCTCTGATGATGACACTCCGCTCTCTGCACAATGCATGAAGCGTATAGTGTATCACCCCACTGTTACAATACAACTCACAGACTTGGATAAAAGACTGGGGAGATGTGATATTCTGTTTGAAGCCAAATGCGTACCCGAAAGAAAACGAAGAGCAACTCTGATGCAATTCTATTTATATGTCTGTTTCAAAGAGTCCGAGCTACAAAATCCCGGTGTTAAAAACTTCTATTACATCTACCATCAGTGTATAAATAGACACAGTATCATGAATACTTGAGTGATCAAAGTGAAGGTACCACCAGCAAAACTAAAGTGACAGGTCATTAAATGTAGGACAGTGGTGGACCGCCCTGTAAAAGCTTTCCCAAGTTACATCTATTTTCATCCCACCTCCTTCTGCCTAATGCATAATTCCATGACTGTGTAGTTCCGTCTACATTCACTAAAATAGGTACAAAACTTTTTGAAGTGTCTCTTCCTCACACTTTCGACTTTTACTGCACTCTGCCCTTCCCGAAAGTTGGTTGAGAGTTTAATCGAAACAAATAAATGTAAAAATCACCTTGATATGATTCAGGTATGCTGAAGATTAAATGTGTGTAGTAGTGCGCATTCGGATTCGGACTTACAAAGAAAAAAGCCGACACCAAGGAAAAGAATAAAGGATGGGTGGTGGTATACATTTCGAGAAGTGATGTGTAGTATCTATAAAGCTTGATATTACACCTCAAATTTATTCCTATTAAATAAAAGATTTTTGTACACATATTAATAAAATTCTAATTTGATATAAAGGCGAATAAAAGGAAAGATACTGTTGTTTACGTAGACACTTTACTCGTTGGCATTTCTCCTACTAAACTGAAAAGACAGCTTATGTAACCACGCAAAATGATGAGCATTGTGCGCTAGAAAAATATATTGAAAAAAATAGTATCGCTCCACTTTAGTCTGTGTGTCCTTTTTCAAGCTCTGTCAGAGAGAATATTCTTGAGACGTCTCATCTTTTCTCTTCATCGTACAAAACATGATATGAATCACAAGAGAAAAATTTCGATCCAAGGATTTCTATTTAAATTACTTTTCTCCTTCTTTAAAAAGAGTAAACATCATTTTGACATGGAAAACAGCGTACGTAATGAAATATAATGTAGGGAAAAATTGTGGAAAGGCTTCTTGTGAACAAGTCAAATCTCATTTTCCATTTTCCCCCAAGCCTCTCCTTGGTACTCTGCTCTCCGGTTAAGGTAAACGAACCATTGGAAATGCCATTTGTCACAACGGGGTTCAGCGCGATGGTGTAATTTCCTGTCAAAAGCTTGTAGGTTGTACCCAAAATGCAATAATATAATAACCACCATTTATGAATATATCCCAGGGGTTTTTATTAGAAAATTCTCGACATATAACTCATTATCGTAACTACTTAGCCTGCACTTGTCAAAGGGTTCGAGCAAATTGGAGGGTGGTGGGAAATGTCAAGCTCAAGCCAACGCAATAATAATGTAACAAAATAACATAATAATAAAAATGTTTTTCTATGATTTTTGAATTAATGCAATAAAATTTCCTCTTTGACATCTGATACTATTATTACCATTGTTGTTATTTTTCATTTATTGCCATTTCTACGTTTACTTAAAAGCTTTCGTTCTTGGCAAAAAATATAAGTCTAGGTTTCTGTTCTATGTACCAATTTCAATGATTATATGTAATAAGTTCTACAAGTCAATATTATAGTATTTATTTCATGATATACTTTAATAACAATGCATACAATATACAGGTATTATAGTTTCATGCGATAAACAACTGTACTATCAACTATGTAATTGCGCACTTGTGTCCTGACAATTTCCGGAGCCAGTTCTGCAGAAATGGAAATTCATACAAGTTTGTTGATGCCGGTAGGTGTAATCCGCTTAACATGCTTTCGGCAAGTATCATGCCAAATTCCTGAAAATATTGTTATTAAAAACGAACTTTACAATTCCATCAGTACGCGTGAAAGCAAATAATGTAATATAACATATAACTTGCAAAAGGAAATCGGGCACAAATTGCAAATTTCCGGTGAATTAACGACAAAGTCTGCGAGCTATTTCTTTATGTAAGGCTCTGCACAAAAATAGTAAAAAAGCAGGATGGTTAGCTCTAGGTATATGTCTTCGTAACAGAGATAGGATAGATACGATGATAAACGAAAATCAAATAAGACGCAGTTTCAAGTTCTGGAAAAATCTGGAAAATGAAAATTTTATTTCATTTCGTCCGTTTACTTTTGAAAGAGAGAAGCAGGGTAAAGTCATGTCAGTTTATTTGTAGCACATCACACCGTTATCATATTATTTGATAAAAGATAGACATACGGAAAAAAGGAAAAGGGCTTGACTCGACTTCTTAAGTGACAGAGAGACCCTCAACGGAGACACCTGAATGTCACATAAAGAACACTTACACAACCAACTTTTCACACTTTTTGAACATTTTTCACCCTCAGAACAACATGGTCGTACAAGGTTCCTTGATAGTGTCAAACCTGCAAGATTTAATAGACATCGCATCAATGTAAGTACGCAGTATTTTGCTGGCATCTTGATTGACATAAGATTTGCTTCCAAACTTCCAACAATAATATAACACCAAAACATCATTTCTAAATAGCACTTGATGGTAGAGACAAGCGCTCTCATAAACTGCGTACACTAACATAAATGACAATAATAATATGACATGAACGAACGCCTCCTCACCGTCCCTCTGCACATAAAAGTCATCAAACTTCATATTCTTGTCGCAAATATTACATTTTATTATTCTTATTTTTTATATTATTATTCCTAGTTTTGTTGCATTTATTCATTTTTATGTATCCACTACTCACTCGCTATCCCTCTTGTCGTTGCTGAATTTTTTATGAAAATAATTTGATTTGATAGATAAAAGCATTCCTCCACTCTATTCTTCGATTATCTAACTTGTATATTTTGAGTATAAGCGACGTGTTTTTGTACTACAAGTAGAGAGGTTGATGGATTGTTTACCTCTGCTTGTACTCTCATAAATAACTATTTATTCATGAAATTTTGATGATAAATAGTAAAATTTATCCCTCGTGGTGTAACACTGCTTGAACAAAATTATTATGCTCACGATTTTCTAAATTTGGCAAACGCATTCTCATAAATCTTGTGATGCTTTAAAAGGTGCATTAATCTTTTTGCATTTGGCTAGTAGGTGCCCTTCTTCCGTTGTTGTATTTATGATTAAATTGATGTCTGGTGTCCTTTAGAAATATGCTTGATTGTATACAAATTATGCACCTCGAAAATTGAGCAAGTGTAAAATCGCTTTTCTTCCATATCCCAATGTCTGAAATATACCTCAAATGGGATAAAAAATATTATAATACTCATAAGTGTGTGTGGGCGGGCTAGTGGTAAAAGTAGCGCTATTGAGTAAAATGGAATGAAATTATGCTAATGCATCTGGTCAATGGCCATCATAACACAGGACAAGGAGTATAATTTCATGAGTACGTATCACAAAAAATGAATGGAATCATGTTTGCAGAGTTCCACTCACTTGTTTGCAATTTGTATCATGTTGACAAATTTTGGGAATGATTTACAAATTCTACGTAGAGTGGATGTATAGGTCCGTATAGTGCCTTTCATGTACTTATGTACTGTGTCAATAAGGGCTAATGTAGAAATGCAAAGTGCCCATTAGTCATTCTCTTTTTTCGTCGTTGCTTTGATTCAAGACAGGCATTTGAATGTAGTATCGATTATAAATGCTCGAGGAAAAGTTGATAATTTAGCACAGGCTTGTGGATATTGAATCCAAATGCAGGAAGCGAGAGTGAGAGAGAAGCACAGCACTTTTCCTATCAATTTAAAATTGCTTTGGGCGAGGGAAAGCAAATAGATTACATTGCATAAATGTTACTTTGCCTGAAAAATTAAATTATAAACGAACATCGTCACCAACGGAGGAGTATCTAGAAATGTCAACGACTGCACGGCTCAGTATTTCAGTATTTTGAACTTATGACCAAGAAACTGATATTTCATTACATTTACGTTTGCACACGATTTGAGAATACGTGACATACAAAATGAAATATTATATTAAATTGTTGAAAATATTGAAAAGATGTTTAACATATTAGCTAGGTCTGTTGACTAGGCTTGTCTACATCTTTACACGGATGCTTATTGGCTGGGTATTTATGTACAAAAAGTTGAAACAGAAATTCTTTGAGGTGAAAACACTTGACGTGTAGACCTACACTTACAACTTAGACATTAGACATGTATGCATACAGAGTAGTGAAGATTTTTTCACTTTCTCGCTCACGCTTCCTTGATTTTAATAGGATTAAAAGAGCAAACTTTGTAATAATCAATAAGTTAGAAGGATTATATGAGAAGTAGTTCATAAGCTAAATTAAAAAGTCATCTAACTTACTGAACAAGTCATAATATAAAGATAACATATTTCCCAATTCTTATATATAATAGAATCTCGCTGCAACGCATCACCAGATATAAAAGAAAAATATATGTATCTTATTCAACGGACTGGATACACAAAATTTTAGTTGGGCGAGGGACCAAGTTTACAACCAGTAACTTTCAACCATTCCCTGTATGGAAGCTTAAGTGTACCGTGTACCTTCCTTTTAAGAAAATCCTTTAATAGAAGCAAATACAAGAACACAAAATTGAAACTTCAAAAATAAATTACCTAAAAGAAAATATGCACCTGTGCTGCGCTACGCACAGTAGCTATAAGCTTTCTCTTTATATTATACAATATAATGTAATCCATCCGACTTGCAACAGAAAACTTGAGCAGCCAGAAAAACTTTTATCATTCAAAAAATCCTAAGTTTGAAATAGATTTTTCTTTAATATACCAATAATGGTTGAACAATCAAGTATTTTAATACGATTTTACGATTGGGCATGAATTGACATTATATTTGTAAAAAGTTTATGATTTCATATGATATCAAAATTACTAAAGCATCAGTTCATAACACAAAAATCATAACAACATTTGTATCACCCGGAAAATCACTTAGCCTTCGAACAGAAGCTGAATTTATGTGCTTTTAAAATTGATATTAAAAGTTACAGTAGCAAGAGCAATAAAACTTATTGTAAATGTCTATTAAAAGCAGGTGTGACGCTTCTCGAATTTAATTCAATGAATAATTTTCCTGCTTGAATTCACAAATTGAAGTTTGGCCCTTCAAACTATTCGTATCAAACATAAACATTCCATTTATTAGGTTGGTCTTTTCTCATTTTCACTATATTATGCTACATTTGGTTTCGGGACAGTGAGTACATATATTAAAAAAGTAACTCTGAAAGTTTTTTCGGTTCCCTGAAAGATTCTTTAAAATCGATTTCATCCAACCACCACACCACCACCCTACGAAAACAAAACTCATCTCGTTTCCATTTTACAAACAGACAGCAGACACCATGCCAGTACATTATATTGTTTGTCTAGTGAAAGAAAACCGACAGTCGACACTCCCAATTCCATTTTGCGTGGCTGCACTCAACCCACATTGAATGTAATCTGTGTGTCGACAGTTCTTCTCACTTTTCTTATTGTTCCAGAGATTTCAAGAACCTTTGCGAAATACAACGCATTGTGGGAATATGTATTCAAGCTATTTATATGTGCAAGGTTTCCAATCAGAATTTAAACGCATACTCGAGTTTTAACAAAGAAAACAGGTATTATAATGCAAAATAACATTGAACTGTTTTCTCTTTTAGTATTGTTATAAATGAATCAAAACCATCAGTTTATAACGATTTGTACTGCTGTGAGTTGCTTCCTTTATTAGGGAACCACAAGTCGGAAACACTGGAAGCAGTAGTTGTTTTAAAGCTTTTAAGTGCTTGTACCCACTTTGTTAAATGTTTTTGTAAATACTATAGTGTTGTAACACATTTATACATGATTAGTAAAAACATCCAAATATAAGCCACTAGATATTGTAACTCTCACGGGAAGTTTTCTACTTTTCCCTACTTCTATATACCTCTTGATTGGGAGAGTCGGCGATGCAATATTTTGAGTCTGGGTTAAATAAAACGAGGCGTTTCATTGCAGGATGGAGTTGCATTTTGCATACACGGTAAAATCCCCCGTTCCACAGCAGCTAATTCCAGGAGCTGGTAATCCTTTTGATTTCAAAAGACAAAAACATATCATTGTTATTTCATATGCCAAAACAAGAATTCAGCAGGACGCTGATGCTGACGATTTCCATTCTGTTTTGTCTGCTCTAAACAATTCAGCCTACTACTCTTTCTTCCTTGCTGCTCTGTGCTAAGTGAGGTGTGATGATGAAACCGAGAGATAACAAGGAAAACACAAGCTCCTTCGTGTGATGTGGTATTATTTTCTGATGATGATGACCACAATGCCATTTACTATGTAGTTATACACTTGTTCTTGTTATTTCAGAAATGTTGTGTGGTGGCGGTGGCACTAGCAGATACGGCCTTTTTAACTAGATCAACAAATAATATACCGGCAAACGAAACACGGAGCACTTATTTTCAACTGTTATAATGTCCATTAATCTGTCCATGTCCTCGTTGTGTGTTTTTCCTCCTACTTAAAAAGGAAAATGCCGTCTGGCTGACATCATTCAAGATATTTTGATGTTGATTCCGATAAAACTGCATCCAAAACCAAAATCTTTCATGCAAGCATGATACATAGTGGGAGTGAATGAAAGGAAATAATCCCCTAGTTTTGGCTTGTGGAAAACTGAAGTGAGCCTTATTTAAATTACTTATTTAACTACTACAACAGCATCTCCAACTATTATTTACTACAGCGCTTCAGGTAAATGGTTAGGCTTGAATTAAGTACGATTATATTAAAGGATTTTATTGGAGCTGCTACTGAATTAGATGCTATAAAACCGATTTATTATTTAAGGTTCAATTCTTGTAGTCATCAACTTCAATAACGCACTGTAAGAATAAAGGGCAAATGTATGACATTTTCTATAAAGTAAAATAGGATTACAAAAAATTCCTTATTCGTGTAATCACAGATTTAGATTTTTACATGCAACATCCATTCACTTGTTTAATAATTTTGGTTAAATAATAATAATGTGGAGGCGTGAAACAAACATGGGGATTACCTATGCGAAACAACCAACTCGCATACCAAAGACTTCAAACTTCATAAAAGTCAGCATGGAATTCAAGGAATCCCTTGAAATGTATGCTCAAATTATTTTCTAGTCATATTATGGTTTCGTTTCAAACTTTGTGTGAAATGTCACGTGAACGCGACACTCGTGTTACCAAATTCTACGAAGACTTTGAAAGCCAAAAACATGACACTGTAATTTCGGTGGAAGTTTTCCATTGATATATCCCTCATGCTGTTTTATGCAAGAAGCACGACGCTGTATGGCAATCAGTTTAGGTGGTCAACAGGAAACTCAAAACCAATTTCCAAATACGGTTTGACACAATAGTAAGAGTGAACAAATCCAAAATATAATATGAATAAAAGTCAACCAACCACAGACCAGACCCGTAAAATAGACCAGCCTCACGTCAAAGAGATTTGAAAATATGAAAATGATAGAAAGCAAAATGCTGATGGTGTTATACTGGTAATATAAACTGCTGTATAAGAGATGAATATTTTTTGCAATTTAGAATCTTGAGATACGGAGAGCAAACCGATGTTGTAGGTTTCATTGTCTCTGTTTACTTTGTTCAACTCTTAAAGTTGCTGCTGCATGTTTTTTGACAATTAGAGTCACAAGTCGTCATATGTCATATTTTATGGTGGTGGTGAACGTAGGCGGGCTAATTTATTAGCATTATTGTCCACCGCTGGCAGATTAATATTCTTGAACTACTGCCGTTGTTAATGTGTGGCTAATAGCTGCGACTCCTTTACTTCGTTGACTACTTGTGTTGCTGCTCTCCATGTTATCTTTTTCATCCTTGCTCGACTCTTGGGGTTAATCTTTAGTAGAGAAGTTCATCTTCCTAATAAAAAATATAATACATGCTTGACTAGATACATTTTATGCTGTAAAATGTTTTAGCTCCTTGATATATACAAAGATGAATGTGTCTGCGTCTGAGGTTTCTGCCGTAAATATGTATTGCAAGTCGAATGTCGACCATGCTGCAAAGAGGTTCTTATTGAATTAATTTTGTGATGTCCTTTTGACAGTTGAGGACTTGGATAATGTCACATAAACAAGAGAAATCAGTTATGTAAACATTTGTTTTATGCGTGTACCCATACCTGCAGCTCGATTTAGATAGTTATTTCATTGGGATGTACATTTATGTATGACGAGATAAGAGAAACTAAAAATCATCTGCACATTTGGAATATATTATATTTCTTTTTAATTACCAAAATATTTAATCAAGGTAAGGCAGCAGTAAAGTGCAAAAGCCATATCACAAGAGGCAACAACAACAACAACTGACGCAACATTTTATGGCGATTGAAAAAAAATGTAAAACAAGAACAAGAAAGGTGACAACAATGAAGCACACGTGAAAAGGTTACATCTTTGGACTGGTAGGATATCGCAAGTATTCTTGTTTAAATGTGAACAGAGAGGCAAGAAAGATAAAATCCCACAAACAGTAGCTTGATTCAGTCCTATTATTTTCCATAACCGTAACCCATCTTTGATCCCACCCATCCGCAGAAGTAGACTGGACCACGAGCACCACCACCAGCTCCTGGACCTATAATTGCAAATGAGTAAAAGATAGATAATGTTGGGAATGATGGTTAACTACAAACTGACTATGAACCATTTTTGCATTATTGGTAGAATATAGTCTAAAGTTTTCAAAAGATGGGTGTTTTACCGTGATCGTATCCGTGTCCATGATGTCCTCTCTTCACTCTGTTGGTTTCTCCAGAATCTCCGGCAGAGGCAAGGAAAACTTGAGCCAAGAGTCCGAGGACCAAAACAAGAAGCTAAAAATATTTTCGAGAAAAATTCGGTTGATGATAACTTTACAGAGAATCGGCACTTTACATAACACTGTAAACTTTCATTTCCACATTTCCAGGAAATATTATTTGTCTGATCACTTACCAACTTGGCGTTCATTTTGGTTTTTTGAGTAGTTTTACTACTTAAGAGTGGGTAAAGTTTTGTAATTGTTGCTGATTTGATGATCGAATGAGATGTGATTGAATTGTGGATAACTTGCCAGGTTTTTATACAAAAATAGTTAGACTGAAAATAGTACTTGGTCCTGCTGTGCAAAAAAAGTTCATATACATACCAGGAAGCTCACCACCATCAAGTTACCGATTTGCATTGATCACTTTGAATAATCATTGTTTCAGATTACTCGTTGAATTAAAACAACACAGGGATGACACAATCAATTGGATTTCTTTTCATAGAATCACTTCCCATCCACGACACTCCCTCCCACTCGACCATCCATACTTATTGGTCCTAAAACAGACTTGTATCTTGTAAATTGTGTGAATTTGGGAAAACGTTGTTGTAAATTGCACTGTTATACAACGACATTCATTAAGTACAGTATTTTACATTTGCACCTTTCATAGAACAAATGAAAATTTCCCTTTTTGATATTTTCCGCTGTTTGTATCTCTTTAGAAAACCAGTACAAGTTATGTACTTTATTTTTACATTTAAACGCATGTGAGTTGTACAAATGCTTATAGCATCATAGTTATTCCCAGTCTGTAAAACTTCATCTGAAAGTCTAACGAAGGAAAACGAAAAGCATTTCATTAAAAATAAATCAAATGTATATTACGTACGTAAGCAAGTAAAACGTCAGAATTTGTCCTAAACTATACAGTATAGTATATCATCACCAGTGTTATCGAAATATCTACTCTGTCAACATAGGTAGTCGTGTACGTAATAATGTGTGCACTATGCATATGTATACGTAGATGATGCAGAATAGTTTGAAGCAATAGCATTAAGTTGATTAATGAGAGAACTTTTCTCAATTTAAAAGGGAACGAAATTAAAGGATACAAATTGGAGTGAAAAAGAGTTTACTGCAACAACGTACGTGTTTAATAGGTATTATCTGAGTAAAGAACAGTTTGCAGTTATAACAGAGAAGCAAACTTGTTTTACAATCCATACTAACTCGAACAGTATCATTACGATTTCCATCACAGTCAGTGAATCCGTTTGTGTATAACTTCAATCAAACATTTTAATGACCATGAAACACGCACACAGCCCTTTGCAAAGAAGAATGAAAGGAAAGAAAGACAATACGAGAAGAGAAAACAACAGACTCTCAAAAACACAAAAAACAAAAGCAGATCAAGTCAGCATGGAGCAGGTGTAGCTGATGATTCTACACAAATCTATGCCAGCAGAAAGGATAGCAAATGAAAATTCTGTTGCATGTAATTTGCACAAGTACTTGAGCATTGCTAACTACTACTTTTGTAAAAACTGAGAATCCCATGACTTACATTTTCAAAAGGGAAATGACTTGTTTAATAAAACGTTAAATTGTTCGTTCTGGCCCATGTGAACGTTGGATTAGTCTAACATGTCTAAATGCAGAGTGGCAACCAAAGAATTAAAAGCACACCTTAACTATTGTTAAGGAATGCAGCTCTGTGATCATTTACACTTTCGTTTTCATCAATTGAACTAATAACAGTGGGTGTTAACGCTATTTATTATCGCTTTTAGTTTCATTTCATGCTAAAAGGCAATCAGAGCCAGACTGACGCAGACGTTTGCTCAGCAATTTAACTATTGACGCAACATGAAATATAAAGCTAAACTCGGTCCTAGCCTTCAATTTACATCTTGTCAGATTTCTAATAACAGGTGGAATCTTTTATGACGGATGAACGAGCGTCCAGCATGTCTTGACTTTGTCTTGGTGGATGATCATAAATTGAGGCAGTAGTCAGTCGTCGCGTCGTCGGTACAGCGTGAAAATGCTTATCATGCAAGTTATGGGCCACGACATGAATAATTCCGTAATCAATCAAGTTGGGAGCTGTAGTAGCCGTATGGACTGATTGATATCATCATCACATTTTCAATCGGTCCTTTACATAGAATCCAATAAGACGTTATGTACCTTATATCGCATAATATGAGAATAAAATATCATGCAAAAAAATCTAAGAAAAGCTTGGATGGTGGTCGCTCACTAACTTGAACGCATCAATTTGTGATATTATGCACATGGTGCGTAATAAAACCGATACTGATAAGTTATGCATTGAATCGTGCAAGCAGTTTTGTTCCTCTTCTTCAAATTCACAAAAAGGCCCACAGAAAGAAAGGGTGCCTCGTCAGATGAAAAGAGCAAGATCTACAATAATGTGTCTGATTCGATCAGATCTTTTTAATCCGACTGACGCCTCGGAGACAATTATTATTCATGGCATTAGCTTCAATGAATGAAAGCTAATAAACTAAAGAGGAGTGAGTGGTGCACCAACCACATTGCCACACTTACAAATCTAACATTGCCATCAGCCATGATTGCTTATCAAATCAATCCGTTTTCATGACTAACAATGATAACAAACTACCGACTTATAAATTTAGTACAGTCACAGTAAAAATATATAATCATTCACGCATTGTTTATTTAACACCACTGTTTAGTCAATCAGACTTAGGAACGTACGCATAGCATAAAGGGAACCAACATTGTATACGTAGAAAAATAGAGGTTTTTGAGAATCGGTTGCAAAGTGTTTTCAATCGAAGAGTTGCAGTTGAGGTTGAGCTGTCATCTTAGCGCCAGTAAGTCGTGAGGTAAATATGATTGCATTCTTCTAGTATCAATGCCAAATTCCATGAATATTACGTATATGTGTGCTTGAACACCTCGAAATAAATCATTGCTACTCAGTGATCAGCCTGATCAAATTGTTTAAGATATACCTTTCGCACAACATGATTTTATAAAGCTCTGGCGTATGCACATATTCCCTTAAAGTAATATCTGGTAGAAAAAATGTATTTTTAGCAGCGTATATTTATATTTATGTTCGGCCATGTCCAATATCGAAAATTCTGCTGATTCAAGGCCGATAGAGTGGCTGTACCCTTGCTTCACCTTGTGCTCTAACGCCACTGTGTTTGCTTATGCAAACGATAAGATAAAAACGGCTGTGCTTTACTTTCATAAGCAATAAATAATGACGGCAAAAAAAAACAGGTATTCGATTCTCCTGGTTGCTTGCTTGTTAGTAGTTACACACCTGCTGACTTACGTTTGGAATAGGATGAATGGCCATGAGAAGGAAATTATGAAAAATTACTGGCCTTTCACTGCCTCACAATCAGTTCCCACCAGACGCTGCTGCTGCGCTTTGTTCTTGCAATTTATTACAATAAATCTAAATCTCATATTCCACTACACATTCCGTGTGAAAGTATATGAAAATACTGTAGTGTATGCGTTTAGTTTAAATTCACATACAGAAAATCATCTAACGATATAAGATGCAACACTATGCATACAGAGAGCTCAGCCTTGCTAGAAGGAAGGAATCTAATAAGTTTGAGATGCACACAGTAGCAATATTCATGAAGATGAAACCAGAAGCTAAATCGTTTTCTCAGAAGATCATTGATTCGTGACATGACTATAAGCAAGGATTGTATCATTTTTCACCACCACAGTTTGATCTCACTTCCTTGTTACTTACCAGCAGATAAAAACAGAGAACGGAAAGAAAAATTTATCCAGTTAAATTCATATATTTTACAAGACAAGCTAAGATTTTATATCTGGCTATCTACCAAGCATTGGAGTATATTCAGTCGGTTCAATATTTTCATAATAATATTTATAAGGATCGTAATAAAGGGTCAGATTTCTTATTCTCAGATAAATATTAAACTTATAGAATGCAATACAGCGTATTGTGGCATCGCTGTTTCTCGAAATATAAATATAAAGCAGTATAGGCAATGTGGCAAAACTCATTTGGTTGAAAAAGAAAAATTGTTGATTCTGTCAGTAAAGGATAATAGCCAATCTGTGACTAACAAGCAGCATTTTTCTAACATCATATTATCATCACTCATGCCAGATTTTCAGATCCGTGGTCCCGGTTATATATAAAGGTATGATGCATATCATGTGTTTTAGAATCGGAAAAATGTCTTCCTTGAACAAAATAGCAAGTATCATCAATTCTTGAATCTTTATGCCCATTTGTCAATATTCATGTGTGTATGGTCGATTTTCACTATATACTTATTATACAGCTGCAAACCGTTGTAAAAGTAAAGCAGCATGCAAAACCATTACCGAAACTCAATATAAAGTAATTACATTAAAGAAAAAGCTAGTAAAAATGCACTTTGTTTCGGATTTTTGTGGTACGATTATTAATGAAAGCAATATGAAACATCTTATTTTGTGCAGCACTGTCAAAATTTTATGATTAAGTTTGTAATACGCAATAATACATATTGCACTCTTTATGATAAAAATCAACTTTGTCAATGTCTCCAAATTTACACGTGGTAGTAGGTATGCATACAGTTTGAGAGGAATTGTTGAAATAACTTTTATTTGCATACTTCCACTGTGGTCTAATAACCTCACAGAAAGAAAAGTTTCAAAGTAAATGAACTGCTGGTGTTCTAATTGCATTGCAGCAATTCTTTCTTAGAACGAGTTTCTTGTAAGGCTAACAAAGTTAGTAGAGGATATAGTTGAGTACTTATAACATGTTCATCATGAACTCATGCACATAATCAAGATGAGCTGCCGTATAAAATCTTATGATGGTCATCATCATCATTATGAATTATCCTGGTGAGAGGTTCATTTGCTTTGCTGTTGGGAGGTTGAGGCTGGTCTGGTAAAAAAAGTAACCATGCAATGTGCTGGCTTCATCAGCACAAATGGAAAGAACTGCTTTACTAAATTCAGTCCAGAGTTCTTCCCTTTTTGTTTCAACTGCTCTGCAAATATAAAATATAATTTTAGCTTGTTAGAGTGATGTGGTAAGGATAGTGATGATGGCACCTATATCATATCCCAGCTTTTTCAAATTAATTTGTAGATGGCTAACTGACACGGTATCACAGCATCAGTGTACAAGTCACTTGACTAATTATTAATAGTTAGTCTAATATGCAATTACAACGACTTACTTTACGTGAATTTCTTCTCTTCGGAGAACCTGAGTCTGATTTTTGTTTCAAGAGCAGACCACCGACATTGATACGCTAAATGTCAAGCGTGTAGAGATAGAGTCATAATGACTTCATCGCAGTTCATACCACCATCATCGTTGAGCAACCCTTTTCTATTTAATTTAGAAGAGCTCCATGGGCGGACTTAATGCTTGGTTTTGAAGATACGGCCATTCGCCCTACAAACGAATAAATTGATTGAAGGGTCGATGATGATGAATTTATGATATATGATTTACGATAGCAATTATTAAAACGGACAAGGTACTTGACGAATTGCGTTGGGGGTCGATTTGATTTATAAGCACACACATTCCTCACTGAAAGATGCAAATTAGGCATGGTAAATCAATGTTCGAGTTTGTATATTTCGATGTACATGCCTACACTTCACTCATGCTATTATTACTACAAAATTACTTGAATCAAAATTCAAAGTTTTCTAGGAATGTGGTTTACAACCTAGCATTTGCAAAAATGGATATAATAAAACTTCCAAACGAGTGGCGATGACACATCTGGCAATGATTCAATTTGTGCGTTAAGTAGGTGGATTATATTAATTTCTTGTAAAATTCTCAACATTAACCAAAGTAAATTCATTGAGAAAAATTAATTTTCTCTAACACTCTTTTAGCTTTCATTTTCACTGTATTCACACGAATCGCTCCCACACAATACCTCTCGGTGAACTTTATGTCTCACAAACATATATACACAAGTTGAATATATATGCGTCAGATTCCGCGTACATTACTGATAGAGCTTGGGTTGATGAAATGCCGGAGCAACGTCCATAAACGACCACAAGTAATTACCGACTTGTTGCAAAAAGCATCTCCATTAGGAAGTAAATTACATGTAATTTTCACAATAAACTGCGGTAAGGTACATACATGAGAATATATTCATTGCGTTTACACTTTTATTGCATCTATCAGGTGCAGGTCAACATCATTATTATTTTGTTGGATTATTAGTATGTACGGTTACTTTTAGAGCTGGGAACGGATCATTGGTGTACACTTTTAAATTCTACAAAGTTGGATGCCCGATGTAATGTCTGTGATTATATACTTTGTCCTAATGGTTGGTAGGGGTCTAATTTTCTCTACAAATTAAATTATTTACAATCTATTAAGCACGATAATTACTTAATCTTCTCATCTCTAATTCTGTGATGCGAAAAGTAATCGGTGGGAAATCGATGAAAAATATATAGAGAGATGTTAAGAACAGTGTAATTTTGTGTACTGGGACAGTCTATAGTGTTGAACAAAGGTCACTTTAAAAGAAGAACGTTGTTTTTTGGCGTTGTTGTGAAAAGGGCTGCAATTCAAAAGCATCAATTTATTACCTATTAAGCAACAACATAAAACATTAGCTTAGGAATGTGCACTTTGTGCACTTTACAGGACGTCCATGCACAGTTTGCACCTACTATATTGCCAACAAGTCTTTGAATGAGCAATGTCAGAATCACTCAAGGCTATGTTAAAAATGAGCCAACCTTTGTTTTAAAACACGTTGAAAATTTCAACTTGAAATGAATAAGCACAATTAAGCTGGCAAATGACAGGTAAACAATGTAATCCACAGTGGGAATGTACATATTTTCCCCATAATCATGTCTGAACAAATGAAGATGTTAGTTTGTCCATTCAAACTAATATTAATTTTCTCGTAGAAAAGAAGTAATATGAATCTTTCCACAGCGTGCTTTGGACTTTTAGGATATTAGTGAATCATGATGAGTCGTCTCATCACCATCACAAAGGAAAAGCTTCACATGGCTCACCTCACCCTTTGCTTAGATGTCTATGAACATACTTTCCACGTACTAACTATCTTGCCTTTCACATTTCAAAAAAGGTTAAAATGAATACGTGCTGACAGGACCAGATTTGTTGCTAGAACATGTGAATGAGGAGTGAAGTTTGTGTGTTTATGCAATTGTATATGGGAGTCTCACTATTTCCAAGAACGGACATTATTTAACAAATTTGTCTATCATCATCATATCATAACTTGTATGCTTTATGATATGGTTATACATCTGTTTCAAGCTAGTCTGAAGAAAGTAGTGCACACTTTACAATGACGTACTTGATACACTCACTCACTTAATGACTTGTATAGCGTCTCCAAACTTGGAATAAATACTTACCATTAGTAAAAGATGAAAGAATAGAATTAAGAGAAGAAACTATAATTACGCTTTCAGGAATTTTCCCCAGTTTCAGCATATTAGTTTGAATATACAATTTTATTTCGATTTTCCATTCAACCTGGTTGAAAACTCCAATGGTTAATGATGCCAGCTCTTGTTACATCATGCCAAGCAAGAACACACGACAAGGTTCATCATTTTCATAAAAATTGCTGAGGGATAACAAGCGAATAATGCGATATACCAGGTTGTAGCACACGGTCCAAATCCCAAGGAATGAATTTTAATTTCGAACTAACTAGCTGGGCAAAGGCTTTGACCAGACTTCTTGCTGTGTCTACGTTGAACAATTCTAATTGTGATCAGCATGGGGCGACTTTATGGGTTTTGGTTGTATCAAATTAACAAAAACCCTTTATTTTTCTGAATGTGTGTACGTAATATGAATATGTAAGCGAGATTTACAAGAAACAATATATCGCATCCAGCAGCATTCCTCATCCTTTCGTAAAATGTCTCTTCTAAACGCAAACTTTCCGACCATTTTTCTTGTAAACTCCGGAATGTGGAACTAATATTCATGCTGATTTACTGGTGCCTCCAAAAATAAAGGATTAAATGATGTCTGCAGATTACATAATTTGCTAATTTTGGACTACTCAGAATTATGAAATAGGTTACGTAACTCAAAATCCGACTACTCTTTTGCATTCCAGTAAATGGATGACATCAAGAAGGAAGAATAATTTGCAAACTTTTGTTGTTAGCTATCTGTTTTTCTGGAATGAGGAGGCTCATTTGATTTAGTTCAAAGCTATGAACTTCAAAACTACACAAGGCAAACGTAAAGCAGATGAAAATTCTCAGAGCTAAATGCTTTCCTGCTAATTCGACATGCATCAATTCATTCAACGGAATTCTGGTTGAAACGGGGAAAAGCTTAGATATTATCATTTTACAAGTGTGTTGAAAACTTTTAATATTGTAGAGTTTGAATTTTAGAAAGTTGAAGTTTGGAACAATCTAAAGCATTTCGTTGTCTCTACTTACCTATGTACCGTACTCGTACTCTGATGTACAAACATACAATAAATCAACCTCTAATTGCCCACATAATAAATCAAGTTTCATATGATTCTCCTCCTGTGTTCGCCAACGTAGGACACAATTCTACTGCTGCGTGATGTCGGCTAAAAATCACATAATATAATATTCCTGTATTTCTGAAGATACTGTTGTGTAAACAAGCCACTAATAATTAGCATATATGGATTTAAGCAGAACAATGGTAATATTTTATGATATTTCTAAACAAAACAAGTAAATTTTGAGTTTGCTTAGTTGGACGTTTATGATGATGCCCACTCATTCACAGTGTTTGCAATGAGTCAGTTATTGTACAAGAATGAGTAGGTATTTCGTATACATTTCAGTTAAACTGATATGCTTTACATGTAATAACATTTGAAGCTATAAATATTTCAGCATAAGTACTTATGTACTGTTAGTTTTCCTTTTTATTTAACTTGAATTCTTTGTAAAAATCATGCATTCATCACAGTTGGAGTTCCAGGGAAATTTTAAGTTGTAAATAATACACTATTTAGTGTGATATGGTACTACATCTTCATGCATAGTTGAACCCATTGACAGATAAGAAAAGTCAATAAATACTTTCTCATTATCCCTTAAGCCCTTCTTTTATGGAAGTAGTGAGTATGGAAAGTCAAGTCCCTTACAGAAAGAAAATCTCTTAATGATTATGTACCTATAGAATGATAATCGAATACTAGAGATGGATAATATGGATATCTATTTGAAATTTGAGTGCAACGAGTTTTTATTAACATTCCCCCACATCTCCATCTCAAAGTTTATTTTATGACGCACTTAACTTAGATCTTTTTTCAAGTCAAGTAGAAGAGAATGTTTCTGCCACGTGGGCCTTTGGAAAAAGTTTTATTGCCCCAATAAGCAAAAATGACAGAGTCTTGTAGTTAATAATCATCGGCACGACGGCAGCTGAAGCGGTGTTGTACTCCCTTGAAAACTGAAAGGCAACGGACGACCGACCGTCCGTCCGACAACCCACCACCGCCAAAACGAACGTAAAAGTCGTGAAGAGTTGTTTGTGGTTGCAGTTGTTAAAGAGGATAATGATGATGTCAGCAGCGTTTATTTCTCTAATTCTACCTGGCTGGTCTGGTTAAACTGGCCAAAGAATCTCGTTGAAGGGTTGATCCATCAAGCACGCCAAAGTAATTTGTTCGTACTTTAACTATTGTCTGCTTTTTAGTACATATATCTAAAACCGGGATGTAAGACTACAATTTTAACTTTAAAAATGTGTGAAAGTGGAATACCGGTTATGACCATGTGTGAAGTGTGCACTTCAGTGTGTAGATGTAAGGTATTTATTTATTTTCACAAGCTTTGTACTTTTCCATTTCAGTTTTTTGGCGATATTGTGTAAGAAGATGATAATGGCTGAATGGTTGACGTTTGTTGTCTCTCTATCCCAATGTGTGGGCGGAATAACGTAAAACAGCTCTCTAATCGAGCTATTGTACTTCTCCGTGCCCAACTATTCATTAGCTCATAATGACTGGTAATTAAATTACTTCGTATACTGATGAGGATAAGGATGAGGATATTGTATTTAGAGGATAAGCCCACATGGTGGCTTGGAAAAGAAGTCAAGTTTGCATTGTAAAATGAATTTTGTAGTTGAGTTTGCTTCTATGCTTTTTTGTACATTTTTACAAGCAACCTTAATTTGATGCAGACGGATCTTCCAGCTACAAAAAGAAAGTTTGTTGGCTAACTTGACAAAATCAAGCAAATACTTGGAACGCGTCCTTGCTGATGAGTCCCTTGTTTTAGCTGTACAAAGGAGTAAACACCAAAGGATTCCAACGAATGATTTTTTGCTCTTCTCAGTTTGTAAACCATTATTTAGGCTAGATGTTCTCTATAATTCCAAATCATAAATGAGACTGAGCTTTGATCTTGTGTTTTAAAGCAAAAACAAATAATTATTTCATCCTTTACATCTTTCCACTCTCAGTTGGTGCGTTTTTTCTGTTCATGCTCACGTCTCAACTTCAAAAAACGCTTTCTGAAAATCAAGGGTTCTTTCGTTACACACAAGGGCAAGCAATTTTCCTGACATTTTGTCCCGACTGTTCGACATTTTCTTTGAATGTAGGTTTGTCTGTAGAAAAAGCGTGTAATTGTGGCAGAGACAGAAGAAAAAATCAAGAAAACAAAAACAATGGCCTTTTAACTCGAGTATAAAACGCCCAGATATTAATCATTCCAAAGCCACACACATATCCAAAAACAAAGCGCATTCACACAAGATCAGATACAAAGTCAAGAGAGAGTACACCAAGCGTGTTGGTGATGTCGATGTGGTATTACTGAGAGAAAGGCAGAGCTGAAAAGCAGCAAAAAACTGTCCTGTACACAAGAGTTTGCATGGCGCCGCTTTTGTTAGCCTGCATTGTTGAACTTCTAGTAAAGCTCAAGATTTTGTTCAATGCTTTAACCAACTCTCAAATGGAGCATCAAAAAATTATAAGGTGCAAGAAAGCAGACCAACTTCAAAGCTTTATGGTTACTGAATTTTAGCAGCAAGCCAAAAACTCTTGAGACTGTTCGAGTCGTCTGTCTGTCCGTCTCTAAAACTCATTCGCAAAAAGAAGGTCTTTTATTTTCAAGGACCCATCTTTCTTGCTATAAGAAAAAGTATTCTGCAAACCTAGTTCTGAACCGACTGAACCCTTCTTCGGAAGTTGAATCGAGGGATCAACATTGAAAACACTAAGAAAACGTATGACAAATAGTCAACATAACTCAATTAACAAGTTCAAGTTCACAGTACTATGCATTCTTGGCTATGTATCTTGAATTGGTTTGCTGAGAAAGTTGGGCCAAACGTTTGTAGGTTAAAAGTGAGTTATAAATACTGTGAATGTCAATAATTTAAAATGAGGTTTATGCAAATCTTAAAGGCACGTTTTTTTTTGCTAACGACATGTTTTTGTTGGGTATGTTTTAAAATCAACGTATAATTTTGCATTGAATGCATCTACGTACATAGCTTGTATGCAACACTGGTATTTCGGTAATAGAACACGCAATGATAGATGAAAGAAAGTTTGCACAACAGTATAAATTAGTTTTCATATTCATCTGTCTCTGATGACATGCCTGTTTGAGGAAAGTTTTTGAACATGCAAAATATAAATGAAAACAAAGGTAATTTTGTTTTACCTCCGTGCTTCTAAATTCAAAAGAATTTAAAAGACCCCTCCCTTATTTTCGTACCGTTCTAATTTTAAAATTACCAGAATTAGGAAAGACGTTAGACAAAAGTCATTATTGCGCTGGGTTTGGTGATGATAAACCCTGTGTTGAGTTCATTTGGACGATGGACCACCGAGCACAAGAAACACAAAGTTGCATCACGGAGCCACCAACGTAGACATGAAAACGTGTAGCTGTGTAGATAAAGATTTAAATACAATGAAGGAGTAGAAAACTGCAGGTGACGAAAGTAAATATTTGTTAAAAGAGAATTGAGAGTACTTATCTTTATTCATATTCATGTAGCAGGTGGTTATGGTGGTGGTGACAGTGACAGATAAGAATGATTACTCTTATGCAAACAAATGACAGCACAAAATATTTGTACTAAAGAATGTGACAGTCATTGACCAGCGTTTGAACGATGAGAGGGCAGTAAAATTCTGTATTTATATCTACTTTCACGATGCCCCAGCTTCTCGTGTGGTTTGCGTTTGTTAATAGTGTTCCGCATCCTATTTAATTTAAGGTTTTTTGCGTTTACATGTGAATCAACGCACAATTTGCAGTAATAATTTTATTCCAAACATTTCTAAAAATTCGGATAAAAATGTGAATCAGCAACTTTATGACTTAATTTATATTTAATTAGAGTAGTCGGTCATGGTGTAAACTTATGCCTTACCAAGTAATATCGTTAGAGGACAAAGCAAAGGACAGAATATTATATACCTACAGGAATTTTTTTCTTCTAATGCATTTTACAGCATTTCGACTGTGACGTAGTCGGGTACAGACATGGTTCGTCAGCTTACATTCTCTAATCCAACAACCTCATCATCATTGATCTTTAAAAACGAAACATTCAAGTACAATTGCATATTTTTGTAAGCATTCGGCAAAACAGGCACTACGCCCTTTACACAATAATGATGACCCGACCCTTGCCTCAAGCGCACTAATAGACTAATTGGCTCACACATGTTGCTGCAACAGACAGAGAATGATATTGCTCATCGCTCACAAGAAAATCGGACAAGTTGTGCATGGCCTTTGATCTAAGGTTTACATTTTTACTGCAATCACAAGGACAGGTAGAATGTAAACCATTGTTAGTGTAATATGGAGTCAAGATGACGATTTTATCCAATCAAGCAAACCAGTGTTCATTTAAAAGTATTTTCTATGACATGTTTGTATTTGAATTAGGTGACCAGAGACAAAATATAATGTGAGATTCGAATAATCGTATAATGTCTGAATCAGTTTAATTCAAGCACAAAACACATTTACGAAAAACGATTTGGCAATAAAGTAATATACCGAAATGGAAAACATTCCCATTGAGCAACAGAAGAAATATCTTGTACATTATAAAATTTCTTTACTCGAGATACAAATATCGATTCTTGTATGACCTTGTACACTTAAATCTGGGCTTATAGTTGCATGTTTTTCGCCACGAGGAAGTTTTTGTTTTAAAAATACTGTTCACATGGCTCGTTCAGATTATTGTATGCTAAAGTGTCGTATTGTGTTGTTTCATTCCTTACCAAAACCATATTTCAAATTTCTGTTAAAAGAATATACACCCAAAGGTTTATACTGTCTCTGTCTGTACCATAAGCCATAAATACCACAATATTTCTTCCGGCTCTCAGTACCTGTTCGTCGAAATGTGGCAACTAATATATCACAGCATTTTCAAACTTTATAGGCAGCCAAAAGTTCAATTTACAACTTCGTATGCAAAAGATACACAAATAATTTACAGCTCTACTTTTGGGAACGAAATTTAGTAAGCTGGCTATTGTTAGTAGCAGACGAAGCAGGGTAAATCCATGCACTTATTGCTTATAACTCGTTGTGTTTTTTCTAGGTGTGACGATTTAACGAACAGACAGAATAATGTGCTTTCTCCACTAACCGCAATATTTTTTGTGGCACTCTTTTTATTGAATAAGCCAGTATTTATGTACTTTTTACCCACGTTTGAAAGGTTTAACCATTTCAGAGAAATATGGGCAATGAAACAGTCAGATCCCATCATCATAAGATTATTTCCCTTTGTCTTTTTGAAATTTCTTGTTTCTCCCTTCTCTCTCTACCACACATTTACACTTGGGTGAATCATGGCTAGACACATGTCAAGAGAAGCCAAGCCCTGAACAAAGGTACGCTCATAGAAAAGGTAGGGGAGACATGAGCAGTGCGGTGAGGTCCAACTGACTGGGTGAGTTGGCACTATTCTCCTTTGTGATGGAATGTACAGGTAGAATGGTATAGGGAATTCAGGTATAGGATTATTGTTGTTGTTGTGAAGCTAGGAGGAAGATAGCAAGTTGGTAAATTAGCTGCGGTTAATAATCATCAGTTAATTGATTACGTGTTTAATTGTTGTGCCATATTGTTATGAGACGAGTAATTACCTACATGATAACTCTGTGCATAAACTATACTATACTACAGACAAGTAATAAATGAACTATTTATTGTGTTATCCCTGAACTGACCTTTGTGTGATATACTGTGCATTGATTTGGGGTGTGAATGATTGACAATCGATTGGGAGATTAAGTAGCCTTGCAAGTCAGTGCATATCGTTTCCAACAGTGATACGAGCTTGTCCGTTGAACGGGTTAAATGAGTTTTGGTGTGGGAACAGAGTGAACCGGAAGGAAGTCTATCTACCGTTACCAAGGGCTCTGGAGTAACCACAGGAAAAGTAATGATGCTCATTATGTTGGGACTATGATAAATAACATGTGTGCAGTTTATTAGGTCACCATTCAAAGCATAAAGGGATCATTGCCATAGAGCCACCTTTTCCCTTCCGCATCCGAACCGAATATAGGTACCTACTACAATCTGAGCTGGAAAGGTTATCCAAGTAGTAGTGACCCTAGTAACCCCACATTACACAACTGTGACATGGCGAACCTCCATTTAAACCTTTGTTAAAGGTCACAAGAACCGTGACGTGTCACTGAAGGAATCATTGCATATTATAGTTGTGGCACTTGTAAGTTTTAGTGTGAAAGTGAAGGCTAGCGAGTTCTGTTAGAGCAGCCACCTCCACTTTACACAATTAGTACATTCTGGTGCCATCACATCACAACACAAGGGAGCATAAAAATAAAGGGCTTACTGTTTTCGTGAGAACAGTTACCCGGGTAGTGCATATCATCATAATATTGTGCATATCGGTGTTTTATGAGCTTACAAGCCTCGTGTGGGCAGTTACTCATACAACACTGAAAATTATCGGGTTTTCTAGTCTCGTGTAGGCAGATACCCGATAGTGCACAAGGAAAGGGGCTTGCTAGTCTCGTGTAGGCAGCTACCCCTGGGTGCAAAAAGTGAAGGGCCTGATGACCTCGTGAGGTCAACTACCCAAAGCTGAACATACACACTAACTAATTAAAGGCACAGAGGCTCATATAATAGTATTTTGCACAAAGTAGTCAAAAGTTGATGTAGTATTAAATGCCTAGGATGATGTTAGCATTACTCTTAGACGATTACGATAAAATAAGTCTAGCATGAGGGTTGATGGGTCATGTTATGGCCGCGCCCTTTAACTAGCTAATTACTACATTAACTAAATTTGTAAAGGGGTTTAAGGCAGAAAAGCATTAGTAGTAGCGACATAGCATATAAAAGTGCATTAATTGGCTAAAATCATAGAATTTGCTGAAAAATAGAATGACTTTTATTATGATAACGATGAATTAATGAAATGCTGTGCAGTGCTAAGTGCTGATGTAATTAACTGTTTAACCCTAACCCAATTGACTATCTACTCTATTGAATGCAACAACCAATCACAAAAGTAAGCAAATTTGATGACAATTGAACCTGTGTAGAAAATTAATAACAATTTAGTGGAAAAGTGTTATTGTTGGGAAGTGGAATAACTACCTATTGATTGTTGGTGATCGACTACCTAAGGGTATGAAGACTGTGGTTACGTATGCGTAAGTGTTTGAGATGAGTGAAGAATAATTAACTGCTGGAATCAATGAGTAAGCGGGAACTCAAAGACTTGAATGTTGGAAACATCAGAGAGAGTCGTTTGAGAACCAACAGCACTAAAAGTAACCCGGATAAAAATCCAAGGGATAAACTCAACAGCAGCGGAAGTACAGAAACAACTGAAAAAGTAGAAGAGCAACTTAATAATAGTAATAACACCGACAGCACCCGCGCACCTACAGTCACGGAGTCAGACACCGACACAAGGTCAGACAAAGATTTGTTTGAAGACTGCGAAGAAGAGTTCGAGTCACCAGAACAGAGATCGAGTAAACAACAGAATACATCGTCAGATTCAGAGGTAGAAAACGAATTCAGACGACTACAACATTTGTTCTGGACCCCATCCCCAACAAGAAATACTACAACAATGTCGTTTACACAGCAGCAACTAGACGAGATTGATAAAATGATAGAAGCAAAATACGAAAATGAGCTTCTAAGGTTGGAAAATGAAAATTTGAAGTTAAAAAACGAGTTAGCGACGAAGACAGCAGTCGACCCAAAGACTTTATTGGATGGTCTGAAAAACATCAGAATTTCAGCTGTGACCAGTAACATCCCAAAACCAATCTACAATCCAAAGAAAATAACGGCCGAGGCATTTTTCGACGAATGTGAGAAGTACTTTGCAAGTTTGGGACATGCAGACAAAAAGGATTACATGTCCTTAATCAAGCAATTACTAAATCCAACTCAGAAAGGATGGTACGAGAATCAAGGCCATTCTGCTAAGGATTGGGACGATTTCAAAAAGAAATTTCAGGCAAGATTTGATGGCGAGATTGAACAGGCTATCCGTTTCGAAGAACTAGCCTCAAGAAAACAAGGGCCAAATGAACCCACCGAGACTTTTATCTATGATATGATGCGGTTGTCAAAATATTGTTTTAAGAAACCTGAAGAAGAACACGTGGAATATATTCAAAGAGCTCTACACCACAGTTTGCGTGGAATCCTAGGGGCTGCTAAGTTCAAGACGATTCCCGATCTGATTACCGCTTGCCAGAATGCGTCTGGAATACTTCAAGCAGGGGATCAGGAAGTTCCTCCGATGACGGAACACCAAACACCAAAGAGAAACCTGGGAGGATCGAGAGGACGAGGCAACCGTGGCGATAGAGGATTCAACCGTGGTCATGGTAACTCTTACAGTGATTCCAATCAAGATGGGAACTCCTCAGAAGAATCACAGTCCAACTTCAGAGGTAGAGGCAACAACCGTGGACAAAATCGTCGAGGTCGTGGTTCCGGATACAGAAATCGAGGCGGACACAATAGTTACGACTCAAGCGATCAACAGCAGCCAGGGTCGTCCACAAATCCACCTAGCAATCCAATTATTTGCCGAAAATGTGGAGGTCAGAACCACAAAGCCTTTGAATGCAATAGTAAGGTCGGAAGAGCAATGTGCTATTGGGATGGAAATGCATGGGTCATGGAGTCAACCAACCGTGAAGAAGACTCAACAGATTTAAACTCCGATTGGAGAGACTGACACCGCAATCAGTGCTCTCCCCATCTAGTTACTGCGGAACCAAACAACGACAGCACGTTAAACTAAATACGCCTTACATCCATGTCAGGGAGAAGACGTATTTTATCATCATCAAATTTGACTTACCAATCGAGACCGCAATGTTTGACTATATTATATCAGAAAAGAAGAAAGGATTTTATGATTGCCAAGGGACCAAAGAGATTCAGATGAACAAAGAAGACGAAAGACGAAAAAATAGAAGAAAACTATCATCAAACTTTCCAACTGTAGGCGCCACAGCAGGAAAGATAAGTGCATGCAAAATTGCAAGAGAAATTGAGATTCTAATAATACTTACGGTTAGACTCCCGATTGGGAACTTACACAAAGATGGCTTGCTAGAGGTAATTGACTACTCCAAAAGAAGGACGGACGCGTCAAGAGTTGGCGTAGACGATTGCGTGTGCAATGTCATCGACGCTTTCGACGGACCAATTGTGTTTGCAAGGACGTTACTTGAAAAATCGGAGAGACTGATCGACGAACAGGTCAAAGACGAAGAATATAAAGCAATCATCGACACAATAAAGTTACCGGAGAAGCAGACGGAGATGGAAGAGAAAGGCTATAAAATGAAGAAGATTTTATATGACAGCAGGATCGATCCAGAAGAAGAAGATATCATAGGAGTTATAAACACCATGGGGAAAGGTGAACATGACTCAGAGAAGCCCGTGGACGCAGCAGAGCTGGCTGAGGGTTTTTGCCTTAACTCAATCCGTCGTGCGAAACATAAAATCGGACGAAAATCCGGAAACAAGAGAAAAGTTAAGAAGAAGGAAGCGGTCAAACACGTAAAGGCTAAATCGGTCATGAAAAAGCCAGAGAAGAAACAAGTGGAGTTATATTTACCAGTGATACCGCAATCACTGAGTAAAGCAACTAACACCACCTTCAAGAAAATCAAAGATCGAACTTATTGGGATCGAAGATTAGAAGACTTTATTGGTCCTCATCGTCTTCGAGAACAGAAAGACGAAGTCACATTTGACATCTTAACCATCCCAGATAACAAGTCGATCGGAGTAAAACATGTCTCGGAGATCAAGAAGTTGATTCCGCGTTCAGAAATGATGGCTGAAGATTTAAAATCACCTGAATGCCAAAGTCCCGTAGAAAAGAACAGTCGCAGAGTGAAGCGTCGTGTTAACTACAGGAGACTTGCAAACTACAACTATTTGAGCAAGAAAGAAGATTAAATTTCCCCCTACGTATTTGTAAATAGTAGCGCTAAGGATAGCAGAATATCCTAATTAATTAGATAATTAAGTGTACACATCGAAAAATATAAAGTTAAAGAGTGCATAGTTAATTTTGGATGTTAAGCTCTGACAGAGGGCTTATGCCATTAAATAAAATCAAACATGCACCAGTCATAGTTATGGCATAGGCCAAACAGGGTAATGCGCATAATATGGCTTTCTAGTCCTGACACAGGGCAGATACCATGGTAAAGCATGAACAAAATTCCGGAAAATATATAAATACGGATTGCAAGTCATGTTATGGCGGCACCGTAGTTATGGATTTCTGGTCTCGCGGGGCCAAACCATATAGAATATCATACTAGTCATTGTCCCGTTATCTCTGATAGCATTTCAAGCCCTGTTAGGGCGGAAGCTTTCATGAAATATGTTTACGTAGTACAAGTCTCGTGAAGGCGGTAACGTAACATATCATTTTATTATTGATGGCGGACGACAAGACTGAAGTCACGTGGAGAGACAAGTTAAGATACTGTAGACAGAAGTGCGGGAGCTCCAGAATAAGACCTTTCGAGCGGACGTGTAGTGGGATTCTGAAGGATGGTAGCACCGGAGTGGTGTGCCAGTATCCAGAGTTTCGTGAAGATGCGATTCGCAGAAACCAACACCCTCATTACGTTAGAGAGCACCCTTACAAAGCCAAAAACACGAGAATTAGAAGATTCCTATTGACGCTGATGGTGGATATCTCGAGAAATATCAACCAAGCGGGATACCTATTTAATCGATACAATAACATTGTGGGGACGGCTTGAAAAGCTGGAAACTCCCCCAATCACACCAGTAGAGAAGACTAATACTGTTACGACTGAGAAGGATGATGATGACGAAGATTGGTCCTTGGAGATCACAATTGAGAACCCTGACTTACTGGAGAGTGTCAGTGATGGAGAGGAAACCAATGCACCAACCAGTACACGGAAGGATGACTTTTCTAAGGATATTATGGTGGTGACTCCAATAGAGATTTATAACGATTTTGTAGAAAATGAATATAGGATAGTTTGTAATAACTTGTTAGTTACTGTTAGTGCGGAAAGTAGAAATGTAAGTATAGAGTCCAGTGTAGAAAGCCAAGAGGAGATTGAGTTAGTACTACATGCTGAAAAGGATTTAGACTTAGAGTCGGTTGACAAGAGCATGAAAGTGTATTGTACGAAATGTTGGCTAAAGGGACACAAATTTAAAGAGTGTACAGTAGATAAGGCTAAAGAGCGTGAGGAGATTTGGCAAAGGCACAAAGAAGTTAAAGAGAAATTCCCAGAGTACTTTCAGTGCAGGAGAAGATCTAAGAATAAAAAGGTCAGCTCAGAGTAAATTTAGCGAACGTGAGTTAAAGCGTCAGTGGAAGGACCCCAATCAGGAAGCGGAGGTGTCCCAACCCGGGGCGTTTTCGGGTGGCAATGTCAAGAGAAGCCAAGCCCTGAACAAAGGTACGCTCATAGAAAAGGTAGGGGAGACATGAGCAGTGCGGTGAGGTCCAACTGACTGGGTGAGTTGGCACTATTCTCCTTTGTGATGGAATGTACAGGTAGAATGGTATAGGGAATTCAGGTATAGGATTATTGTTGTTGTTGTGAAGCTAGGAGGAAGATAGCAAGTTGGTAAATTAGCTGCGGTTAATAATCATCAGTTAATTGATTACGTGTTTAATTGTTGTGCCATATTGTTATGAGACGAGTAATTACCTACATGATAACTCTGTGCATAAACTATACTATGCAGACAAGTAATAAATGAACTATTTATTGTGTTATCCCTGAACTGACCTTTGTGTGATATACTGTGCATTGATTTGGGGTGTGAATGATTGACAATCGATTGGGAGATTAAGTAGCCTTGCAAGTCAGTGCATATCGTTTCCAACAGTGATACGAGCTTGTCCGTTGAACGGGTTAAATGAGTTTTGGTGTGGGAACAGAGTGAACCGGAAGGAAGTCTATCTACCGTTACCAAGGGCTCTGGAGTAACCACAGGAAAAGTAATGATGCTCATTATGTTGGGACTATGATAAATAACATGTGTGCAGTTTATTAGGTCACCATTCAAAGCATAAAGGGATCATTGCCATAGAGCCACCTTTTCCCTTCCGCATCCGAACCGAATATAGGTACCTACTACAATCTGAGCTGGAAAGGTTATCCAAGTAGTAGTGACCCTAGTAACCCCACATTACAGAACTGTGACACACAACCGTTCTGTTTTAAACAAGGTAGATTTATGAAGATTGGCATTTTCATCTTGTAAGTATGCAAATTTAATAAGATCTGTTGACTGTTGTGTACGCTTCATTTTGGATGAAATGCATAAAAATTTGTACACGCCAACTCAAAAGTATTGTTGGCAACATTTATGTTATACTTTTTCTCTATATATTACGATGAAACGAGATTGATTTAATATAGTTGAAAAAATCCTTTATGGAAGACTGCGGAGAACCGGAGATTGCGTGCTGTTTAATGGCATTTTTGAAAGAAAAACTGACTCAATCGTCTGAAAGAATTTCTTTATTGGCTAAAAAGAAGTCACAATGGCAGAGTTGCATTTGGGTTTGAAACAGGCAAGGAAAAATATCTAGCTATACAAAATATAAGCAGTTATTGAACCTGTTGAGGAAAACCGGTAGCTTAATGGTAATAACCTATACAGGATGCTGATGACATGACGCCAGCAATAAATAGAAACCTCTCGCTTTTGCCTTTCAATACATGATCTTTTCAAAGGAAACAGTTGATCAGGCGGGAGGCAAGCTAGCAACCATCGTCACGCCACCCCCATAAAACTGCCCGAAAGAACGGCAAACGTTCGAAGAAACAATGAAAATGCTAATACGCTCAGCATCCCATTTTCACCGCCACGCTTTCTTCTCCTCCGTCCTTTTTTATTTAGCCATTCACCATTATTCGTACAAATAATGATGATTCTACGTGAGAGATATTCAATTGGGTTCAATTGTTTTGCTACCGTTTCCAATTGTCGGTAAACCCGTAGTTAGGTAGTTGTAAAAGAACAGTGCGTGGACCTGTTTTGAATCATGCCACAACCGTATTCCAGTAGCATTTAAAAATCCCAGTCAAATACATAATCTGTGATGTGGCAACTTCAAAAAATAAAAAGAATATAGGTCGGCGCTAAGCAAATCAATAAGAAAAAAGAAAATACATGTTGAAAGCATTAGCGTTGTATCGGTCTCGTGGAAGGAAAATCGCGATGAGGCAAAGCAGCGGAACAAAAGCCGTTATGGCATGATATACTACTTTTGTGAGCCCTTATATGGGGATATTATTGTTGTAAATTTTAAAGATCTGTGGCACTACTGATCACGCTTTACTGCAAATGAGCCTCCGTCGAGTTGAAGTGGTACTTGTTAGTTTAATGGAAATTTACTTTATATATATACATGTGTACATATATTATGCTGGTGTAAGTAAAAATTGAAATCAAAGAAAAAAAGCAAAGCAATCATGGAAGGAGGGTTCACTTGTTTCATTACTCAAAATGAGATATTCCAATTGCTATCCTTTTAACCCTTTGTCAGCCAAAAGACTTGATTGACATTGTTCAATGTGCACTCACCCAAAAGAACAGAAAAAAATGAGAAGCTAGTAGCTGAAGAAGATGAAGATCAAACATGAGATGAGGATAATGTTGATGTAACGACTTAACCGACCAAAATAGAATATTGATTTTCCATTCCGTCAGAAGCCAAAGTTGTTGTTGATGATGAAAACGATGAGTACTTGAGCTAGTTGAACTATTGTTCTCTGATGGATACATAAAATGTGGTGATAAAATTTGTAGGCGGAGGTTTTGGAGCACTGAGCCAATATCTTATTGATGTTTTTCTCTTTGTGTGTAGTGTAGTAGTTGTCGTGTCATTTCTTGTAAAATGTTGAGACACACACAAAGGTTCATTATTTTAGAGACGGCGATCACAGCTCGACATTGTGTTTTTTATTATTTGTTTGTAATCAGAAGATTCCCTTTCTGATGTACATTTTAATGCTGCTATTAAACAAAACAGTGACGGCCTATCATCATCAGTAGTGAGTAGCGTCAGCGATGACATGATGGGGATTGGTACACTTCTGTTAAAATGCAAATATTCAAGGGGAATTATTTATTCTATTATTTTCTTTCTGTCTGATACAATTCTATTCTCAATCAGATAAGAGAAAATTGTGTTGAGTTTAGAACAGGCAAGTAACACAGTAGCATTGTACGAATCAAGCCTGTCGTATTTTTTGCATCAGTATATTATCAATTGAAGTGGATGTACTCAACCAGTGACCGGATTAGGATCAGTTTGCTTTATATAATTGGCAAAATTTACTAACAAGGTAGTGGTAAACATGTTACGTATTCAGTATTGCCAAATAAGCAACATGGTTGTTCTGCTTCTTGCTTTCCCTTTTTTAACCTGCATTGCCTTGTCTTTTGTAATGCTTATTCGAGATTGAGTTGCTTTCCTGTTTTAAATAAATATGGTACTACTGACTACTCATCTTGCACAAATTGTATTCAAACTCTCACCGTAGTTGGTAGTTGATTTTGGAATAAAAACATGGAGAGAACCACCCGGGATAAGAGTGAAACAATCTAGTTCTGTAGTGCATATTAGGAATACTATATATGCAATTAATCGTTTTGATTGCTTTACTACTTGTATAATGGATACTACGCCTTATAACTCTTAAAACTGAAATAATCAGTCAAATCAGTGTACTTCCTTTTTTGTTAAAAGAATGGGAGAATAATAATAAGCACACAAAATTCAGGAGCTATGTCATAATTTGAAAAGAAAATGGAAGTAACAGAATGCATAATCAGGCAAATTAAACTATTGTCTCATACAAGTATATTTATATCCTCTGAAACATTGTTTCAGCAATTTTAAAAGAATGAAGATATAAATGATTTAACTATAAACTTTATTACACTTTTTATAAGAGCAAACTTTTTAAAAATCTGATGGTGATCTTGCGTAACTATAATTTTGGCTAGCTTGAGTTTTTACATTTGTTTATAAAGCGTGATGTCCTCAGGAAAGATAAATGTAAGTAATTTAAACTTTTCGAAATATCTACCCGATTTTATTTTCGATAAATGTAATCGCTACATCTGGATACTTTAAGGCTTAAGTTTTCTTGTGGCAACTCAAAATTGTTGCTCAAAGGAATTAGATGTTTGCTGTTTGATACGTTTTAGTCAGTAGCATTTCCGTTGCTCTGATAAGATCCACTTGTACACATGTATATGCAAACCAGCAAACCCAATAACCCGCATTTTTAAATGAAATAACTTAACCAAATGTTTGACCTTGGATTCTTCTTGATAGTTGAAATATTTAATGAAAGTTGGTTAGTCTTTGAAAACTTTATTGACATGTTATACATTCTCAAATATTGATGGATATGCGTATTTCAATGGGAAGAAGAAAAACGGATAAAGTAAGGTATTATTAAATAAATAAATGATGACGCAAGAGATTATGATCATGTAACCTGTTTTTGCTCTTCCTTTAACGTTTCAACCTAAAAATCAAATCGATTTCCTTTGAAAAGGTTTAGTGGCTTCTGGTCTTATGTCAAAACTTCCTTACTTTTTAAAGTATGTATATTCATCAAGTTCAAGTTCACAGCTTCTTTAATATAAAAAATCTAATTCCATTCAGAGATATGAAGAGACGAAGGGCTAAGAATAAACACTTATTGAAGAAAGTATTAGCATATTATAATCTATGAAATTCCATATAAAAACTTGGTAACTTCTTGCTCAAAGCTACTTACCACTCACATGAAAACTTTTACTCGTGCCCTCATCATTTTGTTGAAAGAACGTGGAGTTTCAAAAACTACAAGAAAAAGAGAAAAATGCAACATATCTGCATTATTTTCTTTTCAATCTTGCTGGATAGATTAATGATCCCTGCTCACACACACACTTGAGCCGTTTTTTCTCAATTTACGTTTTACATTTTCTGGCAGAAGACCAATCTCACTTTCATTTTCTCACGTTTCATAACATGTCAGAAACACTTATATTAAAATGCTTTATATTCATTTTATGTGTTTACAAAGACCAACAAAAGATACAATGTTAATACCCTCACACTATACAGCAATGCATAATAATAACACATAAAATTTGTGAAAGAAAAGCATCAGTCTACATTTTTAATGCAAAATGCAAATAACCCGTCACCTAAGATAAGCTTTTTTGTTTACTTATTGTTAGTTATGCTTTCTCAAGTACCACACACTGTACTGAAACACCACCCGGTTTGAAGATAGATGATAAAATGAATGGACATCTTTCTCCTCGTGGATGGTGTGAAATGAACCTAGCTGGCCTGATCAACCTCTCATGACTCAACGCATAATGAAAGATTCCTCTGAAACAGTCAAACAAGACCACGGGATAAGGTTTCATAACTTGGCTTGAACCTAACAAACGAGACTTTGTAGTAAAATATTACTACATACACACAAAATAAACTTCTATCATTCTTGCAAACTCACTTGCTCACTTTACTTACCTGAATCGAATTTTACATTATGATTATTATGATAGCTTGTTAATTTAGTGACTGTGAGAAAAGATGTAGAAAAGACCACATACATTTTATTTTCGTTTCAAGAAGAAAACGAGGGAACACCTGAAAGAAGAAACGCTATCAACTATTACCAGAGTGTCTGGTCTTCCTGGTCCATGCATAATGTATTTGTATTTCTGTGTTTCATTCTTCATAACTTTATACCTAGCAGCTTTCTCAGCTTGAAGGTTTGTCTAGTTAGGCATGAGTTGTAGATTTGTAATTTGTAATATATACACAGTGGATAAAGTTCATTTCAACCCATCATACATCAAAAAGACACACATAATTCTCTGTTTTTGCTTATTAAATTTGACACGTTGGCTTGAGAGGTACCTCTGGTGAACTATGGAGCTGGAAAACGTTAGCAAACCAATAACTCAAAACACACCAAACCTCTGTGGTAGTTTCTTGTTATTGTATTCATGAAATATGCCAGTTTAACTGAATTACAAAAGTAGCTTAAGGTGAGAAGTGCCAACCTTGTGTCTCAAAATTGTTGTAGCATAATATGTTTACAATTTATTCTGTAAAAACAAATTACTCATTAAATTCCATGTGATAAGTTAGCATTACTAGTGTGAAAAATATCAGAAAGGTGCATCGCCAAATAGACAAACAAGCTTAATCATGAAGTACATTACCCGTTTAATATAAATCGATAAACAGTTTTAGAACAAACCTGTATGATCTAATATCTAATTACAATTTCGGTTTTATTTCACATCATATTATTAGTCATAAAACCTTACCTGTGGACAATGCTTGCATTTGGTTCTTTGAATGCTAACGGAGAACTTGAAAAAGTTTTCACTTAAAACAAGACTTGTTGATAACAAATTGAGCATTATATTATACTATTCATGTCATTAGAATATATGCTGATACATGAAAAATTCACTTTTTGCGTTTCAGAGAAATGGGTTTTTAGCGAATCTGGCAATTTAATGATAGTTCATTCCAAAATTAAGAGCCATTTCGTTACAAGTCGTGACGATATGTTGGGTGGACATAGCTCTTCTGAGTATATCATTTAATTTTTCTATCTTAAAGTACTTATCATTTCTTATTAGAAAGATGACATGAAAAGGGTGAAGTTAAATAACAAGATAAAAAAGAGTACACGGCATGTGAAAAATATATGAGGGGATTTGTGATAGTGTGCACACTTCATCGTCTTGCTGCTTTGCTTTATCTCACTCATACAGCTGGAAACTGCTGGCGTAGTAGAAAGTGTGTAGAACAGGTACAAATCTCTTTGTTGCATTTGAAGGAAACAGCAAGTTTGCTCTGAAATCAACACCTCAGATTCGAAAAGAAGGCCAGCACAAAGACTGACAGGCAAATGCCAGGTTGAAAGATTTTCTGCTGCTTTAGGTCCTTCACTTATCATCAACACCACACGGCACACCACATGGGTATCCACTTCTTCTCACAGACACAGACCGTTTTTACCGCAGCAGCATCATCCTAATCATCACCGTCAACCATCCTTTTTTCCACCATAGCAATTTTAATTCAATCCATCAGATCGGAGACGACAAGCGAACAAACAAGATATTTCTACTCTGTAATATGTAGATGGCCAGCTAATATTATTATTTTTTCGGTAATGTGTAATGTAATATTATTGTAACAATGCACATTACACACACATCATGAGCATTGTTACAATCTTTGTAATTGAGCTTGTGAGCTTGCCTACGTGCGTGTCTTTGAGTAATATAGTAATTTTCATGGTGTGAAAATTACCAACCATGAACATGCCTTCTTTCATCCTGAAATCTCCGCTCAATCATGATTACTGTATTCAAATGGTAAAGTGCTCAGGAGTATGTGTAATGATAATAATTTCAAGAAATGTGTGTGTAGACTTGTCTGACGTGCTGCAAAGTACATGAATTCCTTAATACTTTATACTAACCAACATGTATGGAACATTGGAGTATTATTTTTGTTACAAGTTGGTGGTGGTTTGATATTTGTTAGCAGTGCTTATTACTCCTGTCTTCTTACTTGCCTGACTGCCCATTTCTTGCACTTCTTGTTATTTCTATGATTTGTAAATGATGAACAGTACATAATATTATAATTAGAGAAAAGTGTACCGATTCGTGTAAAAAGTTGTTTTTTCTTTCCCCTCTATCTGCCTTCGGTACATCAAATATACAAACTATTTTGTCGGCAGTAAAAAATCCACAGAATTTATATATGTCTAATGTGTAATGAGAAGGCGCACCTTATACTTTCACAACGTAGTTATTAGGTGCACAAGATATGACCACAAAGTATTTCAATGAGTAAAGTATGAGAATCTACTTAATTTTAACGTATGATTCTGTTTAGGATGACTTATAGTTTTGTCCTAAAAATAAAAATAGTGCACGATGCAACATGCAAAAAATCATAACATTAATCTTGTCGGTAAAACATAACTTGACTGGAAAGCACAAAAAACCAAAGTGAAAGGCATATAAACAATGGAGCAAGGTAAAAATATCTAACAGCATATTATGGATTGAACAAAGCATAAACAGCTTTTAGCTACAAGGGACACACTGTATGACTGAAGCATTTAGCACAATAATTGATTTTACGGATTCAACATACCAATCGATTGCGTCATATCAGTGGATAAAGAATGAATGTATTTGATATGGAAAACGAATCGGTGAGGGAACATGTAATTAAGTAGCCCTCGAGCATGCCAGTTCTAAAAGATGCAAGAAGACAGATGGTGACCAATTTATGCTGCTTGTCGATGTGCATGTCCACGTTGTATTTTATTGTCTACCAAGATGTCTGATGCTTCCCTGCAACTGTATAGTTTTTGTCTTTGTCGAGTAACATTATTGCTGATTTAGCAAGTGCAATAGATATACTAATTTGTACCATTCCTCAGACAAAAAAATACTAGACACGTACGTAACATATGAAAGGAGAAGATGTAATGCATTATTCTTTCTATGTATAGGGTATAGGTAACGCATCAATCTATTATACTTGTCTTGTACGGAATAATATCTATCATTAATTAATTCTGACAACCATCTGCTAATTAATTGATCACCGTTCGTCGAAGCTTTTATTGGCGTTACAAGCGTTAGTGTTTATTTCTTGCTGTTTGGACGATATAATGGGTCGAAAAGGTACTTTGACCACATATTACACAACACTGACCAAAAACGAAAGCCGAGCTATCGCAAAGACAGAGATTACCTACCTTTTTATGAAGGACGCAAATAAATACTTGAAAATAGTACACACATTTTTTAATATTGAAAACCCAACGCATCCTGATAGCGTGACGTTCATTAAGTACCTCCATTTCAAGTCAAAAGTGTATGAAACAACCGTGTAATTATCTTTTCTCATGGGAAAACGAAAGATGAATTTTCATTAACGCCAAGTTAGCCAAAACGAAAAAAGGTACAGGACCTCGAAGGGTTTGCTTGAGTGAGATTCAATACGAAGAATTAACAGAAATCATTCAGTCATGATATGACGAGTGAGATTAAAATTGAGCACAGGAAAAGAAAAGAATACTTCAACCACTTTTCTTGCATCATAGAAAATCTACCAAAAAATAAATAGCCAGTCCCGACTTTTTGCAATGAAACCCAAACACACACATAATATACAGCGTACTTATCCGCAAACTTGAAGGTCTAGATAAAAACTGACATGATAAAGCCGCTATTAATCATAAGGAAAGCAGCATTTTATTTGTAAGTTGACAGGCTAATGATCATTTTTGCAAAGTGCCCATTTTTTGCCAGAATGAAAAATTAATTTTGTAGCAAGACCCTTAATCATCATTTTGTAGAATGGGAAAACGGTCTGTGTGGGAACATAATTTCGGCTTTTTATACTCGATAGAGTTATTAGTTACTTGCCGCTACAATACAATTAGCAAATTCTTGACTGCTCATTTTCCCATCGTACCAAATTCCACGAAATTACTTCCAGAAATATTGCGTTACAGGAAACAAGGCTGATTGTGAATTAATGCTTGCTTTTAAGGGGCAATGAATAAATGGCTTGTTGAATCTCAAGAGAGTAGCAAAAAAGACACAAAGTTTAAGATTAATGTAAGCAAATTAAAATTCAAAGACTTCTTTTGTTTTCTGGAATATCTTCCCAAATGACCTTTCTCATTTGTTTTAAAGTAGACAACTAAAGTATGCTTGAGAAAAGTGAAAATGTGTACAACAGCGCTATATTGTATTATATACAGTGACAGGGGACCGAAATCACATTATTCATCAAATATCCAAACGTTTTCCTTAGAACAACACAAAGTACACACAGGTCATGTACTCGCGTGATGCATCATAAATAACCAGAGAATGAAGCGTCTTTTATCTTTTCTTGGTTATCCTTCCCAGTAGCCATTTTTTACAAATATTTTCTTCTCGAGCCGTCTTTTATGCGACACTTTTTGGTGACACTGCAGTATTTCTTGTTCTACATGATGAATGACATGATGGAAGCTTGGCGTGTGTGTAGTAGACTGCTTTCTTCTTGTATGGTTTAATGAACAACACACTCCACCACCACCAAAAGCACACTCCTTTTTATACTTCATCTTCCAGAATCGTTTTGTCTCCTCTCCAGAATTTATTTCGGTTTTATTTGGACATGGACGAACGTTGATGTGCTGACATTGTGGCACGTTTCAAAGAATTTACTTGCGCAGTTCGTTTAACCAGTATTGATCCCTGGATTGACTTTGCTCATGCGATGGTACAAACAACAAAACTTATTGGCTTGGGTCGACAGTCATTGAGATGATTTTTCCTTTTCGATAATTAATGAACATAAGAAGATAACATTGATTTATATTACTAACATAAGTAGTGTTTCCTTTTTGTACGAAGTAGCTTACTCATTTACATTTGTTCTTGGATGTCAGTCAACTAGTGAATTCGTCGCGCTTAATTATTCCATGTGTACATACTATCATTTTGTCTGGTCAGAAATATTTGGCAAGTGTCACCCACACTTTTAATAAATTCGCATTTTTTTGTTTTTCCAACCTATTTGATCTATTAGTGGTTTAACTTGATACAAGTTAGCTTCCTCACAATAGCTGACGGTCAGCTAATAAAATGCATTGTATGTAAAATGTTTCCTTACACAAGAATGATTAGCTTTCAATTTCTCTCTGAATTTGTACACTTGATTTACATAATTTATCCAATTTCACATTTGAAAATGTCACATGTTAGAGAAGGAGACAAAGAAGCCGACGCCAAATCTCCGTCTAATTTGTTTAAGTTATCATGAGAAACAAAGGGTTATCACGGGAGCAATAAATGCGTACCTACTCTGCAAACCATATATGCGAGATAGTATTTTTTCTGAATTGCAAAATTAGAATACATGATTTATGCGTTTTAAATATCCCATATTTTAATTTTGACATCAAATAGTATTGGTGGAGGTGACAAAATATGGTGCATTCAACGATACAGTACAATGCAAAATATCTGTTTCATTATGCAAAATAAAGAAAACATGCAAAAACACAAGACTTCCTAGATGTCGTCACTTTCATCGCATTTTCATTTTAAAATCTCATGTTGTTCGTGTGCCTAGAACAATTTATGTATGTGTTCAGCACATATGTGCTAAAATTAAAATGAGCAATCATCAAATCTTGGCTATAAGCCGCACCGGTGTCTTGTAGTTGTGGGATCATATTGTATTAATATTCGGATTCACATGAATGTATTGTAAATATAGTAAGTACATGTATCAAGCACAGTGTGCGTTACTACAATAACGCAACATCATGTTCTTCTAAAACCGCTTTGGGGATCAATGGGAAGGTGACTTCCAAAATTGGAAATGAAGTATTTTTTGCTCGTCACACACAGCTAAATGCATGCTTTACAAAATATTTGATATATAGATATTAGAAATACATGCAGCTGCGTGTATCTACTTTTTTATACGATGTCCAAAGACTCTATACACTATATACATTGTATGTAGTAATAAATGCTTTCATGCATCTTTCTTAATTTATTTTAAGACTAACCACAAAAGGAAAATGGAGTTGCTTGTTTAATATTTATGCAACATTGCAATCTCTCTAGTCCAGCAGTATTTTACACGGCTTTGTGTGACTTTGATGAAGAGTTGTGCGTCCGATTCAAGTCACTTTTTTCACTTCTCCTCCTCGGGCCGCATAATTGTGCAGACGGTGCAGTGCACTCTTGCGATCCATCTCGTCTCCGACGGCGAGGTTATTTGTGAGTATGTGTGCGACGAAAAATAGCAAAAGGGAACAAGAAATCTTTTGTACTTTGTCAATATCAATATTATTTTTGTATAATATTTTTCTTATGTACCACTTTACTACTTTTATTAAGTTAACAGAGAAGCCATAAACATATCAAAATGTAGAGACTGTATGAATACTCACGTAAGATGTAGATGTAAAAGTAAAAGCTGTACAAAAATAAAATATTTATCATGATTAAAATGAAGCTGTAAAATTGAGAGTGTAATGTAAGTTTGAAATTCTTTGTTGGGCGAAAGAGAGTTTATGAGTTTTTTGTCGGAACGCCATGAGTATATAAATTCCATATGAATTCAATATATCAAAATGTTGCATTGAGTACAAAGTCGAGTTCATTCATACAAAGTTGAGCACATTGTGATCATTGTTTTCACCGGCTTCATCGAGTTTTGAAAATCGCTTGTTCATTCCACTATTGATTTCATTCTAAGGATTAATGACATCTTTATAAATAACTCCTTTGGACAGGTAGATCGGTTGCACCAGTGGGAAGGAACGTTCAAGTGTGTTTCATCCACTCCACATACGCCTTTTAATTTACTCATCACGATCAAATTCCTCTGCTAATAAGAAAACAAAAGAAGATGACAATCTTCACATTAGAAAATCCTTTTTTGAAATAAACCAACACCTCTGCTCTGTTTTAATTTTTAAGCAAAGTGGGATGACACGGGTTAGTTAAGCTATGTTTAAAATGCGTAGTTTTCTTTTGACCAGAATCGCAGATAACAATCTGTCCTAGCCGTTGTCTCGCAAACGAAAAAAGATTTAATCGGAGAGAGAATGAATGCGATGGAATGGCATTTTTGGCTTCTGAACAGATAAAATGACCGCAACAGTCAGTGGACAAAGCCGCACTGATATAGTAATGATGCTGTGAAAATTGAGTGAGAAAAGGCATGCAATGTCATGAGCACTGTCGTGGTTGCGGTTGGTTGGTATTTACTTTAAGTATGCCTTTATCTATGAACAAAGCACTCTCATTGTTTTATTCATCAGAGTCGCGCGTTTAAGGTGTATACAGAAAAAGGGTTATTATTAAAAAGATTTTCTGGCGGATCTCATCATGTCTGTTGATGTTGTCAGTGAACTTTTTGTTTATTGTATTGTACCTCCGCCACCACCACTAGCACTTTTTAAATGCACTCCATTTGATACTCAACCTCTGAAGGAGTAGTGAGTGCGAGAATGAGCAGAGAGTTGAAAGAAAGAATGAATAACAAGTGGAGAAAAGAGGAGACTGACCGTAATCATTATTATCATTATTCCCAGCAGCGCTCCAGTCAAGGAGAGGACCAACAACACTCCACACACCACCATCACAAGGCGAAGGATGGTTCACAAATTCAAATAAAACACTGCTTTTTACACACTACT
The DNA here is from genome assembly GCA_029691765.1 of Entomobrya proxima. Lineage (NCBI taxonomy): Eukaryota > Metazoa > Arthropoda > Collembola > Entomobryomorpha > Entomobryidae > Entomobrya > Entomobrya proxima. The sequence continues at coordinate 30,812,594 of CM056171.1, read as the reverse complement.
TATCTCTCTTCTTGTTGCACGAAAGCTCGCCAACCAAACTAATCTACAAGCAGAGAACCAGCAAGCAGACAGACAGACGAAAAGGAAAAGTTCACGCCCAAATGGGATAAAAAATGTTATTTTTATTAGCATTTAGAGGTGCCCACCCTGCCGTGGAATTTCTGGAAGATAGCAAAAGAAAAATATGCTCTCCTTGTGTTTCCTGCTATCATTATTACCTGTTCCTTCCGTATACTTGGTTTATGTTTATGCAAGATGCATAATATATGCTATATAGGGAAAAGCAGCAGTTCATGCATAAACATTGCACACTAAAAGTCAGCAAAGATTGAATGCTTTATTTTTATATCTTTAAATATCAAAAGTGATACGACTGGGATTCTAAGATACATTTTCTTTGCCCTTGATATGCCCAACGTTGCATACTGAATTGGAATTTTCATCAAAACAGCTTCTACATCTTAGACAAAATTTAAGACAAGCGAAACAAGTATCTCTTTACATGCACTTAATAAAGCATTCGAGTAAAAAAGTAAACTGAATCTTTTGGTTTGTGTTTGCTAGTTTATTCATACACAAAAATAAGCCATATACAACTGGTAGAGTACATCCCTTGGTCCTTACACATTCCTATGTCGTCATAATCCAATAAAACGGCGAGAGGCACAGGAATAGGAATACGAGCGGTATCTTGAATCTAGTTTGTTTATCTTTGTATTATTTTCGTATTTTTCTTAGTTAAGCCTCCATTGATGCTCTTGTGAGATCAACACAGGACAATATAATAATCAACAAGAAGTTGTATAGACACGATAGAGGGCTTATTGCCACTTCGTTTTCTATTATTATTGAAATACCATCGTCATCATCCCCAGCAAGGAAACTCAAACATGCAAGTACGTGCCAGAAACAAGACTCGACTTCTTCTTGTATGTAATCTGCTGATCTATCACTGCTGACGGTTGCTGATAACCAGGGTCTTTGGTAGTGAGGACGAGGAGCTTTAGTAAATTTGAATGAATTCGTAAATGGCTCTACTAAAAGCATATATAGTAGCTTGTAAACGTTTTCCTACAAAGATTAAAAAGAATCCGAATAAGAAACCTAGGAATAGAGCATCTATATACTCACAGCAATCACCGTCATGCAAACATTCTAATTTTTTATCATAAACTATTTTGATAAAATACTTGGATAACGGCAGCATATATTTTTAAAGTTGCACAGAGTCACTTTCAATCCCAACAACAAGAAGAGTAAAAAGGGAGCAGAAAATTTACGTGTACACCACCAACCGGCAGTTTACCGGGAGCAGTATAAAGGAAGAAGCAGCAGTGGTGGTTCAGCTTTAACAAATATGGTAAGCAATCACCCGTCATAAACTAGCATCTTTCATTGAGGCTATCTTAAACTCTAATCTTGGAATCCGGAGATTTTTCAAATGACCAAAAATGTTTATAAGTGATTTTTTGCCTGAAAAGAAAACGGAGCTCTCGATACTTTTATATTAAAACACTCAGCAATTTTTTATTCTCACTTTGATCGTCAAAACCATAAAATACGAGTGCAACAAGAAGAAAGATGCATATATATATAATATGGAGCTTATACCAATATGACATAAAAACAAGGTACTGCTTTATAAAATTTTCATAATAATGTTATCTCGATCTATTCACCACTACCTTGTTCATTCCCATCATCCCTGTCTTTTTCTTACTCTCTCCCATATCATTACTTTGCTTTGTTGTTGTTATTGTGTAGCTTTTTTCAGCGTCCCCTCCCAAAAACATCTTTGAATTTTTCAAGATATATATTTCATCACAAATCAAATCGATACGGACCAGCCTTAAGGTAATGATCCTTTTTACCAAATCAATACACACACATGAGAAAAAGTGCAATATTATCAAACCGGCTGGCTCTAACAATGGTATTGATTGTTGAGCAGTGTAGGTATTACGGCTATTCATGATGATTTGCATAAATAACTTTTTTTTCACAACGACCAAATTTTTATGCCAGTTTAGAAGATATTGGAAGGAAGGAAAACGTTTTTCAAATAGATTTTAATAAACAACAAAAAGGAAAAAATATTACATGTTACACCATTTAAACTTTAAAGTACTTGATGTGCCAAGGTACCTGGCAGTTTGTGTGCCCCTGTGTTTACTTTGTTATCGCTTCTGAGGCGGAATTTCATCTAATTTGCCCAAAGCTGTCGTCAGTAGCCAGCATGTGCACTATACTGTTCAGAAATTTCGTACCTTGTGCGTTCATTCTTACTGGTAGCAAGGCTGAATGTAAACTCTCTGAAACGCTGCACTATAATGTAACTTATTATAAGATTGAAAATCTAAAACGTTTAACGCTGAAAGCCTCGTATTTAACATTACTATCATTATTTTCAATGCCCTCTTTCCTCTTGCCTCGCCTTCCCTATCATTCCCTTCAATAACCATATTTATGGAGGAAAATGGGCATGTTCGTCTTGCAATAAAATATACATTTCCAGATTTGAGAATTTGATTGTTGATCTTATTCACGACTCGACCAAAGTAAATACAAACAGCAAGAGCAGAAAATCATATACTTGCAACATCTTCAATCTTTTTACTTTGGAAAGCTGCACGGTTTTGAACAGATAATTATATGTACAGTTTGTAATGCTATATTTCCTTGCACATGAACCCACTCCCCCACATATTTACAGAGGTTAACACTTACCGACCCTTCTAATAATTTATACGCTTAAACACACCTGAGCTCCTACTGCTACCTTTTTTCTAACTGTGTGGTATATTCACGATCGCAACTTTCCACTTTTGCTGTAAAGCTTTCAGCGAAAATGAGCAGCATTTATTTTCATTTCTGAAAAAAGTAGCTTGGCAGAAGCTCCCAAAAAGAAAGTGGGATGTGTTGCTGTCGTTGCATTGTTGGTGAAGTACTGAACATGGACTTGAGCTATCACGAAGCATGCGCTACTGCCGTTCTGATCAAACCACTGATACATTTTCAAAGGATCATTTAATTTAAATAATAGCCTTTCGTTTCCCTTCTCTGTGTTTAAAAGTAATTTTGTGCACTACGTAATGTACACGAGAGATCTACGAATTCAATAGATTTTAGAGAACTTGCAAGTACCCAAACAATAATGTAAAGCTACAAAAGCTCATTGATCAAGTACAGGTTGAAGCCACAAGAAATTATCAAATTTACGCTTCTCGCCCGTTGATGCACTGGTTTGGTTTCCAAAACATGAGGCACATCCCAAAAGTGCAATAAATAAATCTATTGAAACATAAATCGAGTTGAATAGCTAGAATTAGAAGTGGATCAGGTGGTGAAAACCAAACATGATACAAGTGGAACGGGCCAAGTGTTTCACTTGTTGACGCGTGGGCACTAAGGTGGTGATGAATATTCGGTAATTTGATGGAAACCTTTATAACGCCAGAAGGTGATCATAAATACTAAGAACACCAGATACCAGCTCATTTCACACAAGCATTTGATTATCGTCAGCTTTAAAAATTAAAAGTTCTTTCTTCTGTTACACAGCAAAAGGATTGAAGTGGATGCTCTTTCATTCAATTTAATTTATTCGCTTTACGATTTTAGAATGAAAAACTTTCCAGTTTTCCTGAACCGCCTTTTTCTAAAATGTTCATATGAGAACTTAAACTGACCTGACCCAGTTGTTTATAGGATATTGTTACCAGTATAACTATAAAGGTACCCTTGTCTAAATGTATGAGCAAAGGGAACAAGATCACACTCATTACCGCCACCATCATCATCACCAGTTCTATTTCCTTGGGACACCAATAAATTCTTTTTCCAAAGACGTCTGTTCACACACAGGTGGGTAGAAATGTGCACCAAATAATAAATGAGGACCGAAACAGATTTTAAAAGTCATGGCCATTGATTTTTCATGAATTTACTTACTTTCTGGTACTTTATTATAAGGTTTGAACCAGATGCGTGTATATAACTTATAGCTTTTGTTGACGTATTAAATTGCCCAAATTAAACCAGATTCGTTTTCATTTCAAAACCAAAACAAGCATCTAGTTAATAGTGTATGCTGGATAGTCAATCTCAATATACTCTTTTTATAAAAAGCAGTTATGTTTCAACATACATACAATAATATAATATACAATACATATAGACAAAATGCGCACATCCTTCCTTCTTCGGTTACTGGATGTAGGCGTGTAAAATGTGTTCATCGATCCAGGTAAGCAAGAACAGGATTTAGCGCAAGAAGGCATGATGATGGTAGGAAGTAAACAGGAAATTAACTAGGGCATTGAGTAATAGTAAATCAGTGGCAATGAACCAAACACTTGACTCAAGTAAAAGTGTAATAAGAAGCTCAAGAAGTGAAACGGTCAGCGGATTATTAAGAGTGTTCATTATATTAAATTAGTTTCCTAATATGTTTGTTAAACCAGTCTTAATTCTCATGAAGAACCCGATCAGTCCAGTGCTTCTACATCCATCTATATTATTATCCATACATTTTAGGCTAAATGCAATACATCACGGAAGAAGCGAATGAAATACACTTACAGATGATACGGGAAAGGGTGGAAAGTGTAATTCAACCTGTCCAAAGTGCCAATGTAAGTAGTTTCTTGTGAAAATAAATGTTTCTGTTTTTAAAGTAGACGTTTATTTTAAAAACGTTATACGTGCTATTCTCTACTGATCCATGTATCAATACGTTTAACATACGCAAATCTATATATTGAGAGATGGTTTGTTGAAAATCAATTCAGATGCCCACTACAAGTTTTCATGAACGGTGAAGGAGCAATAATTATTGGTAATTTCTTAAGAACTTGCATTTTATCATTTATCAATTCAGGCAGTCGTTTTGCATAAATGGTAAGAAAAACCTGTAATTTCTTTCACTAAATACAGAGCCCACTCTAGAGTGAAAAGTGTGCCTTAATTATAATTAGGTATCATTAAGCTTTGCTACTGGATTTATGCCGTAGATCCCTCGATGAAAAACTGGTTGCTTTTAAGCCTCAATCAATCTCAATTCTTAGAAGAGAAGCACCCTTACAAATACACAGTTTTTTTGCTGATGACTTGATAATTATTACCTTCTTCAAACGAATACTATATCATCGTTTTCCAAGTTATTTCGAGGGTAAACAGTTAATGGTGAATTTAAATTTAATCGGGTAGAAATTATCTCAATGCATAAGAAACTAAACTCTTGTTATGTGCACAATGTGCAATTAAAAGGCTATATTTTCAGCAATTTATTTAATAGCTGGCTTATGAGCTTCCAGGTTTTGTTCTTAATGAGCATATGACTTGCATATAATTTTAATGGATGTAGTAAATTCTCATTTGAACGTATAGCGCAAAAACTATTTAAGTCAACTTTCCAAAAACAAACTCAAAGAAAGCTGCCATATAGCCATACTCCGTCGCACTATATTAAAGTCTTTCATCCGATTGGTCATTTTTTACTTTAATAGAGGAATGAGGCGAGGCCACAACATTCAATCAGAGAGAGTTAAGATAGCAAGGAACATTCCTTATTGTACTGACTGTGGAATCAGCATTTTTTCTGTGTGTACCACTTGTATGCAATCTCTTCAACAAACTGGCACCGACCATGTCGTATGCAAATTATATGCTCACATTTCATACTACACATACATAATACAATATTGCACGGTGCAGTGCCTACAACATTCTCTTCTTCCTTTGAATCTTTTACAAATTTCAGCGCAACGATGCTAAATTGCCTTTTGAGTGAATGTAGTATGCCTGCAGTCTGCATACAATTTTACTACCCTTTGAACACATGTAAACCACTGTATTATTGCTTGAAATTCAAATACATATTCATGCCCGAGGTGTGCTTATGCTTTTTGATGTCGTTGTTTGCATAAAGGAATTAGAAGGTGCGCTTGATGGCCGCATATAGGTGGCTATCTTGTTTACTTATCACAGCAACCTGACGTTCTAATCGTAAAACAAGAAATATTGTTGACACTTTCAAAAAATAACCATTACGCATAATGCGCAATGATGGAGGTGGCAAGTCACGTTGTCCCTATTTTCTTCTCCCTATCCATCTACCTTTGAGCAACTGACAAAATGTGAACTATAAGAATTTTTGCAATCCGGAATGACTTGGCATGATGACACAATAATAATAGTCCCTTTCCAACAAGTTTATTGCCTTTTATTACTGTCAACTATTAAGGAATTAAATGAAATGTCCTATAACGAAATAAAATCAATAAAAATAATTTATCAGGTACTTCATTTAAATTTTATTGGGTACACAACAAGCAATTATAATTGTTTTGGTTTAAGAAAGAAAAGTGTAGCTAAAATGATTCATCTTCATTATCAAAATAAAAACTGAGCTAGGATTATCATACAAACTTTTCGCACTTTTTAGAGGCAACGTCACAAGGCTTTCGTTTTCCTTTGAGCAAAAAGAAAAATATTTTACTACTTCCTTTTATTTTGCTCCTTTGGTCTTGCTGCACCATTCACGTCAAGTATAGATCCCAGGTCTGGAGGAAATAGTATTTCCTGGGGGAAAACGTGGTGGAGGGAAAAAATTCACCCAACTATACTCAGGTCTGAATGAAAATGTGGATGAAATTTCCCGAGAATTTCATGGCAACAAAAAATACCTTATTTTCCACGCAGGGCATACGTGAAAAGGTGACCCCTTTTTTCCTGCGTGAAAACCATACTGAATCAGTACTCTTACAGTTACTGACACTGGAAAAATAGTCATTTTGGTAAACTCTGTATGTATAATTAAAAGACGTAGGACAAATATTTAGAAAAGCAATGTTTTTGAGTAGTGCATACATATAGAAAAGCTAAAACGTACCTACAACAAACATTATTTGACATGATATGATTTTTCTAGATTGACGCATCCCCGAACGATTTTTTCCACCCCCCGTCAAGAAACAATAATAGGTATACACTGGCATGTGCCATATAAGGAATCTTTAGCATGCATGCGTGTAAAACCCCTTTTATTCCTTACAAGAAAAATGATGATCTCTCATTTGACTAGTCCCCATTCTGTATATACTTTCTATACGGCAGGTCATAAGCCTTTTGGTGACGGGAATCACAAAAAAATTATGTCTGTGAAGACATTTGAGTTTGAACTTTTTTAAGTCCATTATTTAGGGCAGCTCACTCTTCCTTAAGTTCAATAGTTAATTCTCTTCATTAATGTAGATGCAGCGGCGATTATGACGATCATGATGACTGGGTTAAAGGAAAGCCTAGGCAAATTGAAATTGTAAATGTTTTTGTAAGCGTATTATAATGTTGTCTTAAAGCTAGTATTTGCTAAAGTTACAAAGAAGCACAGATTTTTGTGAAAGACATCTTTAAAAGGAAACTACCTATGAACTTTTCGTCGAAACTTTTTTCTCTCGAATATGAGAATATTTACACAAACCAATATGAGTGTGTACACTCGACTCGACTCGACTTACAAAGCAGTATAATTGTCAATGATTAAAGGGGTAATGTAGCAAGGATTTATATTTATTATGTTTCTGAGCAAATAATAAAAGGAGACTTAAAAAATAAAATCCCTTTTCAAGAGAACGACATACATACCAGAGCATAAACAGAAGTGTTATTGTTAGAAAATGAATGGAATCATATCTCCTTGTCGTCTCTCATTCAAACATTCCACGAATCCCGACTTTTTTGTACCGTCATTAATTTTATAGGTGAGGGTGGATATTTGAGATGCAGCTCTCGTGCATTCTCTCTGGTTTCGTTGGAAGAGGCGTGCTTCTCAATCTGTTTTAAGTGTCCACAGAGCAGACCTTCAGCGGTATTGAATGAACGGTTGTACATAAGAGATACGCCACTTGAAGGATGCCTTATAAGGCGCCTCTGACTTCCTTTCATTCGATTTGGACACCTACCTTTCAAAAACGAAAAGGAGTTCAACCCATTCTGACATTACAGGGAAGATGAATAGATGGATATGAGCACAGAACACAATACATCAGCCATCATAAATGCATTCAAAAAGTAAGCTACACAAGTGAACGAACGTAAAATTCTGCACGTGCCATCACTCTCAAGCATAAAGCAAGTCAGTAACATTATTGTGGGAAAGGTATGTCAGGAAAAAGGTAACGAAAAAATTCGAAACGTTTTCGACAGTCGTAAACTCAAGGAATTTTTTAAGGAAGTTGAATAATTTTTATGCTTTTGCCAAATCAAATTTTATTCGCATACTACTACTACTATTGAATGTTTTGACTTGTGAGGAACTGGGTGATGATGTCAGTAGAACTTGGCGGGTGTTGAAGTGTTCATTATTGCATTCCTTTCGATTGTTTTGCTAAAATTATAGATACTTGTAATATTACTCAAAATATTGTACATTGTAACATAAACCACAATACAACAGTTTGTTTATATGTTTTAATAATTTCGGGCTGGTTAAGAACGTAGTCGTAAAAACGATACCTTTGAAAGAAAGCCGGTACCTTATTCGTTCACTCAATTCTGATGTCTTTAATTTCCATTAATTACCACCTTATTAGGATGCTTAACGTAAAAGCAGAGAGTAAGGTATATGGGATAGTATTCTAGTATTCCTATAAAACTCATTCAAGTACGTATTTCATTCATAGCAGTGTTGAATGTCCATGGACTGTTGATATTTGTGATGTTGTCTTTTCCACGCACACACACGTTATATTTATTTGTCTCGTGTGTCTTGTCTGTTATATGAGTATCTTTTTTCTAGGTAGATGTGAGTCACCTTACCTTTTAAAGAAGTCAAACATCACAAAAGCGTAAATATAGAAAAAAGGGGTTCTTTTCTTTTCCTTGTACGATTTCTTGATGAAACGTGAATGAATTTGGATCGTCCTCCCCACAGCTACATTTTCAATGTAAGCATAACATGAAAACAAAACTTATGGAAGAAAACTATGAAAAACTATTTTTATGTTATGTAATGCAATGAGTAAAAAAGAGAAGCTGACGGCTGTGAACTTTTTACATCAAAATACTACGGACAAAGAGTCACAGTGCGTGTGTAAAAGTTTATATATGGTAGCGATGAGATAATAGTAACCAAAGCACGTGTGTGTGCGAGTAAAATATTTCAGAGACTATCCCAACAGTTCACCCGAAATGGGAAGAACCTTGACATTAAAATATTATGAATTTCTTTATAAGTTCAAATGTCCATATTATACAACAATATTCACATCCTTTTTTGAATTGAGTCGGAATTCCATATTAGAAAAATAAAATAATGAGAGTGATGCGATTTCTGCATTGCGCTGCAGATTGGACACATAAACACATCAGATCATGTCATGGTTTAGACGTTATAAATTCATAAAGGTCAAATTGTGGGTGCGTTGCATAGGTTCGGGAATTAAATGACAGTGAAACATTATGAAATAGTAAGCTGCAAATATGTCGGTAAATTTCTGACTTTGCAAAAGAAATGCGATACTTTTTGTATCAAATTACCCACATAACCTTTTCGTAAGGTGATTCACCATTCTTCACTGCATGACCAAGCATAGTATGCTTAGCATACTCAACAAGAAGCTCGCATCCTATGTTTTATTGAAAGGTTCAACAAATCCATGGCCAGGTAGACATGCATAAATTGCTGAAAACATGCTCCATACAACTTGTTCTTTTTTACTATTTTCCCAGCTTAATTTCATTTAAATAAGCAAGACTGCTTCCAGCAGCAGCTGTCAACGTCGTGACGAAGCGAAAAGAATGAGCTTTATCTCGTATGTTAACGAGCACTTATATAGGAAGCAAACTTTGAGCGTTTAGCATGTGCCTTCTTTTTTTTTTCTTGTTTAAAAGTAGCCAACAGCCCCAAAAGTTGGTTTATTTCTACTCTGCACGTGACAGGCGCAAGTCAAAACTTTTTCCTTCCAGACAGAAGAAGTAGCATGTTTTTAACTTCATGCGACGACATGATTACTTGTTGTACTCTATGACTGAATGCCTAAATCTGTGTATACGGTACCACCACTTGTTTGAAAGCTGTGTGGCTTACTTGATTTTTGGCTTTATAAAGCTTTGTAGATCATAAAAGCGTAACTTTTTCAAACCAAGGCACACATCCACTTTTTTACCGAGGATTTTTTACTCATTCTCACTCAGCCCAGAAGCTATTTTACACTTAACATCCTAAAATCTGTGGTTCTTGCAAACCCTTTTTTGTGCGTTACCGTGTAAGTACGAATTTACTTATTTATAAATATGAATATAATGCCCGATATGCTATAATTTAAGTTTACGTCACTCTCTCTTCGTCGGTACATTGTTTGTAAGCTTATGATGAGAGTCTCATGCGTGGATGAAAAGTGCTCAGATCGTGAGTTACCCTTGCATCAAAACGTTTTTCCGCTTAAAAAGCTCAACCTTTCTCGCTAAATCATAAAAACTCATATTATTTTACAAGGAGGAGGGCACGCTATTAGTGGAAATCCTAAAAAACTCAAAGTTAATGGTGGATTTAGATGCATTTACATAATCTAGTGTAACTGATGATAAGAAATGCATGAGCACACACGCTTAAATTTAAAAACAAGTGACTAAACTGTACGTGTATAAAGTTTATATTGAAATCATCTTTAATATTTCTAAACACAAGGGCAAATATATCGTGAGCCTACCCACATTATTATGGTACAAGTGATAATTAACAGACGATTCAAAACCACGTCAAGATTTTTTCTGTCATAAAAAAGAATATTTTGAGCACCTCTCATATATCCTCTGGGTGGTTTAGCTATTGAACCATATTGCACTCCAATGTGTATTTTTCAGTACAAGTACGAGTTAATCAAAGCTTAAGTAACATGCGCATTTTTCTAATATATGAACTTTCTTTTTTCTATCCCCGACGGCCCCGAGTACATGGTCCATTGCCCAGACTTTTACAAATCATAGTAATGATTCAACTTTTAAAAAATGTTAGAAACGATGAGAAGAAGAAATAGAGAAAATTGTTTGGAATTACACTTAATGCTTTCAAAAGTTTTGTTTGCTTATTCAATACCTATTACATTTAATGATTATAAACATTTACCTCACCATGCTTAAATTGCTGGCTGCTCATTATCCATTCATATACCCCTTCCGGCTGATTGCATTTTCACAATGGTGGCACCATCACCAATGTCGTTTAATGAAATCTAGCAGAGAAGAGTCTGTTCTATTTATTAAAGTCTAGGCATAAAGAGGATTGGATTATTTATGCAAAAATAATTAAGAATAGTTATCATGCGATGGACTCAATTTACCTCACTGCACTTGTGCATTGAAAATAATTTTATTTTTCAAAGTTAAATTCTTAGACGCATATACACGTTTGTAAAAACATAGATATTTCATATTATGTTGTATCATATATCCAACTACAACTTATAAGGTTAGATTGTTAATGCTTATGCAACATGATTATGTACAACCTTTTCAAAGAAGACTTCTAGAACTAGTAACGACAAGTTTCCATAAACGAAATTCTCTGTCGTAGTGTTGGATTCTAAATTCATTATTCATGTTGTCCGCTGAAACTCAATGTGAGTGTCAACTCAACTCTTTAAAATTATATACGTTCACGAAAGAAAAGCAAAAAAACCTTCTCTGTAGCTTTTCTTCTGACTGAGCGGTTATGCTCAATTTGTTGTTTTGATTTGAACGCACATTCATTTTCCACCAGGATATATCACGGACTTCATATTAAAATGATGATAAAGTCGATTTTAGTTGCTCATTCAAGTTGACATAATCACAATTACACTAAAACCCAACTATTACATGAGTATCCCTTTCTAATGGGAGTAAATGACTAGAACGAATAGAACGGACAGGTTTGTGAGCATTGCAATTAGGATGGCACAATGGATGACAGCGTAATGATACGAAAATGCTCATATTGCACTTACAAAGCTACGGAGAAAAATACCTGTTATTCATCTGATTTGACACTTTATGCGATTCATTTATTTATTCATGTTCCAACAGAGAGAAGCATTCAAATCTTTACAGCCAGAGGCGATGGATCACATATTAAAAGAGTAACATGGGTAAATATGGTTTCAGCGCTTTTACATACGATATTAAATATTTTTCTCCTTTTTATACCAACAAGTGTTTCGACTTTATAAAATGTACTATGCGTACGAAGAAATAGCTTTTTGGTTTGATTTAAACAGAATTAAAGTCAGCATGTACATGTCCTCCGTATTCAAAAATGTTAAATTTTACCTGAATGGGATCAATAAAATGAACATACAAGATAAAGTCACTCCCATCTAGCTGTTTCCACGCAGGGGTTGTGTCTTTTTTACTGCATGGAATTTCCAATGATGTTACATTTTTATGTTTTCATAAAAGAAAAGAATCTTTAGTATTGGATACTTTGAATATTTCGACTGACTGAAATACTTTTGGTGAATTATCCTATGATATAAGACCATGAACTATATAAATAGATCGCATGAATAGACGGAATTTTTCCCCCACAGAATTGGAGACTTTTCCTCCAACGAGAAGCTATCTATTTATATAGTAAAGTGCATATTAGAGTGCATAGGTATTAACTTTTTCAAAGCATTCATTCACTTCACACATTCAAGGTTGATGTGTGTGCAACTTTGTGAGTAGCATAAAAAGCTTTTAGACGGATCCGTGAAAAAGTCAATAAGTTCTCACTCTAACTCTGGTACTCACAGTCAGTTTGGTTGGTACTCAATCTTTTGATTTTCTCCTGATTTGCTATTATTATGCATAAAAAAGAATCAATATATGGGCCAAGGCTCAGAGTAGTATCGACACAAGACATTGTTACTAACTGCTTCTCCAGCTACATAGCTTTCTTTTTTCATCTGATTGCAGTAATTGAAGAGAGAATTCTTTCTCATGTGAACTACCAAGCTCTCACTAGCTACACGTTTAAAAGGCAAAAGAGTAACACAGGTGTGTGGTTTACAGGGTGGTCTACTTTATACTTCACACCGTGTGAGAGCGAATAAAATGTATGAAGACGCGAACGAGAGAGAAGGTGAAAATCTCCATGTGTGGAATCGGACGGAATCCATGTTTTATTCAAGTCATACATAATATACTTTAATAATATGAATTTGTGCATATTTAGCACTTGACTTGGCACTGTGCTTATTTTACGGTTGGCTGGACTCTTCTTGGTTGGAAATAAGCCTCTTTTTCTTTCTTTCTTCCATTCATGGTGGGTTTTCTCTCTGCTGCGCTCTGCATCCGTGCAGGGAAGGTAAAAAAATCCACCAACCATGCCATATATCCATATTATCCATCTCACCTACTTTTCAATTTTTTGCTGGATTCTCTAAGACAAAATTTATGTCTAATATAAATAGTTCAATTGAAACATTATCTTGAGCTGAGTTTGGTCGTGTGGTGTTGCTCAGCGTGCTTTCATAAAACTCCTGAGGATGATGGTGGTGGTAGTGCTGGTGAGGATGAGGAGGATACATATTATTAAAAGGGCAAAGGGGCATAAGTCATGAGATAAAGAATGAATTTTCCAGTCGTTTGCCGTGTGTCAGCCACCACCAAGGAGGAGAATGTAATGTGATGATACGAAACTTAATAATATGCTTCATTCATCCTTTATCCAACGAATAAAAAAGAATAGAGCACACACATAATTTGTATCATTTTCTTGTGCAAGTGCAAGTCTTCCTCAATGTTTATGCCGTTTGTAAACCTAAATGTTTGGCGTTGGTGGTGGTGAGAGAATGTGGATGATGAGTTTTGTTATGTATGAAGTAGTAGTAATAAAAATGATCCCACCGCAAGGGTTTTAAATTCATCCTCTGAGTCTCTGGATAACAAAATTTATTTGATTTTTAGCGTATTCTTCTAGTTGAAATATTGGATTTTATATCCTTTTTGCATGCTTTATGAGGGGTTTTTGTGTGCGTGGTTTATGATTGTGTTTTACGAACTGCTATTTTCTTTGCTGTTGAGGAGCACAAGTGGTAAATTCTTTAGTTTGGTACGGTGAAAAATAAAAATAAAACATTACAATGTCTTTGCACTAAATAGACTAATGTTTAAATGATTTTGTATGTATTTCAGCTCCTAATCCTACCAACCAAAATGATTTTTTGTCAAATTCCAGCTGCTGATAAGATTGAAATTTATCACAATTTATGGATTATTTGAGGGATTGGACTACTGGAGCGTCATTTCTGGCAGAACTCCTAGGCATAAAGAATTTGCTGTGAATTTGTATTCGTTAAAAATGGCAGATGCAGTTGTCGATGTTCGTTTTTTAATGTTATAGGTATACCTCCGTTGACTCGTCAGGGATTCATAGTGTGATGTAAGTAGAGAAGGACGTCATGTCATCGACACCCCGAATTTGGTGAGGTGGTAGACAGTAAATAATTTCCTTAATTTGAATGGGACTCTCTGGCTACTTGTTATTGTCGGATCTGATCACGTACAGTTTTTATATAAAGTCTACATTCTTACAAAAGTAATAATATACACGAACAGACTTTTACTTGAGTGAGTAATGTACACATATAAACCCATTATTTGGAAGGACTTTGTAACAATGGCACGAATAATCATGTTTATTAACATTCACTAACTTATCCTTTATCGCTAGTTTAACCATCAACCTGTTATACAATTTGTGGAAGTTCATAGCTTCCATTATATATATATAACTACATGAGACGTGCAACGATATAGCATATAACTTGTCATGGCATATATCCCTGTACATGTAGCCATAAGTTTATTTAATTTTTAAAAGAATTGTGATCCTGGTTTTGCTACTGGTAGTGGTACACTGCTGAGATCGAGAAGTAAGAGACCGACAGTTTGGATAAATTGCCATCGCTTCGTTGTCTTCTCATGATCGTCAAGATAGTGATAATGATCATGATCACCTACAATACTACACAACGTAACAAGGGAAAGGGAGACAGAAGGAGCTCAACAATATTTTGTTAGTGTGAGAATCGCAATAAAAATCAGGCAAAGCAACAACGTGCCACTGAATAGCCACATACACAACAGCTAACAAAACATTTCTTTAGAAATTATTATTTTCGTGCTGGTGTGATGATATATTGGGATTTCATACTCTATTTTAGAGATATGCATCAAGGAGTAACGTGACAAATATTGATATTCAACGCAGATAACAACGTAAATTGGATTTATATGAGATTTGTAGTAGTTCATCAGAAATATTTTTTGAATCTACGTGCTGCTGCTAAGATGAATAGTGACCAGAATATATACAGCGGTAAATTGCCTTTCTATCCCGTGAGAAATCATATGTAATCATCAATAATAATATATACCTATCTGATGCCATTTTGACTAACGTACATATGCACAACAAGCTTTTTTTGAATCTGCAATAATAAAAATTCATATTGAATCAGAATAAGATTCGGAAAACTTTGGCCAGTCAGCATTATATCGAACGTTATGAGTTTTATTTATAAAATAAAAGCAACACAAGCAGGATGCTACAGTATCAAAACAGCCTACAGTCATAAATGTCATTTTTAGTCCCTATGAAATATAGTACGTACCACACTATAAATTTATGAAAAAACCGGCTGTATTACATAGTATGTAGGTATATGCATTCTTAGTCGACATGGTCTCCTCACTTTAAAATTACTTTTGAGGAAATCCCATTGGCAGACAGGTGGTGGGAAGAGTTTAAGTAGAATCGCACTGCAATTCTCACAAATAGAACAAGTTGGTTGGCTTTCCCATGTGTGCAATCATACTTCGTATCTGCATCATGGTGAATTAAACCAGAAATATTACCGTCATCACTATCGCCGTCATCCTGGCAAAAGGCAGCGGCAGCTGCAATCTCATCCGCCGCATATAGCCTATTCAAGTTTGAAATATGTATATAAAATACATTTATGTGGAAAAAAGACGGACTGGCGAATGGAAGGAATGGAAAAGTGTGAAAAGACTGTAATTACGAGAAACTGGTTGGCTTTATGGCAGACTATGACTGCTGACAGGAGCAGCAGCAGTATCAACTAGCTACGTTATTGTAACCTCGACCATGAATGTTTTGCTGATTTCACATTCATAAGTATAGCCGGTTTTCCAGTTTCTCTGTATCCAAACTTACCCACATTGTTGCTAAATGCAATGGTGCGTGCACTTGGTTTCTTCTTTATAAAACGTTTTTCATGGTTCATGTCCACTCCAGCCACTGAATAAAAAGTTTTAGTCAGTGGGAATGTGGTTTTGTGAGCTTTTTCTTCAAGAAACATCATAAATGAAAAGAATAGATGGTGTCACTTGTCATTTTCGCGTGGTTGAGCCTGAAACTGGGAAGACAGGGGAAGCGTTTTGGGAACTTTTAGGATTATTTTGCAGTATGGCTACATTACCAAGACCGTGGTACTCTAGCGAAAGAAAATGCTGTACGTGGTTATCGTCATTAGTACTCTATGAAAACACAGTTTTGGGTATTTTGTCTTTGAGTAACTTGTCGGAAACGATCTCCATCTCCTTCATCATTCATATTGCTGGCATGTGAAAAATTAGGCTGCACTAAAGTAAAAATTCATAAGTGGGCATGAAACCTCGATTGCAATTAAAGCTGAGATAAAACATATGAAAATGTTCACACAGATTATAAAAAGTCCATTAAACGCAGTTATATACCGTAAATAACGCTGATCTTAAATATGTGTAACATTTGCCGCTAATTTCACGGTAAATCTTTCGCAACACCCAGTTTTTGTGCCGATGCAATAATGGCTCACTAAACGATCTCCTGATAAGTATCTGTTAATAAACACTCGGTTAATCTTTCATAATTGCATCATTAGCATGTCTTCCATCGTCCCGACTCCCAAACTCAATCCTTCTTGAGAACCAGATCTCTATCAGCAGTCAAATATTTCGTTGAACGATTATGCATTATAAGCGTGAGACAGCCAATTTATTATAACTACACAAATTCATTTTGTTATGTGTTATATCTCCCAATTTCCAAGTAGTAAATCTTTGTGAATAGCTCTGTTGAAGTAACGTGACTGTTTCAAATATGCTTGGGCAAATTAGAAACATAGTACCGTTTATAAAAGCCCGTTATCCGACAATGCATCAGTAATCACATAAAACTGAAGTAGTATTACCTATTTTAAGCTCTACAATTCTAATTCCAATTCAAAATCACACAGAAGTGCTTATACTTATAGATGAAAATATTTCTTTGAATATTAATAGCTAATAACTAAGCTTACAGAATAAAATACCAGTACTTATGGGAAATGGGAAAACTGGCAAATCATCCAGAAGCACAGTTGTACCTGTACGTTGTAGCCACTTTGGTACATTATAGCGATTTCTTTTTAATTTATAATTCTCGCGGCTTCGTTTCTAAAATTCCACTTTGCATTACATTGGCCTATTAAAAACGATACTCAACTTGATTTAAAGATACAGTACAAATGGTATATGCAAAGTAACCGCATTTGAATGGGTATCGTAATCTCTCGGTCACACAACTTGACCATTGTAAACAACCTGAATAGCATAATATTATCTTTACTCAGTGAACAAATCAGTAATCAAGCAACAAGATTTTTATCCAGTTACATTTACAAAACAAGCAACATCGGATAAAAGCTCACCGCGCTTTATAATAATCTTCGTGGTTTTAGAAGAAGCCGAGGAGCTCGAAAACAGAGTTGTGACTATGCTATTTTGTACCTGCTTCATCTCTTGTGAAAATGTTTATACGTGAATATATGATTAACTAGCCAAGATAAGATATGAAGTCAAGATTAAGTATCTGGTTGACTTACGAGGTGATCAACTCATTCGTGCAAACCGAATATATAAAAGCGTATTTTCTCCAGTATGAATACCTTTTTTCAATGTACATAATATAAGCCATGAAACAGTGTTTAAAAAGTCGTTGAAACCGTGTAACTTTAAGTTTTTGCTTCTGTTGCAAGTGTATGAACAGTCACTATGTTTCCAGCTCAAGAGGAAAAAAGTTAATGCTAACCATTCAAAATCATTCCGGACACGAAAATACGACTTAACTGTGCGTGCCGTGGGTTTTCCGACAGAAGCTCTTATGTCAGACATAAACTTGGGACTTCTGATTGCGATTACCAAACCATTTCAATGCAATGGACGATTACCACTTGTTACTAATATGAGGTTTCGGGGATGAGCATGAACACAACTTGTTTCGGGTCCTTTACAAAAAGGACGACTGTTTTTACGCGGTGGTAATGTTTAAGAGACTGCAGCGGGCTACCGCTTTTCATGTAGAACCCCATGTTTTGCTTGTTAAAACTTGTTACAGGGTTGATTCTTGATTTTTCTTAATTTTCTACAATCTCCAACACTGAATCTTGTTTTCTTCGTTCATCTTCATTTTTTTTGTTGGAGAGCAAAGTTTCGTGGGACGATTTTTGGTACTTCATTTGGAATAAATTTGAAAATATGGGAGATACAGAGACAGGTTTAGTCACGAAAAGCTAGTTAGCTACCTGTTTTTACTAATAGCTCAATATTACAAGTTAAAATGCTTTTCCATGATCAGTTAATAAATATATGATCAATGATTCGCCGCTCTTTTTAGCTGAACTGGAATAAACCAAACAGCTTTTACAAGTTGAGAGTAAACTTACCTCAATTTTGAATCTAAAACCAGTAGCTTGAAAGCAATTTTAAAAACTTACCACTACAAGCATGCAATTTTAGAGAGAACTCCAGATTTTCACTAGCGTCTTTCCAAATGACTGCTAAGAATGCTCTTTTTTCATATTGGTTTACAACTATTAAGCTAAGATGCAGAAATAACAAATAAGAATACATGGATTGATGGACTTGTGCAATTTAGCATCTCATTAATTACTTGTGTTCAATATGGTTATATATCCTAGTACGTATGATGTAGTTATAATATTGAATATAGAGAAATATAACACACAATAACCTAAAAGAGAAAAGCCGCTACTACGGACTTTTGATTAGCCTTTATTGATGAAGTCACATTCATCATCACTAAACATGGGGTACATTGATTTGTACCTAAAAATACACACGTTTTTAAATGTCAAGTTTGTTGAGAGATTCGCATCATCGTATCCTATGTCGGACATTTCGTAAGCACAAGCGTACTCTATTATTAGCCGCTTCAATAAGTGCTTCTTCACGTCATTTTCAGAGGCTAATAAAAACATTTCGCATATATCTTCAGCTTCATTCGGTATTTTAAAAAAGAAAAAAAATGATGACGAAAGTACACTCATCATTTAGATCCAAAGTTTTTATTATTTTAGTTGAATAAGACGTGAAATGTGAAACGCAGGCAGCTCATCGCTCCACGATACTGAATTGCATTGACACGAGACTTTTCATCATGTTCAATGCAGAAAAAACACCCGTTGAATACACACTCGCTTGATCACAACACAACAAGACACGCATTTTTTCTATTTGACATGATCGAAAAATAAAAGGCTCTGCAAAAAATACGTGTGTCAGTGTCAATTTGAATAGCGCATGTACGTTTTCAATGATAGTTACAATAAAGAGATAAACATACATTCAGGTATCTGTCCTAGTCATCATTTTCACTTTAGCAACATCATCGGTAGCCGAGACAGGGAGTCCTTTTATATTTTCCACTCATTATAATAAACTTTTCCACTCACCACCACTGCCAGCATCGCATTTTACGGACAAAAAGAAAGCCAGTGGAGTAGACAGCAGCATCATTCCTATTTCACTTACAGTAATCATTGCAATCATTCTTTGTATCTTTGTAAAAATAGTAAGGAAATGAGCAAAAAAAAATATCCATTTGATTGAATGTGTGTTTTCTTCTTTTTTACACCGGTCGCACAATGAGTCATTATGAAACTTCAAGCAACTGGTGAGCTATATACAATGATCGGATGAATGCATGAAAAGAGCGGCATTTATTCTGCCGTCAGTCAGATTGCATGTTAATCATGTTGGTAATAATAATGACGATTGTTCGCAAAGCAATTTAGCTAACCGCTAAGTTGATGCTCGGTAGATTTCCGTGCTGTTAGTGCTCGAAAATAAATTACACACGTGGACAATGATCACTTTTATTGCTTCTAAAAAACTCTACTTTCTTTATTCGGCTATTTTAACTTGAATAATCACTCAAGACTCTAATCAAAAACTCAGAAGTAATTAGCTTTTAATCAAAAAATTAAGTCTCTCTTTTTTAAAAGATCACCACTACTCTCTATGCAAAGTGCAACCGAAAAAATCTCTACTAAAATCTACTACTGCACAAAAATCAAAAGGTAAAAATTCTGTATTGCTGAAGAATGAACGCAAGGCCAAGTTGAAAAGAAGAAGTGGGATGATGCAATCTTTTTGTCCGTTACTCGTCATCGTCAGACCACAAAAAGTGTACTGGATTTTTCTCTACGCTCCGTTCTTCATGCCTCCCACGCATCATCCGCTCCCTCACCTTGCTTCTGCAAAAAAATAAGCACACTACCCGGTTTTTATATTGCCCGGAAATAGCCAGTATCACAAAGCCCCTAGCACAGTAAGAGCCTTTGTTCTTTTCGTTCATCCTCCCCCAAATGAATGACGGGAGTCTTTCATTTTTAGCATAATTAATATCTCTGGGGCATTTTTACTTGCCTACCAGATCTCGTAAATTTCTCCCCCGCTTTCACCACGGGGTCAGTTTGGTCGGCTTCTAACGCGTAGAGCCTCTGTACAGTCTGGAGTAACACCCCATCCTCTGTCTTTACTCTTGCAACTCTGCAAACTCCATCACTTCCGGGTATCAACTCCAATACCCGTCCCAAAGGCCACAGACTACGTTTTTTGTTGTCCTGCCCGACAAACACGAGCTCTCCCACTTGAAGTGGTCTAGAGACTTTCTTAGGGCTCCGATGCACCAACAAGGACAAATATTCTTTCTTAAATCGAATTTTTAAGTGGGCTTTCACTTCTTTTAAATACTTATATCTAGTCCGGAGTTCACTTCCGTCAAGCACTTCCGCTTCTGGGAATCTGGTGTTTCCAAGAGGGTTTAAAAACATCGCTGGAGTCAATGGCTCCAGCTCATCTACAGATTCTGATACGTAGGTCAAAGGTCTGTTATTCATAACATCCTCGACCACTTTCACTACAGAGTGCAGTTCTTTCTGAGTGAGAAACTCAGAGCCAATTTCTTTGCGAAGCAAATCTTTCATGGTTCTAATCAACCTCTCCCACCAGCCTCCCCACCACGGAGCGGCTGGGGGATTAAATTTCCACTTTATCTGGGAAACTCCTTCACTTTCTTGGATTAATTTCCAATCTAAATCCTTAAACAAATTATCAGTACCTCTAAAATTAGTCCCATTATCACTGTAGACAATGGTCGGTCTTCGGTACTTCTCTACAAACTTTTGCATCGATTTAATAAACGCTTTCGTGCTCAGTGAGCTCACAATGTCAATATATACTGCTCTATACACTGCACAAGTGTACAGAACCAGCCAAACTTTTTTCCCATTTTTTGTCAAAAATGGTCCAGCCAAGTCAACTCCCGTGACCTCAAAAACTTCCGCATCTTTAATTCTGTCCAATGGCAATGGAGCAGATTCTGTCACAGTTTGCTTGGCAGCATATCTGCGACATCTTAAACAACGTGTAATAACTTTTAAAACGCTTTGTCGAGCTTTTAAAATCCAAAACTTCTCCCGTAACTTTACAAGTAACGGTCCAACAGTAGCATGACAATATTTCTCATGCAGATCTTTTATTATTTCTCGCACCTTTGGGTGCTCTCCAGGTAATACAATCGGATATTTAAAATAATTCGAATCCTCTAAATAAGTCAATTTGCTTTTCACACGAATAAGACCGTGTTCATCGCGGAATGTTTCATGACTACTTAATCGCTTTGCTCCATCTTCTGTACTAAATATATCAGCTTGAATTGATAATAACAATTCAATCTCCGATCTGTCAAGTAATTCTTTACTTGCATCATAAATTTCATTCAAATTCGTCATTGTTGTTACAATAACTCTTTTTTCTTTCACAATCTCGTTCTCATTAAACTCTTCAACACTGGTCGGCCAGTGTTTCTTTTCCATCTTTAGCCAACTTGGCCCTTTCCACCATTCTGATTTTAGTAATTCTGCAGGATTGCAACCACGTGAAGGTAAGTCAGCGGGGTTATCTTTTCCTGGCAAATGACGCCAGTCTGTTACCGAAGTTAATTTTATAATTTCGGATGTTCTGTTTCCAACATACGTTCCCCATTGGTCATTTCTGGTTATCCAGGCTAAAGCTGTCGTAGAATCTGTCCAGTTGAATTGCTGAACATCCTCCAATTTCAATGCTGTTCTTGTGCTGCTGCACAATCTAGCGCCGATTAGGCACCCAAGTAATTCCATTCTGGGAATGGTCAAAACTTTAGCCGGGGCTACTCTAGATTTTGCAGCTAAGAGCTGCACCGTTACATCTTTCTCATCGCGGCAAACTAAATAGCAAACCGCTCCATAAGCATATTTACTACCATCAGTCATAGTATGTAATTCCCACTTGCTGTGGTCATCTTTGCCGTCAGAGGCTAATCTAGGAAGTCTTATGTCTTTGAGGCATTCAATGCCACTACACCATTTTATGAATTCCGTGGCTTCTCTTTCTGGAAGTGCCACGTCCCATTTCAATTTAGATAGCCAGGCTTTCTGAAGTAATAACTTCATCGGCAAAATTGCTGGCGCAGAAAATCCAATAGGATCGTATACTTTCGAAATTGTTGAAAGTACTGTCCTCTTCGTTACTTTCTCCGGGATTTCTATTCCCGTCACATCTAGAAATAGCTCATCCTCAGCTCGATCCCATTTTAATCCAAGAACTGAGACAACTTTGGTCTCATCATCATCTATACTTTCTACATTTGAAAGCCACATTCTTAAATCCATTTTAGCTTCAGCTAAAATGTCGACAGACTTTTCTCGGAAATCTAAATATTCCGAAACCGTGTTTTCTGAGCTACAGCAATTATCAACATACAATGTTTCCCACAGTCGCTCTGCTACAACTTTTCTATCATCACTTATTGACTTTAAGTGATTCTCTAAAATTGCTCCCAAAATAAATGGGCTACAATTAGCCCCAAATAGTACTCTCTGATGCCTGTATATCTTCAGGTCATTCATCTTACTATTTTTCCACCAGAGAAACCTAAGGTAATCTCTGTCGTCTTCATGCACTTCAATCATCTGAAATGCCTTTCTGATATCGGATATAAAACCGATCCTCTTCTCCCTGAATCTTAATAAGATATCAGGAATCAGTTGAATATAAGACTTGCCTTTATGAAGGCAATCATTTAAAGAAAATCCGCCTTTAGTTTTACAACTTGCGTCAAACACCGGCCTTACCGGCGTAGTCGTGCTCTCTGGTTTAACAACTGCTCGATGTGGTAAGAAATGAGCACAAATTTCCCTGTCATCGCAGGTCTCAATAAAACTTTCTTCTTCCCAACCTTTAAATAGCTTGTTGTAAACAGCCAACAGCTTCGCAGTTTCTAATTTTCTAGAGGTAGTCTCTAGTCTTTTAATGGCTATTTGCTTATTTGTTGGCAACACTGGGTGCCCTTCTTTCCATGGTAACCGGATGACATAACGTCCGTCAGCTTTTCTAGTAATTCCTTTCAAAAAGTCTTGTTTTGCCTTTTCTTCCTTATCTTTCTCACTTAAAGCCTCTAAGGAATCCTTAATTCCCAATAAATCCAATTCCCATAAATTTGTAATGGGCTTGTCGACATTTGCATTTACCCTCTGATAAGACTCAGGGGTAGCATCTTCATTTACTTCCCCTATTAGGGTCCAACCAAAAACTGTTTCTAACGCAGTCAAGGTATCAGTTACCTGAACCTTTCTCCCAGTTAAAACCTTTCCATAATTGTCAGCACCAATCACAAATTCTATTTCTTGGTTGTCATAGCCAACATCATTTAACGTAATCCCATACTTAAGTAAGGTCGATGTCAAATTTTTATTTAATTTTTCAATTCCCTTTAATTCAGAACAAATCTTATGTTCGTCCCGTACCTTGACGGTCATTTGATTGTTGGTGTCTATTCCCAATATTTTTAAATTGTAAACCTTGTGAGGTTTTACCTTACTTCGTACTCCTCCCCACATTTCGTGGATCACATCTTCCTTCGAAGAAGGAATCAAATTTAAACGGTATGCCGTTTTCTTTAAAACATAACTGCGGCTTGAGCCACAGTCCATAAAGACTCTTACTGTGCTACACAAATTATCATTCATTAACTTAACTCGTAATGTCTGAAGGCAGACATCTCCATCACTAACCTGATTTGACATCTGGGAAACGACCTTTGAGGTCTCCCCCATCTTCATTTTCTTTGTAGGTGGACCACCGGATACCTTCCCCGACGATAACTCGCGACACAGTATGGTAGCATGAGACTTTCCACAATTCTCACACGTTATCTTGCCTTTATTGCGGCAATCAGTTGCACGGTGGGGCAGAGTACAGATGAAGCACAGTCCTTTTGTTTTCATCACCTTCATCCTATCCTCATAACTCATGGCTTTTCCTTTGTAGCAATCCTTCAACCAATGGTTGGCTTTTCCACAAAATGCGCAAAAATCTTTTATTTTTCCAGTATTATTTTGGAATCCCATCGACACAGGTAGTAGCTTCCGTTTTGGGGCCGGTTCTCCCACTTTTCTAGCCGCAACTTGACCACGGTCAGATGTTCCACTAATTTTCAAGTTTTGCGTGAAAGTGTGGGTCAAATCCTTCCTCTGTAGAATCTGCACCTCTTTCCCCATAAATCCCAGCAATGCCTGAAGCTGGTCTTTCCCTGCGCTAGTTTTCTCCAAATCAGTACTACGTTGCCAGTTGTATAGGGCATCCTCTGGTAGTGCTGACTCCACGAGCGGAAATAGCCACGTCTCAGGATCCGCTTTTGCCAAATTCAAAGTTCCCAAGGCTCTAACGTAGGACTCCACTTTCACTAGCAACGACTGCAGCGAAATCTTCTGTTTTGTAGTAACGTTAGAGATGACTAGGGCCAGTAGCTCCCGAACGTAGACCTGTAGTAACAACCCCTCATTCCCAAACCTATTCTTCAGAGCCGCCACCGCAGCGTCATAGTTTTCCTCACTCCGTGGGAACGCCGTCACTAATTCATGAGGCTCCGAGTCTTTCTTGAGGGATTGCACCAAATAAAAGAATTTATCTCGTTTGGCCAGGGAACTGTCTTCGTGGAACTGGTCCAACTCCACCTCGGGTAAGCGTAGTTTCCTAGTCTCTTTCACAGACTCAGTTTCCGCTGTAGACGGGCTAGGCTTTGCAGTGGTAAAGGTGTCCACACGCGTCTTGATCCTCTCAGCTCGGGTTCGAAAATCGCTGATCTCCGCATATTCCTTATCCTCCTCCTCCTCTGCACGGACGTCCTTCACCATTTCCAACAGGATGGCATGGTCACGTTCATTCAGGTCATCAAAAACTTGAATAAACTCTCGCTGGGTCGCAGCGATCAAGTCCAGGTCCGGCTTCTCCCTTTCCAATAACGAGCAAAGCTCGTTCTCCAAAATCATGAAGCGCCGTTTTACCGGCTGCCTCATTCTCCGTAATTCCTCCAGTGTCGGTGCGACGAACCCGGAGTCTCTCATCGTCCTATCCAAAGATCCGTCTTCCGAACCCATTTCCCCACTTTCCTTTCTCTGTCCACTAAAAATGTCTAATTTGCACTAACGGTCACGTCGGGGTCACCACAAATGTTCGCAAAGCAATTTAGCTAACCGCTAAGTTGATGCTCGGTAGATTTCCGTGCTGTTGGTGCTCGAAAATAAATTACACAACTGAACAATAATAACTTTTCTTGCTTCAAAAAATCTCTTCTTTCTTTATTCGGCTATTTTAACTTTAATAATCACTCAAAAACTCAGAAGTACTTAGTTTTAATCAAGAAAAAATTAACTCTCTCTTTTTAAAAGATCTCCACTACTCTGAATGAAAAGTGCAACCAAAATCTCTATTCAAAAATCTACTACTACGCAAAAATCAAAAGTTAAAAATTCTGTCTTGCTGAAGAATGAACGCAAGGCCAAGTTGAAAAGAAAAAAAATGGGATGATGCAATTTTGTTGTCCGTTACTCGTCATCGTCAGACCACAAAAAGTGTACTGGAATTTTCTCTACGCTCCGTTCTTCATGCCTCCCACGCATCATCCGCTCCCTCACCTTGCTTCTGCAAAAAAAATAAGCACACTACCCGGTTTTTATATTGCCCGGAAATAGCCAGTATCACAAAGCCCCTAGCACAGTAAGAGCCTTTGTTCTTTTCG